>JAXRKP010000539.1:27500-110000 GCA_037039925.1 Doris montereyensis
CTTTTTTTATTTTGTCGTCGAATAAAATAGCGATTTTGCCTCTTTCAAATAAATAATTTCTTCTGTTTTTTATGTTTCACAACCTTTTCAAGATATCAAACATCCTTTTATATGACAACTACGATGTTCTGAACTAGATTTATGTCTTGCAAACATTACTTCAATACCAACGCTGGTATCTGGTCTTTAGCGATTTAAAAAATCATAATGAAATCCAAGATGGCCGATGTTACGATGGCAACCAATTTGACCAAAAATGAATTAAAGGCAAATTTGTGTACACCAACAGAGTAATAATATGCCACATGACTAATTATTGCTTTCTACGGTCAAACTGAGGAATTATTTGCTTTTCAGGTGTAACCTTCCACGCAATAGTGATGAAGGACCATCCGGGTAGGGTTGTGTGACGTATGTTGAATTCATTAATCAGTAATCATTATTGCATTCAAAGATCATTAATTCTCTGCCCTGTCTAACTCTCGGTTGTTTGCTAATAGCCTACAGTTTGCTGACTAAGTGGTGAGCTGACCTCCCTGACTCGGGTTTCGTTCTCTCTCTCTCTCTCTCTTCTCTCTTCTCTCTCTCTCTCTCTCTCTCTCGCTCTCTCTCTCTCTATCTCATCTACCCATTCTCTCTGTCTCTCTCTCTGTTGTCATTCTTCTTCTTACGTAAGCATTTAGCAAATGCTCCTTTGATAATTCATTAGAAACCTGGAAAATTAGACATGCCTCAGTAAGCCAGAAAAGATGGCTTCCATTTTGAAACAGTAGCTCAGTAGCTCCATGCTAGTACCTCATATATTCCACTACTTACAGTGACGTCCAGAGTTAAACCTTTCAAGCGATTTCTCACAGCGTTCTACATTCATTGAGCAATGACTTACATTCAATCAATCAGTCTGTTTATCCATTCATCTTTGTATCTCTGTCCATCAGCTATCTGTCTATCTACCAATATATCTATATATCTATCTATTCTATTGTATCTATCTATCTATGCATATATATATATATATATATAAAACAACAACAGACAAACAAGAAAGCATCAACAGACAAATATAAGAAAGCAACAACAGACAAACAAAAATAACAACATATGATTATATAGTTCTTCTTCTTTCTCTCCCTATCCGAGTCTCCACCTGTATGTCACACATCTCTCGCTTTGTCTCTCTGTCTCTGTCTGTCTCTGTCTGTCTATGTCTGTCTCTGTCTCTGTCTCTGTCTCTCTCTCTCTCTCTCTCTCTCTCTCTCTCTCTCTCTCTCTCTCTCTCTCTCTCTCTTTCTCTCAATTTTCTTTATAAACGATGAATATTATCTCTATCTAAACTAAATCTCTCTATATCACTGTCATATATCTGTCTATATGTCTGTCTATCTGTCTGTGTGTCTGTCTGTCTCTGTCTGTCTGTCTGTCTGTCTCCTCTCTCTTTCTCTCTCCCCCCTCTCTCTCTCTCTCTCTCTCTCTCTCTCTCTCTCTCTCTCTCTCTCTCTCTCTCTCTCTCTCTCTCTCTCTCTCTCTCTCGACCACTAAGAATAACCATACTTTGCATGAGAGTGGTATCACTGATCCCAAGATCGTGTTCAATCTTAAAAAGTTCTATACCAGGAATTAACGTTAGATTTAGGAAAAGTTCATTCTTTCCCAATCTTTGGGTCGAAGTTTCATTCATCTGAGCCTCCATTCGCAATAGTTTGTATTTTTAAAGTTGGAATAGTCTCCTGTATACTTAGCCGTGTAACCTCAACATCGAGTTCTGAGTCGGATCCGCTAATGGTACGTTACATCATCCGGGGTATAACATGCATACTATTACATACTCAGTTGAGAGCTATATAATAAAGACGTTCCTGACCAAAATATCTAAATCTAGATCTGGCTCTGTAGTTTCTTTGAATTTATCATTCATGAAGGCCTTAGAGCCATTAGTCGTCATGACATAGTGGTTGATGAGAAGCAACAGGAAGCAGTTGGCCTGGGTTCGAATCTGAGCCTTCGGGGCTTTTAAATATATAACCGGTTCGCAACCTCTAATGACTGCCACTCAAAGAAAGAAGAACAATGACTAAAATAACAAAATTATTCAAGGTACTCCACCATATCTCAAAATATCTCAAAATCCAACTTGAACACCATGAAAAAGAAATACAAAAACAAGAAAATCTTCCAACAATCTTACCATACCACCATCTAGAACAGACACACATTTATACTCATTTTCCCGGCAACAATTAGGCTGTGGAACAAATCACTTCAAAAACATTGTCTTATCATAATATAACAAGCCATACAAGTTTTCAAAAATGAAGTTGTGGCTCCTATAGGAAGATGAAGAATATAATCACTTCTGACATCACTCAGTTGTGGCTCTTTAGTGGTGAATCTCACTCTCATTCTTACTTTGTGTATGGAATGACTTTGTAATGTTTACTTCAATTGATTTTCAAGTTGAATCACTTCTTACTAAGAAAAATATTTCTTGGCCCGCGACAATGCGAAGAGGCATAACAACCGACGTAGTGTTGAAAGTCCTCTTCTTTCTTACTAACCCATGATTGATCATCCATAGCCTATTATTATTCTACTCTTTGAATGGACAAGCATGCAGGCTTGATGTTTTAACCCTTTCGTGGTTGTTTATCGATCAACTGAGCGCAAGGTGAAAGGTGGAGTTCCTGTGAGCGGAAATTGTCCCACTGTGAACTGTGATTTGTTTACATTTTCACAATTTATTTGATTGGCCAAGATTATCGTTCTTTTACAATATTTAATTTATCAAGACAATAGGTTCAGATTTGGGAAAGTCATGAATAAGTGATTAATTAACATACTGACAAAATTAAAGGGTTTAGCGCCAAAGAAACTAAACTGATAACTTAACTGCCCAAGTCCTAGAAAGTGGTGTTAAACGTTTTTCTCTCTTTAAGTGACAGAGTCTAGACTAGATCTAGATTGGACAATACATCATTGTGATGAATACCTGTTGATAGGACTTTCAAAACACTATTAGTCATTAGTATCGGATATATTGCTGATTAATGTTTGAAAAAGTAATTCTTTGCACATTACAAATCTTAGTAACAATTTTATCGGATCCTTTGCAGTTTGCATATGAAACATAGATCTGTTGATGATGCTTTGTTACATGTATTACATTCTATTTACTCCATCTTGAGAAAAAGAGTTCTATCCGAATTATGTTTTACGATTTTTCAATGCATTTAACACCATCCAACCACACATACTTCGCTGAAAATCTCCTTAAAATGAACGTTAACGCTAACACCATACTTTCTTGGATTTTAGATTACTTCAGCAGCCCCACAATATGTCAAAATACGGCGTTCATCTTCCCTTTTTTCTTAGAAAATCAAACCAAACCCTCCGGTTGACCTTACTTCTGACACATGTACTAATACTGGTGCTCCTCAGGGTACAGTATTATCCCCATTTCTTCTCCCTGTACACCGCAGACTAGATCCAAACATGACGCACGTCAGCATAGAGAAAATATGCGGACGATATTGTGGAAATCGGACTTATAAATAATGACAATCACAATAACTATTAAAGTGAAGTAGACAATTTTGTGAGCTGGTGCGACCAAAAACTACCTTGAATTAAATGTTTCAAAAACTAAAGAAATGATAATTGATTTCTGTAAAAAAAAATAAAGGGGAACCCTCCCCAGTCACCATAAAAGGGATAGAAATTGAGCGAGCACAGAGTTACAAGTATTTAGGAATAATTATTGATAACACATTGAATTGGACTGAGAATACAGACATTTTGACCTTTTGGGGTGGGAACATAATTCAATTTGATAGGAGGAGTTGACAGGGTGATCAGAAAGGCAGGCGGGCTGATTGGGAACACACAGGACTCATTTGACACAATTTATGAATGACGCTTAACCAAAAAACTGACTCACATCACTGATAACAAAACTCATCCACTTCTTGCAGACATTGACTGTCTAAAAATAATAGAAGTTAATAGAAGTGGTAAGTTCAGAGTCCCAAAGGCCAACACACACAGATACCTGAATCATTCATTCCGTCAGCAGTCAAGATTTTTAACAAAACAAATGGATGTGGGGGTTGGACATGGATGAATAAGCTTTTGACTAAAGGCGTGTATGTGGGGTTGCTTGGGATGTAGTATGTGAGGGGGGATTACTATGCATTTCTGTAATGTATTTATCAAAACAAATGGAGGTGGGGGTTGGGCATGGATGAATGAGCTTTGACCGAAGGCGTGTGTGGGGACGGCTGAAGATTCTGTATTCTGATGGGGTTGTGTATCCTAGCATTTCTGTGATCTATTTATCAAAACAAATAGATGTGGTCGGGGGGGTTGGAAATGGATAAATGAGCTTTGACCGAAAGCGTGTGTAGTGGTCAGTTGGGAAGTGTTGTGTGATGGGCAGGGGTGCGGGATGTATATGATTTTTAAACTTATTTATGAGGAACAGAATATAATTTCCTTCTTTGGATGATTAAAGTATTATTATTATTACGGATAACGAATCGAGTATAGCTTTTGTACTCGTCGGGTACCTAGTACTGAGTACGCTCTCGTGGTAAAGGCCTCATTTCATTGTTCCCAGCCTCAGTCATGAATTGATTGCTGAAGTAAACGCTTTACCTGTGACAATGTCTGTCAACCTTGCCATAGGGTCCACTTTGAGTCTCACAACGATTTCTTACAGGAAATCTAGATATTAACTCTAGATCTAAGATTAACTCTAGATCCTAGTATTTCACAAGACACAGATAGAGAGGGAGGGGGAGAAACACAAGACTAAGAGTAAGAAAGATAGGTAGAAGGAGAGTGACACGTGCATGTGTAAGACAGAGACACACACACATAGAATCTACATATTTTCAGATCAAATCACACATGTCACATAGATCTAGACCTAATGTTGAATCGTGACACAAGACCTAAGAAAGATAGAAGGGAAGGGAGACACACTTACACCCACTTGACTGAAACGAAACAGAGAGACAAACACAAGATTAAGAAAGATAAAAGGAGAAACATATATACAAGACAAAGAGAAACAGAGAGAGGACAAGGCCAAGAAAGATAGGAGAGAGAAACACACATACGAGAGAGATCTGTATAAAATCGTGCAAGATTGCAAGTCATGTCAACCGTATCCATAGGGGGGAAATAGTGAAAATGTCAAATAATAACAAAAATAAAATAACCATTCGATATACCGTATATCTAGATCTCTAGATGTTTAAATTCATACATTGGCCACATTACAAAAATACAGTCTATTCCTAATTTAATCCTGGGATCATGCTCAGGTCCATCATTCATCAAATGACGGATAGTGGCAAGTCCATCCGCCATTACTGGCGAACCGAATGACAAATAGCGTTGGCCTTTTTTGATCAGACTCGTTCTCATTTTTCGTGTTGCTTCCAAGCTAGCTTTAGATTGATCCAGTTTTAATATTTCTCTTTGATGATATTGATAAAGAAGACTAGAGAATGAATATATTGAAGTTGTAATATGTAGACTGGGCATTGTGGATTGAAACAAAATAACAATGATTTGAACACAGTATAGAAGAACCTAGTAGTAGTAACTTAAAGGCTTACTAGATCTAGAATCTAGTAATTTACTACACACATGTGTATTGACTAATCACTAATTCATGTAATAAAAATAAACTGCGTACTCCTTGATAATAAATGTCCCTGTGACTGTGACAGAATGGTTGGCCAGATAGGAATACCGCCATATTTATTATTGGGAATGAAGTGAAGAGAGGGGGTGGGGTGTGGGAGAGTTCAGGGGGATGAAAGCCGTTTAAAACTGGTCTACATTGCCTTCTTATCTATATTTCTGTTTTGAGTTCAACTTCAACCGTTATCCTCTATAAATTTATCCTGACTGAGATGACTGCTTATGGTGCATTGAGATTATCTTATAATATTTCGCAGTCGCTATTCCTAACCTTGTTGGGAATTCTACTTTTTAAAAAAAATAATACCAAGTGGCTAAGGTTAATTAGTATTCCCAATACCCAATTGGGAATAAAGAATGAAAAGTTGGGAATAAAAAGTAGGATTCCCAACTCGATTGAGAATTTAAGAAAATTTAGTATTCTAATTCTAAGTGAGAACAGATTTAAGTGTCCTTCCCAGGAGAAAACAAGTTTGTCGAAATTAGGCTCTGAAGATCCAATTTCACTTTTTTCTCAGGCTTGACTATAAGTATAACCTTTATTAACCCTTTTCTTGATGTGCAAAGAACAAGGAATGAGAATTTCAAATTGCATTGACGTTTTTTTCCCTTTATTGTTCAGATTTGTATCACAACCTACAGTCATGAGTAACAGTGCTCTCAACATCAAACGCAAACAACAAAATGATATTGACATGAGAAAATTGGTTCGTTCAGTCACTGGTTTTAGAGTAAGTTTCCATTGGTCATTAACATCTTTCCACGTGTCATGTCCTCATTCACTTCACAGTTACTCATTTTTAACCCTTGTAGTGCAAAATGGACTTTGTACTGTAGGCCTACTTTGTGGGACATTGCATGTGGATGGTATTATAAACAATTATAACATATATATATATATATATATATATATAAAAATCAGTTGTTTCATCTTTGTTTGGTATGCCTTTTTGTTGTTTGTTCTGGTTTGGGGGGGGGGGTAACCATGTTTTAAAATGCATAGCTGCCAGCTAGAAAACATTATATTTATTATTTTGAGTTATTGGTCCATAAAATCTTTTTTTTATCTTGAAAATGTGTTATATAAGGGTTAATTGCAAACAAACTTGTCTTTTTAAAGAAACACTTAGTTAACAGCAGAGACTCGGAGAGACTGGGCCCTGAGACGCCGTTCTAAGCAAACCAAGAAACGAGGGGGGGGGAGAATCCAAATTCTTAGTTTAAGTGATAATTATAATTTAAATCTGATTCTCATAGTAGTGTAAATTTTATATTGTATATTTTCATTTCTTTGTCCATGGAGGAGCGTGATGAGAACTTCCAAGGTGTGTGTTAGTTTTGCAGAGTCCAACTTTAAAATATCATCGTTTCCTCAACCCTGATAGCCATAAGATTGAGGAGAGCTATTGAAGGGTAAGCATATTAAATAATTATAACAGTGTTGCCTGCGTTAACACATTATTTGTTAATCTTTTTATACCTTTCGGGTTGGATAATTTGTGCCACCATTTGATTCATTGTGTACTTGTATCCTAAAGAAACGTTAGGACCTTTGACTTATGGTTGTAATTACCCTTTCAAAAATTGTGAATCCAAACCAAGCCCTGCATGGCTTTGACAACTAAAATACATCAGTTCAACTATGTCTAGCCGTTTAATAAAGGAGCTGAAACAGTGTTTTTGTTATAAAAATGTACCCATCTCAAATGCACAGTTGCTAGTAAGATCTCAGCAAGTGCACTTGAGTGTTGGTCATTTTCGTACAGATATTGGCTCAAAAGTTCACCTCAACCTCTATATGTGGTTACAAAAAACCCCCAATTAAACGAGAAATATGACAGTAAGTGACAATTCCACTAATAGTAATAAAGACAGAACAAACATGACATTTCGGTATAACCCTGTGTGCTTATCTATTGTAGCCTACTCAATGATAGGCATCTTTGCTTATTTTTTTTACGTTCACCACTTATCGGAAGCAATTTTGCGCACGTTTTCTTACTATTACGGAATATACCTATTTTATCACTAGGAGAAATGATTAAGACTAGATAGCTTCAACATCAGCTAGTGCTAATTGGCATTTCAGATAAGTCGTTTACTCTGTTCCCTTATTGCATCTATACATTTGTAATTTGTATACATTTTGCACCTTTAGTGTAAATTTTTGCCTTGATTGATACTTCCCTTTCATTCATTCTCTATCATTTCTTCTTTCTAGACCTAGTGAGATATAGATCTAGTCTTATAGTTATCCTCTTTTTTCGTTCTTGTTTCCCATACTCACACTCTCTTCCTTTCTTTCTTCCTCTCTTTTTTCTCTCTCTATCTCTCTCCTTTTCTCTATCTCCTCACCTTTTATTACTTACCCTATTATCATATTTTTCTTTCATTCTAGATCTGAACCTTCCCTTCTCGCTCATTCTTCACATTCCCTTCTACTTACGTTTCTTATCATCACTGTCTTTTTCTTTTTTCTTCCTCCTTTCTGTTTTCTTCTGACATCACATTGTGTGTGATGCCTGAAGTAGTACTGATCTAGATTCTAGATATTCCTTGTGTTGTCTGACGTTAAGGGTTATACCTGAAACTTCACCTGTTTGTTCTGTCTTTATTAGTGGAATTGTCACTTATTTTTCATATTTCGCCTTTGACTTTCACTCCACTGTGGCTCTTTTGTATTATGTCCAATTTCTCAGTACTCTCTACAACCCCATACACACTCATATATGTTTTTTTTTGATATTTCATGGTGGGTATTTTTCTTCTTCAGTGTATTCAGTGCTTACCTTTATTTATTTTTTGCCTTTGTTTTTCCTACTTGAGGCTGTGTGAGAAATTTGAAGTTCACTCTCAAGCGTCTAGCGGATGATCTGAAAGACTTGGTTGGATCGTTTTAGAATCTACGGGTCTATTAGGAAAAGATCATGGCAAGTTTAAGATTAAGATTATACCACGGTCTAATCTAGTTGGTAGAAGTTTTGGTGTACACTTTATTACTGGTTTGTTATCGGTGGCCCAGTGGCTAGTTTTCGGACTTGGGATCATTCCCGAGGTTCAGTTACTAGCAATGCTTCTCTGACATCACATTCTGTGGGAAAGACACATACATCTAAATCTATTCGTTCTTATACTCTCATGCCTTGGAGCCTGACTGAAGTGGGTCACGAATAACGTCACGTGTTTGTTCTTGTCTGTAAGGAGACTCTAGGGGACTTATTGTCCCCCAACGCACTGCGTGTGTTTTCGCCTGGCACCATGATCCGATCACCCCTTTCGAGTAATTGTAGGACATGTGTATGTCTTTTTAGATGAGTAAAGATGTTTTGCCTGGTATCGACGCCCTTTCATTAAGCGGTAATCTGAGAGGCCATCCATTTGCTCTACACGGCGCGAAGTTCGTTTTATTGTCTGTTGTGTGTAGTGACCGGCTTCAGTGTTTCATGCATTGTTTTCTGAGTTTCTACACCGTTTTTAATGAATTAATTTTGCGTATGTGACTTGAAATACATCAATACTACTTTCTTATCATTTAATCACGGATTTTATCTTGACTGTTGTCAGTGCTTCTTTCCCTTATTGTAAATTATGTCGGATTGAGCAACTGGTGGTGGAATTACCAACGACCATTTCAAATTTGAAACGGCTGTGTTTCTGTGGGATTGAGCAACCGCTGGAATTATCATGGATTATTAATTTTTATTTTCTGTTGTTTCTCAACGTACACAATCTAGTCTAGTGTTGTGCTTTCGCCTCTACACGTGGATCTTAATCTTAGCTCAAGCACTACTTCAGTCCAGTCTGTGATTGAGTAAATATGGGGAGGAAATGCTCTGTCTATAACTGTAGATCTGGATATCGGAACCAGCCTGGTGATCAGAAGGCAACAGTATACAAGTTTCCTAAAGACACCGAGAAGCGCCAAGCTTGGGTAGCGAGTTTGCCTAATAAATTAAAGCCAGAAGATGTTACCGAGTTTATGGGTGTCTGTGCTCTGCATTGGCCTGAAAATGTGCAAATGGAACATACAAGTGGGAGATGTCCTCGTCCAGCAGTGCCTCCAACAATTTTCCAAGTGCCTAAATCATGTATACCAAGTGGATCCCAAAGTAAGCCCCGACCAACTACCAAATCCACATCTGAATCCCGTGCTGTGGACATTGATGAACTAAATGCATTTAATGAAAGGGATATCTTCAACCCTCAAACATTTGATGCTGATTTTTCTTCAATACTGAAGAAATATGGGATCATTGCCTTTAATATGGATTTATCACAGTATTTTTTCTTCAGTGAAGAGAGGCGAGGTGCTGTTCCAAAGTTTTCTATTTATTTCCAAGTCATTCGTGCCTCTACTGGTGTCTCCATTTCATTTGAATCATATAAATCGATTCAAAGAGTCTACCATCCTTTCCTGAAAGTGATTAGTCGAGAAAGTCAACTCACTGAATTGCTTAGATTCATCAGGACTGATGGAAAAGTTTGTAAAAAGGTCGATTTTTTAATGCGACAAATTTCGCTTTTGAACTCACCCAAAAATGGGCGACTGTACAGTGTCGCAGATTTAATCCTTGCATTTTCGTGGTATGCAAGATCACGCTGTCTGTACCTAGACGTTAGAGAATCTCTACAGTTACCATCAATGTCTACGTTACAGAGAATTACCAGCATTGCCAAGAATACGTCGGACAATGCATTGTTTACATCCCACTTCTCTCACCTGGAGGAGAGAAACAGATATTGCATTCTCATTGTGGATGAAGTGTATGTGAAAGCATCGCTTTCATATCGTGGTGGGACTGTCTATGGCTACGCAGTGGATGCAGCAGACAAGAAAGCCAACACCATTTTGTGTATCATGGTAAAGTGTTTTTTTGGAGCCAAGACATTTGTCGCCAAACTTCTTCCTTGCCATGCCCTCACTGCCCAATTTCAGTACACTCATGTTAATGCGGTGATAGCTTGTGTTGAAGCCTCTGGGGCAAAAGTCTTGGCGATTGTAAATGATAACAACAGGGTGAACCAGTCATTTTTTTCAATGTTCCCCAAGAAGAATCCACAGACACCATGGATTGCACAGTCTCCCACAAATGAATCAAGACCCCTTTTTCTTTTGTATGACACTGCATCTCCTTAAAAACATAAGGAACAACTGGGTAACTGAGAAGACACAGACCCTTCAGTTCTACCCCCAAGGTCAAGGTTGTGAACAAGAATCCTTCGCAAAATGGTCTGATCTTTGTGAACTGCACAGTCAAGAGACAAGTACTCTCGTCAAGTTGTCAGACCTAACAAAAGCCTCCCTACACCCAAGCAATATAGAGAAACAGAAAGTGTCCCTAGTGCTTGATGTTTTCTCTGAAGCCACTGCAGCTGCTTTGAAGACGTCCACAGCATCCACCCCATCATGGAAAAGCACGGCTGTGTTCCTTGAGGAAGTCCTGCAGCTCTGGAAGGTCTTTAACACCAAGTCTCCAGTCCAGAGTATACGGCTCAGAGATCCAGACAGAGCTGTGGTGATGAATGACCATAGCCCCCAGATACAAATCTTACGATTGTGGGCTGATCGGGTCCTTCAAATGAAGGTTTCTTCAGCTCCGAGGATACGAAGCCTCACAAGGGACACAGCTGATGCTCTACACTTCACCTGCAAGTGCCTTGTTGATGTGTGTCTTTTTCTCTTGTCAACCCACTTGGATGTCAATCACCAGTGGGTTGCGATTGGATTTTTTCAACAAGACGACATCGAGAAGCACTTCGGGCACTTTCGCATGTCAGCAGGATCCAATTATCACATCACTGTGGAGGACATCTGCCATACACACGCCATAGACCGCACCAAGCTAATGTTGGCGAATGAACCTGAAATCGACTACAGGAAAGCCCAACATGCCTGTACACACTGCCACAAGAAACTTACTGAGAGTGAAATCTTGATGCTGGACGATATCCCTGACGCTGCCAGTAGTGTATCCAACGACGAAAAGATGGCACTGCTTTACATCGGCGGATACATTACTTTTAAGCACCCAGAATTGAGTGGAGGCACAGGGTGGATATCTGAAGATATCAAGCGGTACACAGAAAACCGGGACCGAGGAGGGCTTACCTACCCATCCGAGGGACTTTTTCAGCTTTTGCTTTTTGCGTACGTCTTCTTTACAAGATCGTCAGAAGTCAGTTGTCGTACCAGGCTCGTCAACATTTTTAAGGATTTCCCTCGCCTATACCACCTGGATCTTAATCCATGCAACACCACCTTGTACCGTATTGTCAACATATTCTTAAAACGGTTCTGCTGTCAGGAGAATGCCGAGATGCAGCAGCAACAACGCAGGAAGGTGGCAAAATTGTCTTCCTGTTAATATCGCGTCCCCTTACCAAGTCACTGAAACTGAACCACCTAGCATCCAGGGTAAGTGCATATTATAATATAGGCTACTTAATGTATGTATAGTTCATGCTGATACTAACGGAATTTGTGCTTGCAAATTGCAATGGAATGTTTGCAACTTGCCAACACTCTGTAACTGCATGTTTCCACCCTGCTATGTTTTGTGACATGTGCTAGTAATTTTGACACGTTTCAATGTTTTGTTATAGGCGTATATACTTATATTACACACTTTCTTTATGTTTGTAACCAGGCTCCTTTAATAGGACAATTTATCAGGGAAGGAGTCGGGTATGGATGCACTGTTTTGGTTTGCTCCTTCTGATTTTTGTGTGTTACATTAAATTCTTAGTAAAGTCCCTGCCACTGAAATTTCCGTTCAGTGTCAATAATGCCGTAAAATCTCAACGAACAAAAAGTGTAGTACTACTAGTAGAAGTAATTTATCACAACGCGTTTCTTTGTATTATTTCTGTCTCTCTCCGTGATTCCTATTCTGTGATTCAATTAACATTGTGGCCTACAGATTTTGTTTACAACAGTGAAAGTAGAAACACTTTCGTTGTTCTTGTGAAAGTGCAAGATGGTGTAAATTAATTATAAATAATTTATAATAATATAATAATCATAATAATGATAATAACAATATTCATTACAATAACAAATAACAGTTGCCTAGTACTTGTAAACAATCGATAGAAAACGAAAGCAATCGTTTTTAATGAAGCAGACGACGCGGGTCTCTCACTCTCTCTCACTACCTGCACTATGCATTGTCTGCTGCCTTGGGCCTCTAATTCACCGTGACCCACTTTCGGCTGGTTGGCCTGGGTTCTCTGAGCGTCTAGATACCAATCCATTTCGACCTGGGTGCAAGTGGGTGCCAGCAACACCTTAGGGAGTGAAAACCTGCGTCCTGTTCAGGAGGTTATTATTATCACCTGTTTGGCTTCACACTATGAAAATCAGGAAACGCTCCGGCTCTATAGGCCATAAAACCTTAAATATACTTTATTGTTAGTTTAAACGTGCCTTATGGCATGTTATGTTACCAGGGAGTACTTTGACATTTAATTTTTGTGCTGCTTACTGGTTTTTCTCAGCTTTTCCATTGTATGGCATTGGTTTAAAGTGAGATAACAGTCATATTACATGGCACGAGTGAAAGTGGATGTTTGGTGGGGGTTACTCATAGATCCCCCTTCTTTCCTTTCACTCTTTCACGTTTTCCATCTTGCTGGTTTCTCCAAATTCATCCTGAGATCATTTTATATGGTGGACAGGGTAAATTTCATAATGGCATTGTAGTGAAACCGTAGTGTTGTGAGTTTGTAATCATGACAACACTTCCCCATGGCCGATGTATCTCTTTTTCCTCGACATGGTTCTCTCGAGAAAGGTACTTCTCTCTGCTTTCCTCATTTGACTCAGGTGTTTTAAGTATTATCTTTCGAAAGAAACTTTAAAAAAAAATAGCTTTAAAAGTTTGGTCATTTCCATTACACCCCTCCCCCCGCTCCCTACGTCCAAGAACAAACCTTAAAAAGTCCCATCCATCTCGTTCGTGTACGAATTGTCTTTTATTAAACAATTTTGAATGGCCAATTTAAACAGATATTACAATCGTCGAGACTGCCGCCGGTAGACCTAGACATTCTGTTTATTCTGGCTCCATACTACATTCATAGAGAATGGGTTAGGAAACATTCTATGAACCGTTCAACCAGTTTATGTATGCCAGAGAGGTTGTAATAAAGGATAATCTTGATTGGTTGATTGATTGATTGATTGATTGATAAATTGATTGGTTTGGTTTAATCTTATTCACCATAGACAGTGATTTCAGAGTTGAGAGTTGTGTTGGTAGTTCAGGTTTTTGCCCCAATGTGGACGAGTACAGTCATGAGTGTTGTCACGTAAGAAATGAATTTTTGACAAGAAGCAACCAGTTATACGTTGTAACAATTAACAAATAGTCATTAGGTTTGTTTCAAAATTGTCTTCATTATCTATCTTATCATATAAACAAAGTGTCATTCTTTGAATTTCTTAAAGCTTTTGAGATCCACTCATATCTTGCTCTTATTTCTAAAGATTCTTCGTGCAAAGAAGTATAATTGCCCTCTTACATTACAAGTTGATGGGAATGAGACTGCAAGAGGAGTCATGTTTGAATAGTGTTATCAAAAAAGCAGGTAAAATATCCTTTCAAAGCACTTTCCTATCCTTTGATAAAATTCAGGGCTATGTCCTGGCATTTTCTGTTTTCCAGGAAAATTAAAGTTAAATTTCAGTTACAGACCAAAATCACTCTCTTATATCTTCTTTGAAAATTTCCAAGATCCAAAAGGTAATTTTAGTCGTGCTTTTAAAGTATACTGAATTAGCTATTCTATTGTCACATTCATTCTGTTTACATGCCCAAACTATCTCATTGATTTGTTTCTATCTTAGTTTTATGCCATCTGCTTTGGTTTCATCTCTTATTATTGTGTTTCTGATTTTGTCTCTTTTAGTTTTCATTTCTACTTCTTTACATCACTGTATTCTCTAATGTCTAAGGTCCAGGTTTCATACCATAGAGGAGAGTAGGACAATAAACATGTGTTGTATAATGCCATTTTGTTTTTGTTGACAATTCTTGCTTACCTACAAATTCCTTTCCTAGATGGTTATATATTGCACTTGCCTTTTGGATTCTCTGCTGATTTCTTCTCTTAGTTTTCCCTCTGACATTAATCATTACTCCTAGGTAATTGTAGCTTTGAACTTGTTCTAAGTTACTCCGCCCAATTTAAGAATTTTGTTTTAGCTTCCCTAGTTACTAGCATTGTTTTGGTTTTCTTTCATTTCCTCTCATTCCTCTCTTATTTAGTTCATTGTTCATAGTGTTGATATTCGACTGAAGGTCACGTTCTGATTTTCCAAACAGAACTAAATCTAATCTGCAAATGAAAACATTGATACATTTACTGGTTTGAACTTCACATATTTTCGTTTTCATTTTTATATGCACTCGGCTGAATCCATAAATGTGATAAGCAAAAAGAAGACTTAGGATACAACCCTGTCTTACTCCTATATCTATATCAAATTCTGCAGATATGTTTCCATCTACTCTCACTGCACATGTTGGTTTATTGTAAAAACTTTTAATGTCTTCTATTAAATTTTGCTCTACATTGTGTTCTTTTAAGGGGAGGAGCGGGTTCTGAAAAGCCATTTTGAAAACCCATAAAGTGAGCCAACAAGGACCTCGATTTTGAGTACTACATATCTATATTAGAGGAGAAAATGTGAGAAACTGAAATTTTGTCGGGTGTTGCCATGGCAATGCCGCCATATTGGATTTATGATGCTAAAAATAACATGCATTTTCAAAATGTAAAATATGCATCAATTATTTTGGGATGTGTCTCAAAATTGGTACACTCCTTCATTTGCATCTATAGAACAAAAATTTGCATGGGTTTGGACGAATCTATCAAACTTTTAGTTTTATGGTGTGTTGAAAGTTGCATATAAAATGTTTACAATTTACAGCAATTTTATTCAACTAAAAAATTCATTTTTAGATATATACAAAATAACATCTAATGCATGCATGCTTTTATTCCATGCATCAAAAGCATAAGTTTTGTGCCAAATTTCAAGTCAATCGATAAAAAAAACGAGCTAAGTTAGAAAAATACGGTCCAAAAATGACATTTTGAGATATTCGTATTTTTCTCTATTAAATTTTCTGTTATTTGAATACATTTTTTTCCCATAAACCTAAGAAAAGAGTAGGATAATACTTTGAAACATCATAAAACCTTGAGAGGCTCTCAATTACTTCTTATTGACACTGTTTCAAGTGCACCAGCATTTTTTTTTACTCATTTGAGATGGTGCCTTTTGATAATAGGTGCATTGGAATATGTTCCGTAACTTCCGGCCGATCGAAAGGCAATATTCATAATAGATCCTCAAATAAGGTTGTTTTGGATAGCGTTCATTGTGGCAATCAAAATGACTACCAGCTTGCCGTACTTAAGATAATATTTCTGGTTTTATTGTACAATAGCTGTGTTGAAAGATAGGCCTGTATTGTTTCTAAAAATTCGTATAAATTCAAAGAATCGATACTGAGCTTCTTTTGTGATATCATTATGACGGAAATAAATTGCTCTATCCACTAGTATGATAGACTAGATTTGTCCCATTTTCGGCAAAAATGGCATTCCCAGAACCCACTCTTCCCCTTAAGGAATGCCATAGTTTGTCTCTCCTCACAGTGTCAAATGCCTTTTCTAAATCAATAAAACACAAGTGAAAGTCAATGTTTCTCTCAAGAAATTTTTCTATTATTTGTCTAATTGTAAATATGTGGTCTTGTACTCTTCTTTCTGGTCTAAATCCATTCTGATGCTCTTCAATCTGATCCTCAACACTTTTCCTTAGTCTCATTTCCAGAATCCTGGCATATACTTTTCCTGGAACGCTAAGTAGTGATATCCCTCTATAGTTTGAGCATTCCATAGTTGATCCTTTCTTATGTATTGATACTACCGTTCCCTTTTTCTAGTCGTCTGGCACCTGTTTGGACTTCCATGCTTGTTGGCATATTGTATGTAGTAGTTTGTCTGCCTCTCTCCCTTGGTTTTTAATCATTTCTGGATAAACTTGATCTGCTCCTGGGGCTTTTCCTAATTTCACTTTTCTTATAGCTGTTTGGATTTCTTCCATTGATATATCTACATCTTCAGTTGTCTCCTCTGGATTATTTGTTACTCTTACTAATTGATCTTTACTCCTTGTTTCATACGTTCTGGAGGGATTATGTAATTGGTGAAAAATTTCTGTTTCTATGATTTCGCTGTCTTCTTTCATTATTTCTCCTTTGGCATTCTTAATTTGTCGTATTGGGCATGCTTTGATCTTTCTCATGCTCTTCATCGCTCCCCAGAACAGCTTTTGATTTCCTTGATAGCTTTCTTGAAGTCTTTGTCCAAACTCTTCCCATTGTTCCTGTTTTGCTTTCCTAACTTCCTCTATGGCGATAGTTCTTTTATTCACGTAATCTATCCTATCCTCTGGTCTCTTTGTTTGCAAGTATTTCTTCCAGGCATCCTTCTTTTCTTTGATCTTAGTCTTGACTTTCTCATTTTAAATTGTTTCTTACAACAGACTTCTTCAGTACAACTGAGGAGTGTTTCTTTATACATCTGCCACATTTCTTCTATTGTGCTATCATTCAGATCCATCTGTTTTTCACTGATAAATCTTTTTATCCTAGATTGATATACCTGTTTTACTACTGGTTTATTTAGTTCCTCTATTTTGAGTTTAGTAGCTTTCTTCTCTTTCCTTTTCTGTTTGTTTTCTTCAGTCAGTAATCTCATTTTGGTAATCACTAAGTGATGATCACTAAATATTTCTGCTCCTCTGTTTACTCTTGCATCCAATGAACTGTAAAAAAAGGGAGCTGCTAACTATTATGTAGTCTATCATTGACTTTTCACACCTCTCTTCATTTTCTCTTGTATATTTGTGGATATCTTTATGAGGAAAAAGGTATTGGCTATTTTCATGTTATTCTTTAGGCAAAAATCTATTAGTCTCTCTCCATTTTGAGAAGTTGTTGTCTCCTTCTTTACCTATTACTCCTGACGTTTTTACATTGTTGCCTATTCTAGCGTTTAAATCTCCTAAAAGCATTAGTTCTAGTTTGGGTTTAAGATTCTCTGCAGCTATTTGTAAAGTTTTTTCGAAGATATCTTTTTCTTCTTTAGTTGCATCTTTGTTTGGTCCATAAACTATTAATAATTTAATTTCTCGTCCTTTTGGTTTAATATTTACCTCTAATAGCCGTGGGCTTATAAATTTCCAACTTTCTAGTAGCTTTCATGTCTTTTATGCACTAGGAAGCCTACTCCTGCTCTAGCTCTATCTTTGACATCTACTCCTGAGAAGATTAAAATATTATTCGGTCCTACATTTTCTATTCCTTGTCCTTTTTCTTTATTTCTGTAATGGCCAAAATATCTACTTTCTTCAACTAATTCTAACTCTTTTCCATTTATTGCCCTAGCATTCCATGTTCCAAAAATCACAGTCCGTGTTCTTTCCAAGTTTGTCTTCGAAAGATCAAGCCGGTTATATTGCATTTATTTATCTGAATCCGTTTGGTTTTGGATAAGCAGGGGGTTAGCCCACTGTACCCTAGGTAGATGGTGGGGCTGCCACCTTGAGGCCCCAACTAGGCCTTGTTATTTTCTGTCAGGATTAACTCCCTTAGACTTAAGTCATTCTAGATCAGCCTGCAAGGCAGCAGGTTGTTATTTTTGTCAGTGTTAACTCCTTTAGCCTTTGGTCATTAAAGACCGGCCTGCAAGGCTGCAGGTTGTTTTCTGTCAGGGTTAACTCTCTTACCCTTTGGTCGGCCAAGACCCGCCTGCAAGGCAGCAGGAGACTCGTGGAGGGCGGGATCATCTACTCCCCGTACAGGTGCTTACCTGTCCACTGCCCGGATATGATTTCTACTGTTCCAAAGTGTGGCATTGGTGGCTGCATGGTTAGTCTGCCAGATTTTTAGGATCATGAGGTCCCAGGTTTGAATCCTAGCAAAGCTAGATCCGACTTGGTGTTTCGGGATAGACACTTAACATGCATCCCCACTCAACCCAGGTGCAAATGGGTACAAACTGTAGCTTGGAGTGGTAAGAACTTTGATCAGATAAGCGTCATGCCCAGAAGGTAATTTTAATCACCTGTTCTGCTTCAGGCTAGGGATAAATTTGGGCTCTCAGTCATGTTGGCCATGGAGGAACTTTACTTTACCATGCAAAAGCAAAGTATATATCCCCTTCATCTAAATGTATATTCAATTACTCCTTTTTTTTTTTAACTGCTACTATTTCAGATGAAGTCAGTACTTTTGACTGGGGCAAATATCTTCTTGAATCTGAGGATCTGAACATTATGTCCTATGCAGTAAGTTTATGTCATGATTTGATATATTTGTTGTTTTCTTTGTTTTTCATTTTCTTCTTTGCGTTGTAAAGATTTTTTTAGCCTGGCTGAAAATGAAGCAAGTTCTGATAAAATACTTGTCTGTGAATAACCTCTTCTCTCAGAAGAAGCGAAGAAATTAAAATCATGTGTCACTGACCTATGATGGATGTCTTATTGACATTTAGCTAGCAAGTTAATTAGCTTGCGAAAGATGCATGGTTTCTTCCTTTCTCTCCTGTTCTGGTTCCTGGTTTTGAAAGTAGGTGGTTGGCAGGTGCTACTGGTAGGTCCTACTTCTTTCGTTTCACTCTTCCACATGCCTTTCTTTCGCCTTGCTATTTTTTATTTATTCACCAACAGAACACTGCATATGGTGGACGGGGTAAATTGTATTAAAACAGACAAAGCCTGATTTTCTGGACCAATATGAGGCTTCACCATGAAATTCAATTCCTTATCATTCCATTATCATCGGATTTAAACAAGCATCCTATGCTGTAAATGAATCATTTGTTGTATTTGTCATGTCGCTGGTTCAATGGCAGACAGCTTTGCATGAGATCTTGAGGTAGTTCATTTAAGTTGGTTCAAATCCTTGCTTCACCATGCTTCCATACCCTTTCACTACTAACTGATTTTTCACCGTTGAACCAAGCCATTTTTAAGATTCGCAATGAAGCCCTAAGCAGACGATAAGAATCAGTGTATACAATGTGTCAATTTGTAATATTCATGGATTAGCCATGTAAACTAAAGTTTGAAAGAAACGAAAAAAGCATTGCATAAAAAGACACCCTTAGAATCTTACAGGTGCATTCATGACATATCTATAAAATGAAAAAAAGTTTTTTATTTACAGTTCATCAAAGAACAGTCCAAATTTCAATCAATTCTGACAAAATTTGATAAATTTGGTCACAAAAATGTAATGTTTTCCATGACTTAGATTTTCACTCTAAACCGGGAGCAGCTTGGTTGATTTCATCAAGATTTTCACAGATATCTTTCGAGATTTTGGTTTGAAACAGTACCAAAGATTGACTGCATCTCTTACGGAGGTATTCCCGGATGAGAAAATGTAAACAAGGTCATAGATTTTTCATTTTGACTCACTTAATGTGTGAGCTGCTGGCGGCTTATGGGTGTTTTTGAGTCAAATTGACGTGGCTCATGATAGTGAAGGAGTCACCCTTTGTTTCCTTGAGGAGCACACATAGTATGCTTCCCTTTAGTACATTGAAATATGAATGTGTACTAGGCACTGCCGGGAGGTAAAACTTTTGAGAGACCAGTGTTCTGTCAATGGGTAACCTCTTGTTCTAACTAACACTCTATAGAAAACGTGACATATTATATGCTCTGGCTCCACAGGTTTCAATGCTTTGAAGAAATGTTACTCTGTGTATATTTGAGTGGCAGACACAAATGTGTCATGATATGTCGAGAAACTCTGGGAGTCTGTGAAACTCAGATAAAGAGTGATTTAAGGAATTCAATTCTTTAAGTTAACAGTCTTGAAATGTGGTTGTGATTTTTAAAAATGTCATCCTTTCCTTCCGTTCTTCATTTCTTCATTCTTGTTGTTGTTGTTGTCTTTTCCAGTCATCAGACACCGATGAAGAAGAAGACCTTGATGACGACTCAACAGACAACTCTGATGTGAAGCAAGTGGCTTTCTTGGAAGATTCATCAGATGGGTAATTAATTAATCTTCTTGGAAAGCGCACGTCTAGCTGGAAATCTGACACATTGGGGGTCAGATGGATTTTTAAGGTTATATCTAGGCCAGCTAACTTTTTTAATAACTCCTATTATTGCTATTCGTTTTACAAGAATAAGTATCAGTGGTCAGGTGTTTATTAATTCGACTCACCACCCTTTGTGTTTTAAATCCTTTCGCGCTGGTTTTCAGGCTTTTTAAAGATTGTATTGTGGCATTTCTGATACATGGAAATCTTGCCAAGTATATGTGACTTGAAGCGATTGGTAATTATTTAAATAGATTTAAACGTTCTTTGTGACAGTGATTGTCTCATCGGGCCATGCAGTCGATGTAGTATAATCCACGAAACACAGGTAGAGGTAAAACGTAATCCAAAGGCAAAGGAGATTGAAACTTGTTAAAATAATGAAATATTCATGATCCATCCATAAAACATGTCACCATGTAATGATTGGGTCTAACGCAAGGACTCGGCTGGATTGAAAGTTTTATATAATCTAGGGGACAGTTCAGAGGCGCTGTCACCAAAAGGTAGTGTTAGAACGGTTGAAAATTGGAACAAAATGCCCCCCCCCCCCCCCCCCCCCGGTCCAGATAGGTAGATCGAACCTAGTCCCATCGGAGACAGAAGATAAAAGGAGGTCCCGCGTGCAGATCACAACACTGTGCACGTTAACCATATGAGCCCTGATTCCCGCTATATTTAGAATTCTATGCTGACTAACGGGATAAAGGACTACCAAGTACATTGAGGGGGATGGAATGACTTTAGTTTCAGTTGTTAGAGTTAATTTATTGTCTGCCTCCGGGACTTTGTCAAAGAATAGCAAAAAATCATCATGAAACAAGGAGTTGTGAGCCATCCACTTCATCTGGGCTTGCATTCAGAGATTCATAGTGGAACAAGTTTTAGATAACATTTTAGATTCAAATGAAGAGAGTGAGTGGGTTCTAGAGTCAGTCCATGATACTACTGATAGTGAAGAACTGATAATGAGCATGAAAAAATAGATTTTCTAGATTGATTTTTTACCCCACACAAGCTTTTGCAAGAAATACAAAATCAACATGCTGGGCAGCATGGCATGAAAATACTGGCACTAGCATAAAGGTAGACCTCATTTTAGTAAAATATAAATAGTGTAAATCATATGTTTTTTATGCAATGCATTTTTTTGTGAGACCTATGTGATTATAATGGCCTTTACCAGTATAACTTATAAAGAACATATATGACTTTAACTTATATGACATATTGCCAGTATAATTTATATTGATTTGGAATTTTTTGGTATATTACCAGTATAAAATGGTGTGCCTAGGGTTGTGTGAGCTAATGTCAAAATGGTGAATCTTGATTTGTGAATGCCGGACTTTTTAAGTCCCAAAATCATGGCAAAGTAGACCCGTTGATTTGTCTAGCAAATTTTTACCCAGCCAGAAAAAACCTGTCCAGGAGGTGATTTGTTCCACTTTTCAAAAGAAGGCCATAATGGCCTTGAAAGAAGTTTGCTTTACTTTCACTCATTGATTTGGTGTATTCGAGTGTGCCTAGGGTTGAGCTAATCTAGTGATGAAAGTGAAAACATAAAACATTGATGTGTAGAATTTTTTTATAAAATCATGTTTTCAAAATTAGAATTGAATTGTGTATTCGAGTTTAGGTTGACTTGTGACATTAGTTTTGAGTTGAACTTTTTTTGCTTTTGAGACTTTTTTTTCTTTTTTTCATCTCAATATTCTTTCTTTGAAGGTCTAGCAATACTGATGAGCAGTTTTTGGAGGATTCCTCTTCGACTTTGAAGTCGGCACCGTACATGACCCCTGAAGCATACCTCTCTCTGAATACTTCAGCCGTGAATGATGAGTACAAGTCTCTGGCAAACTCGCTGGTTGTTGAGTATTGGAAAGGAAAAGGGAATGAAGAGAAGAGTGGTGGAAGTCATGCCTCCTCCAACCTGGCCAAAGACTGGTACACACGCATACACACACACACACACGCACACTTATATGTATTGCATTCTTGTCATGACATAGCTGTCAACCAGTTTGTGGAAAGCGTATTAAGTAGGTTTCTTTTGCTTTGAGTCTGTAAGTCTGTATTTGCCTTACAAAATAGGAATGTGAGGACTAACTGTCAGCTGTCAGTGTTTTCTTGAATATTACAGGCCGTTATGTGAGTTATAATTAGTTTGCATGGTCAGAATCTGTTTTTTGATTTGAAAAGGTTGGCAACTATGTCATGACATCATAAACATCTTTTATTTTATTTTCAATGAATTTACTTTGCAATTTAGTTAGTATCATTCAACCCTAGAATAACATTTTCAAAGACATCTTAAGTAAAGTTGTAAATTTTGGCCGTGAATAAGTGTTAAAGAGGAGGATTTAGAGAGATTGGCGTAGTTGTGTTGTGGATTATATTGAAGCATATCTGCCAGCACATTGCTGGCTGGTGACTTTTTTAAACCGGGCAAAGATGTCAGGCAGTTTTTTTTGTGGGGTTTTTTTTGCCCTGCAGGTCTAACTATCCAGTGTTTTATATTGTCTAGTGAATATTATTGATGCTAAAAGAGCTTATATATGATATAAGTTTTTTTTCTTCATAAGGAAATAAAAATTTGCAAGATGTCCACATGCGTTTATGGTGGGATAGATAGTAAATGATCACAGGATCTGAATCTAATTGGGGGAAGTGGCGAGATGTCCTGATGACAAGGGAGTCGGCAGAGCAGTTTATTGTAACGCGGAAGGAGTTGTTGCCTCATTTAGGTCATTTTGCAATATTTCTCAGTAATTTATAAGGCATTTTTTAAAAATCATTGTAAAATGTTCTTCAGAGATTACTGCATACGGTAGACAGGGTAAATTTCAATGTAAACTCAAGTCCATGTGTCGATTTTATTTCCTTTTATTTATATAATCCGATATACTAATGTTGTTTTATTTCTTTTACGTAACAGGCATTGTTATCAGCAGCAGATAAATGGTTTTCACACCCGGCCTGCGCAAACGTTTGTCACAGAGCTGCAAGTTATCAGAGAAACACTCTGGCAAGTTTTTAAATGATTTTTCTAAAAAAAACTTGTTCTTTATTTGTTTAATCTCTTTTGAAAAATTTCAAATTGATGTTAAAAATAGTGGGCGGTTGGCGAGTGCTACTGGTAGGTTCTACTTTCTTCCTTTCCCTCTTTCATTTTCTTTCATCTTGCTTGATTTGTTTTCTTGATTCACCCTGAGATCACCACTTATGGTGGGACAGGGCAAATATTCAATAGAACAAACAAAATTTAAAAAATGTTACTTGTTTGGTATTATTTTTTCAGTCATAGACGTGTATTCTTTTGATTGATTTCTTCTTGCTTTATTCGTCATTATTCAACAATGGAGCTGGGAGCAAAGCCTTAGAAATATCTAGACAGCTAATGAGGGCAACTTGAATATCACCCAAGTATGATTCATTCAATGTTTTCAAGTCAATGTATATAGATCTAGATGCAATTTATGTAACAGATGCCTATGTACAAATGACATCTAGTGGCATAAATCTAGATAACATAAACATGTACAATAAGACTAATGGAATTAGTATGTTATTAGATCAACAGACCTAAATATTACAGTGGGCAACAGTGAACAGAGCAAATTTTCAAAGGGAGGTAATTGTAGTTATGAATGAACAGTATAACTTCATCTTAGCCTTAACATTTAGTGTTTCATATTTTTATTGTTGTATCTCTTGTCATTAATCATGTAAGAACTTCTGACAGAATAATACTATTTTGGTTCTTTCTTCATCTTTCTTTGCTTCATTTTGGATCCTGAATTTACCTTCTTGAATAGTTGGCAGCAATTTTCCTCCCCCCTGTAAATTAGTTTCTTGCTTAAATATATTCCAGGATGCTCTCAGGTGTGTCTGATCTGTTCATCTTCAAATTCCAAGGTCGGGAATACTCAAGCTAAATCCAGACATCTATGTCTCACATTTGACAACGGTAAGATTATGTTTATGCGTCCTCAAGGTCTTTAAGTTACATCTAAATGTATTTATAGTTTATAGTGGGTCTTTAAGTCTATTTATAGTCTATAGTGGGTCTTTAAGTTACATCTAAATGTATTTATAGTCTATAGTGGGTCTTTAAGTCTATTTATAGTCTATTGTGGGTCTTTAAGTTACATCTAAATTTATTTGTAGTCTATAGTGGGTTTTTAAGTCTATTTATAGTCTAAGTGGATCTTTAAGTTACATCTGAATTTATTTGTAGTCTATAGTGGGTGTTTAAGTCTATTTATAGTCTATAGTGGGTCTTTAAGTTACATCTAAATTTATTTATAGTCTATAGTGGGTCTTTAAATTTATAGTTAGGTCTTTAAGTTACATCTAAATTTATTTATAGTCTCTAGTGGGTCTTTAAGTCTATTTATAGTCTATAGTGGTCTTTACCACCTGAAGTGATTTTTTTTGGCTTTTGAGTTTAGGTTTTTGCTTTTAGTATGTACATGAGTAACTGTCAAAATACAGTCATCCTATATCATTGAAAAGTTTGTAGTGTCCTTGGTGGCCATAGAAATGGCCGCCATCTTGGATTTTGACTCAATTTTCAAAATCTATCTCCTCCTTAGTTGTGAATAAAATCACTCAAAACCTGTGCAGATCGTCTTTTCCATTCAATATCTAAAGAGTGACGTCGGGTTTTTTCGATATTTAAATTTTTTTTTTTTTATGAATATTTGAAAATACTATATATCGTGAATATAAAAAAGGCATTTTTATTACAAAGAAAAAGAAATTCTCAAAAAGTTTACAATGTATAAAAAAAAACCCGACGTCATTCTATTAACATTGACAAGAGGAACCTGTGTGCCAAATATAATACGAATCGTTCGGTAAATGGCGGAGGAGATAGAATTTTAGTGTGGAAAAACTACATTTCGAGAAAAATGCAAGTAAAAAAAATCAACAGAAAATAACAGAAAACAAAGGCTTCAAACGGGTTTCCTTGTTGTAGCAGCCCCCTTACTCGTTCGATAGTCTCTGGCATTGTTACTTATGTAAATAAGATTATAAATCTAGGTTTAGATGTGCACTGTTGTGAAAACAGACGTCGAAATGGCCTGTTTTTTGGTTTTTTTTTCCCGCTATATTCTATGCTTGTGCGCATGTTTACATACACACTGATGCACAATGCCTGTTATATCACACAGCGATGGGAAAAGCCTATATCGGTGTCGGCAAAACGAGGTCAAATATCGTGTGTTGCCACATTTGTCAGTGTTAGGATAATTTACATCCAAATTTTGATTGTTTTTACCTACCCTCGCCTACAAAATATTTTGTTTAAAAAAAAAATTATCCGTCATATGGACAATTTTCTGCCATGAACTTGTAGATAAATGATCGTTCTACCCGAATATGCAAAGAAAACCTTTGGTCCAAAACTTACCAGTCCAGGTGCCCCCCCCCCCCCCTTAATAAAGTAGCAGTGAAGGAGTTAAGAGCTGAGATTTTATTGTGAAATTTGTAACGATTTGTGTTTCTGTGATTGCCAGGAAACCTTGGAGTGCTACCTGAGGTCTTTCATGAAGTGTGCGGCCCAGGTACATTCCTTGCAGTCCTTTGTCACAGACGTTGTATCACAAATGTGCCATTCTGTTCCTGGCGATGAAAGCGGCCTTCCCCTTACTTACCAAGCTTTTGCCACTTGCGTGTCTGAGTTCCTCACAGACTACAAGAAAGTCTTAAAAGAAAAGGAGCGAGTTGTGAGAAAGCAAGGTGAGGATTATATTATACAAAAGAGAAAAGAACTGTTATGGCTTTTTTTTAAGACCTTGTTCGTTGTCATTAAAGCAAAACTTCTCGATCAAAATATAACAAATATCTCACTGTATTAAGGTGTTGTTTGTTCATGTTATAAAATGACTTACATTGCAATATGAATATCTAGAGATACCAGCTCTGTCAACAGAATTGTGCTGAACTTTGAGAGATACATATGACATGAGTAAGTAGTGAATCCTAAGTGACTTGAACACTGGATATCATGAATTTTTATCAATTAACTATTATCTGTTTCCACAACAATGTTAATTGTTTGTTCCAGTGTACATAATGTATATTTTTATAGATCGCTGTTAATGAAGATAATGTGCCTTTATGAGGACAATAAAGTTTATTGCATTGATTTGAATTGAAATGTATAGAGAAAGGGACTGGATCACTTGAAAAGCAAGTGAACGCTTATGAATTGAAATCATGACGCAGTAAAATAAAATTTTGTCGAAGATCTCAGGAGAAAGACAGGCACATGGCTCTGCTTGTACTCTCAAAGCAGTAAAATTGAAATTCACAATTTTTATCACTGATTACGACTGATAGAAGTCAACCCACTCTAAAAATAATTCATATGTTGCTTCATAACATCTCATGTATGATCTGATTATATTTAATTTTATTTTTAGTTTTTAAAATAGACCTGGAAAACATTTCTAGTGTTTTTATGGCATCAGACAGTTTTTTTTTGTTTTGTGTTTTTTTCTGTTTAGTTAGAGAAAAAGAAAGCAGTCTTTGGCTCCTTTTGAGAATATTTTAGGATAGGGTTGTGATCTGTAACGGTATCTGTCAACAGAGGAACTGATGACCTTCGCTAAGTTAACTTCTGACCTTCAACCCTGGACTTCCAAGGTTCATCTGGTTCACAGCATTTATATTCAAGGCATCGTCATGGCCGCCAGTCTAGACGGCAAGGAGTGTAACAACTCCATGAAAGCGGCACTGCTGCTAAACACTTTGTACCAGGCGGTCTCTGAGAACGACCTGATTGGTAGTGTGAATTCAGGCTCCGAGGTAAAGCATATAATGTCATTAATTAATTGATTCTTTTAATTTACCTCTTTTTTATTCCTTTCTTTTCTCCCCCCCCCCCCCCCCCCCCCCCCCCCCCACCTTGGGCTTTAGCAGTGTATACAGATTTAGCTTTTCTATTGTCACTCATTCTGTTTACATGCCCAAACCATCTCAACTCATTTGTTTCTATCTTAGTTTTTATGCCATCTGCTTTGGTTTGATCGCTCTTATTGTTGTGTTATGATTTTGTCTCTTTTAGTTTTCCTACTACTCTTCTTAGATATTTCATTTCAGCTGCCTGTACTTTACTGTATTCTCTACTGTCTGAGGTCCAGGTTTCACTGCCATAGAGGAGAGTAGTACAATAAACTGTATTGTATACTGCCATTTTATTTTTTTTGTTGACAATTCTTGCTTACCTACAAATGCCCTTCCTAGATGGTTACATATTGCACTAGCCTTTTGGATTCTCTGGCTGATTTCTTCTCTTAGTTTTCCTCTGAATTAATCATTACTCCTAGGTAATTGTAGCTTTGAACTTGTTCTAAATTCTCCCTGCCCAATTTAAGATTTTAAATTTATTTTCCCTAGTTACTAGCATTGTTTTGGTTTTTCTTTGCATCCACTCTCATTCCTCTTTTATTTAGGTCATTGTTCATAATGTTGATATTCGACTGAAGGTCCTTTCTGATTTTCCAAACAGAACTAAATCATCAGCAAATGAAAGCATTGATACATTTACTGGTTTGAGCTTCTACATACCTACATTCATTTTCTTCATTTTTGAGGATGCCTTTGCGACTGAATCCATAAATGTGATAAACAAAAGAGGACTTAGGAAACAACCCTGTCTTACTCCTATATCTACATCAACTTCTGCAGATATGTTTCCAGCTACTCTCACTGCACATATTGGTTTATTGTAAAAACTTTTAATGGCTTCTATTAAATTTTTGCTCTACATTGTGTTCTTTTAAGGAATGCCATAGTTCGTCCCTCCTCACAGTGTCAAATACCTTTTCTAAGTCAATAAAACACAGGTGCAAGTCAATGTTTCTCTCAAGGAATTTTTCTATTATTTGTCTAATTGTAAATATGTGGTCCTGTACACTTCTTCCTGTTCTAAATCCGCTCTGATGTTCTTCAACCTGATCCTCTACTCTTTTCTTAGTCTCATTTGCAGTATCCTGGCATATACTTTTCTTGGAATGCTAAGTAGTGATATCCCTCTATAGTTTGAGCATTCCATAGTTGATCCTTTCTTATGTATTGGTACTACCGTTCCACTTTTTCCAGTCGTCTGGCACCTGTTTGGACTTCCATGCTTGTTGGCATATTGCATGTAGTAGTTTGTCTGCATCTTCTCTCCTTGGTTTGTAATCATTTCTGGATAAACTTGATTTGCTCCTGGGGCTTTTCCTAATTTCACTTTTCTCATAGCTGTTTGGATTTCTTCCATTGATATATCTACATCTTCAGCTGTTTTCTCTGGATTACTTGTTACTCTTACTAATTGATCTTTACTCCTTGTTTCATACGTTCTGGAGGGATTATGTAATTGGTGAAAATGCTTTCTCCATGTTTCCTTGATTTCGCTGTCTTATTTCATTATTTCTCCTTTGGCATTCTCAGTTTGTTGTATTGGGCATGCTTGGATCTTTCTCATGCTCTTCATTGCCCCCAGAACAGCTTTTGATTTCCTTGATAGCTTTCTTGAAGTCGTTGTCCAAACTCTTCCCATTGTTCCTGTTTTGCTTTCCTAACTTCCTCTTTGGCTATAGTTCTTTTATTCACGTAATCTATCCTATCTTTTGGTTTCTTTGTTTGCAAGTATTTCTTCCAGGCATCCTTCTTTTCTTTGATCTTAGTCTTGACGTTCTCATTCCACCATGCTGTTCTTTTCCTATCTCCTTTAATTTGTTTCCTACCACAGGTCTCTTCAACTGAGGAGTGTTTCTTTATACATCTGCCACTTTTCTTCTATTGTGCTATCAATCAGATCCATCTGTCTTTCACTGATAAATCTTTTATCCTAGATTGGTATACCTGTTTTACTACTGGTTTATTTAGTTCCTCTATTTTGAGTTTAGTAGCTTTCTTCTCTTTCCTTTTCTGTTTGTTTTCTTCAGTCAGTAATCTCATTTTGGTAATCACTAAGTGATGATCACTAAATATTTCTGCTCCTCTGTTTACTCTTGCATTCAATGTACTGTAGAAAAGGGAGCTGCTAACTACTATGTAGTCTATCATTGACTTTTCACACCTGTCTTAATTTACTCTTGTATATTTGTGGATATCTTTATGAGGAAAAGAGGTGTTGGCTATTTTCATGTTATCTTTAGGCAAAAATCTATTAGTCTCTCTTCATTTGGAGAAGTTGTTGTCTCTCCTTCTTTACCTATCACTCCTCCTGATGTTTCTACATTGTTGCCTACTCTAGCGTTTAAAATCTCCTTAAAGCATTAGTTCCTGTTTGGGTTTAAGATTCTCTGCAGCTATTTGTAAATCGTTTTCGAAGATATCTTTTTCTTCTTTAGTTGCGTCTTCGTTTGGTCCATAAACTATTAATAATTAAATTTCTCATCCTTTTGGTTTAATATTTACCTCTAATAGCCATGGGCTTATAAATTTCCAACTTTCTAGTAGTTTTTCATGTCTTTTATGCACTAGGAAGCCTACTCCTGCTCTAGCTCTATCTTTGACATCTACTCCTGAGAAGATTAAAATATGATTTGGTCCTACAATTTCTATTCCTTGTCCTTTTGTTGTTGTTGCTGTAATGACCAAAATATCTACTTTGAATTTTTCCATTTCTTCAACTTCCATTTATTGCCCTAACATTCCATGTTCCAAAAATCACAGTCCGTATTCGTTTCCAAGTTCGTTTTCGAAAGATCAAGCCGGTTATATTATATTTATTTTTTCTCAGAATCTGATTGGTTTTGGATAAGCAGGGGATTAGCCGTCTGTACCCTAGGTAGATGGTGGGGCTGCCACTTTGAGGCCCCCTACCAGGCCTTGTTATTTTCTGTCAGGGCTAATTCCCTTAGCCTTTAGTCATTCAAGACCAGTCTGCAAGGCAGCAGGTTGTTATTTTATGTCAGAGTTAACTCCCTTAGCCTTTGGTTATCCAAGACCGGCCTGCAAGGCAGCAGGTTGTTTTTTCTCAGGGTTAACTCCCTTAGCTTTTGGTCAGCCAAGATTTACCTGCAAGGCAGCAGGAGACTCGTAGAGGGTGGATCATCTACTCTCCGTACACATGCCTACTTGTCCACTGCCCGGCTCTAGCTGTTCTTATGCTTTAATGAGATAGCAGATAGCAGACAGGGCAAAGCAAGCTCTGACGTGCAGCATAGCAAAAGAAAAAGGAGAGGGGTAGACAATTCTCACTAGCCTTACCTCAATGCAAGGCTAGGGATTGTGATAAATTAACCGTCATTCCATCCTTTTTTCTTAAAATATTTTAGTTTTGCTCAAAAAGCTAGTATTTTTTATTCTTTACTTGAGATGAATAGGTTTCAATTCAATTCAATTCCATCATCTTTATTAATCCTTTAAAAAAAGGAAATTATATTTATGTTATCACAATTTATGATTGAAAAGTAATAGAATACATAATCAATGTATTTAAATTAAAAACAAATTTAACTTAAGTTATTCATTAAATGTATAGATTTTAGGAGAAATATATATAAAAAGATACAAAGGTGAGTAAATAGATAGCGGTGAAACAATATACATAAACAATAATTAAAGACAAATCAATTTAGCTCATACATATTCATCAACTTATCATAAATCATTCATTCTCCATCTATCAATTTCCATTTCTTAAACATTGTAAGTAAAAGGCCACCATGCTTTCAAAGTTAAATATGGTCAAAATTTCAGCATAATGAATAGTGAAGCATTTAATTTTAATGAACATCTTTTCATTTTCACTGGTTTTATGCATACTTAGCTGCCAATCAGTATGTAAGCAATGTATTAAGTACGTTCTATTTGGCTTTGAGTCTGTAAGACTATTTACCTTTAAAAGTATGTATAAGAGGGTTAACTGTATTTTGTTTTTAAAGAAACCCTTAGTTAACAGCAGAGACTCGGAGAAATTGGGGTGAAATTCTGGAGATGCCGTTCTGAGTTTGCAAGACTACCGTTACACTTCTCCAGAAAAGCCAGTGATTGGCAAACTTTTTGTTACCGTAAAGGGGAATGCTTCAATTTAAATCATGAAAGCTTTCTGGAATATTACGGGCCATTGTGCGAGTGAGAATTAGTTTGTGTGATCAGAGTCTGTTTTTCGATTTGAAATGGTTGACAGCTATGTGCATGCTTTTGAGTATAGAATACAACAGGAGCAACACTGGGATAAAATAAAAATAATAAACAATGGAATGTGACTACTACGCCAATAGAGATAGAACATACAGCCAACATTAATTTGTGTCTTTGCAAGCAGTATAAAGATTTTTTTAAAATTGTCATACGTTTTGTTTACCATTTCAGCTTATTTCATGTCTGATTGATCTTTTTCTTATGTTTCTTTTTCAGTGTTCTTTGTTGTTTACAATGTTGATAAAGTCAAGTCGTCCGTTCCTCGAGATGGCCGGGGAGTGGATAACCAACGGACAGCTGAATGACCCCGCTGGTGAATTCGTTGTTCAAAGGTGCTTACGCAGTGTTTTTTGAACACCTCTTTTTGACTGGTTTTCTGTACTTGCAAATTTGAGATCCTATTTGTCCACTATCGTCAGGCAATTTAAGGGATTGTGTTGTTTTTTTTTCCATTTTAGAAAAGTGGGACGACTTTACAATTATGATTTTTCATCATACTGTGAACTTTCTATGTTGGTGCTGAGAAAACTCTTCACAATTTGATGTACTGTTTGACGGCTAAAGGCATTAGATTTAGTAATTGAAGGTGTGCCATTGCGTGCCTGTCACAATTACATCTTTGAGAGAAAAATGTCAAAAACCATGGACTTTGGCATTGTTGACTGGGAATTCTGTCTCAAATGCCTGTAAACGGGATGTTTTTTTTCATCATTTCATTTTCACACTGTTCAGGAAGCATGGTTTCCTTTATTCCCTTTGATTCTCTCTCTGTCTCATTTTGTACGGAAAATGAACTTAAGCACCCTATTGAAATGATCTTTTTAATTATTTTTTGTATGCAAAACTTTACTTTCGCCAAGTCTGAATAAACCTAGTTACCCATTTGCTGCAGGATTAACAGGAGAGCAGAGCCAGAAAAATTTGCCCAGATTGAGAAACTCAGGTTTCCCGAGGGGTAGTCAGACACTTTGATGACTGAAGCTACTGGCGTCTCTGTTTGGGATAAATGAATTTGAAATTATGTGTTTGGATGTGTGTGTGTGCAGATGCCACAATAATGATATTGTATTTCAAAAAAGTTGCTGGGTATGTTTTCCTAGATTATTTTTCTTTTTGTAGCATCATTTCATTTTCTTTTATGCTGTTACCTAACAGGAATAAAGAGATTCAATCACTAGATGAAACATTTTGGGAAAAGGCCTTTCTGTCAAGAAATGAGTCACTTGTTAGTAAGAGCAGAACAGGTGAAGCCAAGGCAGCAACGGAGGAAGCTACTCAAAAAGACATCCTCGTAGATGGGCAGTTTCCCCTAGCACGTTAACAGGATATTCTGGGAGTATACTGTGGACTCTGAACCAGTCCCCGATGTTTCTGCATTCATTTTTGAATGAAGCCATCTTGACTGGGAAGTCGATGGAGCTGCTTGAAACATTGGGTCGTTTGGGGGACGTCTTACAGGCCGGCTGTGGTCTCTGTGAGTATTTGACATGCAACTTTGTTTTTTTTTTTACTCTGTCCGTCTCTGTTTAGCTCTGTCTCTGTGTCTTTGTCTCTACCTGTCTCTTTTCTCTCTCTCTCTCTCTCTCTCTCTCTCTCTCTCTCTCTCTCTCTCTCTCTCTCTCTCTCTCTCTCTCTCTCTCTCTCTCTCTCTCTCTCTCCTCTCTCTCCCTCCCTCCATCCTCTCTCTCTCTCTTCTCTCTCTCTCTCTCTCTCTCTCTCTCTCTCTCTCTCTCTCTCTCTCTCTCTCTCTCTCTCTCTCTCTCTCTCTTTCTCTCTCCTTTAAATTTGTTAATTGTGAATAAGGAAGTCATCATATTAGTCTTTGAAATATCCTTGTGTTTCTCTTTCTAGATGAGAGGCCTCCTTCATTGTATGACTTATTTTTGCAAGATCTTAACTCCAGGGCTGTTCATGGTGATAAACATGAAACGGAAACCAAGAAACATGACTTTGAAATAATTGTAAGTATCATAGATAATGCATTTAAACATAGTTGCTTATGTACATCTGTACTAACATTATTGATAAAGAAAGTAAAAAAGACCCTATATTATTATATTTTAAGTGTCAATCCATGGTAAAGAAACAACATATTATGTTTTCTGAACTAGAATTTAGAAAATATCAGAATTTTGAAAAAACTTGATCAGGATTGAAATGCCTAAAACATTAATGTTTGGCTTTGAGTCTGCGAATAGATGTGATATTTTTAGCCTTAGAAGAAGAAAAAAGAAAGGAGAATAGAGAAAAACATTAGAGAAATTAGCCATTAGTCTTTGATATGATCTATGCTTTTAAAGGAATTATTGAGGAAATATATAGCAAATAGCTGGACATGAGTTTTATCAAGTTTTGTGTCAGCCAAGTATATTTCTTTTTGCTCTCATGACATTGTTCACCTTTTTTGGTTCCGCAGTTGATGAAAGACTTAACTATTGAAAGACAACTAAACGCCACTGGGGTGAAAAACACTCTGCTGAATCTTAACTTTACTGCGTTGTTACCTGACAAACGTTGTGACCTGCAGCGTGATAAAGAAAAATCTCAAGTTTTGAGGTACAGTAGTTTTCTCTTTTGTTTTTATACAAATGAAAGCAATGTGAGCGCACATTCAAAAGTGTCTTTATCAATACCTTGAGAAATGTAAAATATGTGTTCTGGCTTGTTTTGGTTATTATTTTCATGCTTTTGTTAACTATCCAATGTGGAGATGAGTCTTTCATTCATAGTATTATTTAAATTTCCTTCCAACCAGCATTCCTGAAGAGTTAGCGGTAAGTCCGTCCCCACTTCTCAGGCTTTGTGAGGGCTACATGCGCTATCACGTCAGGTCCCTTTACAGTGTGGTTTGCCCTCGACTGGTGGAGATTCTGAAAAAGAATACCGTTTGATGGATTGTATTCATGCCATGCAGGTTTGTTGATGATAAAAAACACAAAACATAATGAAATGATAAAAAATCATGTTATTGACATAACATTGTAGCAACTCGCTTTTAGCTTTTTTATCTTAACTTTCTACAAAGCTTAAAACTCTTTGAATTAAAAAAAATTATTGTTCCATGCCAGATTAATTCTGCCCCCCATAAGAGTGATACATTTCAAAGGCATGTGTATAATTTTGCTAAGCATTGAGTGCTGATCGCCAATCTATAGGTTCTTCTGCTAGGTTGTTCTAAATGCCAAACGGAGATGTATCAGTTGTGGGTGTTTCCTCACAATTTTTGCAATATTAATAATAATAATAATAATAATAATAATATAATAATAATAATAATAAGGCATTTGTATAGTGCCAATATCCATTTGAAATGATCAGTGGCACTTAACGTGATTCATAATAAAGATCGACAATTAAAAGTATAATATCAAAAATCGCGATTAAAAAATTAATACACATATCGATAATTAAAAGGGCACTATAAGAAACATGTATAAAACTAAACAGCATATGAGTCTCTGAAACAAAAATTGTGAGGAAACGGCCACAACAGATACATCAGCGTTTGGCATAGAACAACCTGGTGGAGGCATCAATGGATCAGAGATTGGCACTTGAAGAGTTACAGTTTTTTTTAATGTTGCCATTACGTTTCACGTCACAAAAAAAATGTTTGCGTTTTCAAGTTGTCAATGGTAAATGATTGAAAAGTGTGCAGTTTGAAAAAGGAATGTTAAGAGGAGAATTTATTTCTTGTCAGCAGACTTACCCTTCGGAATAATTTGCAGAATTCTGATTTGTATAAACATCTATTTAAAATTGATTGAGCTTAATTGATCTTTGGAACACCCTTGAAGAGCTGAGATGGCCTATATAGTTAAGATGGTTTATATAGAGTTAAGATGTCATACATACAGAATTAAGATGTCATGGGCAGAGCTAAGATGTAATATACGGGCTTATGATAGCATGTATATAAAGTTACGATGGCATATAGGTGGAAATAGAGTTAAAAGGGCATATATAAGATGGCCTATACAGAGTAAATAATAATAAAAATAAACATGTATAGAGTGCTTAATACACTAAAAGAGGCTCTAAGTATTGTACAGTTGTACTTTATATCTATGGTACCACATAGAATACAATTTTGTCAGTATATGTCACCAGTTTTAAAATATGTAACTACCTGACATTCTCTTTTTCTTTCTCTTTTCCATTTTGTTTTCTATTCTGCACAGAGATATTTCCTAATGTCTGAAGGAGACATAATGTATGATTTCTATATTCCTGTCTTTGGGAAGGTAATGTCAAAATAAGTTCTTTCATCTTGTGATGTGGGTCAACAGAATTTGGATCCATTTAGAATTGACTGTTGTTGTTGTTGGAGGTGGTGGTGGTGGTGGTTGGTTTGTTTCTTTAAGATTTTTATTTTTGTTCAGGGATTTCTTTTGCAGTTACAGAAGTAACCACCTAAATGCCCGGTGCTTGGTAAGCAGACAAAGCGGGCATTTAGGCGAAACAGACATTTAGGCGAAAGTAGGTCAGGGGCAACAATTTGGGGGTAGGCCTATTTCTGTGAAGTTGGGTTTTCCCTAGTGACTTATCAATTTCGTCCAGGATTTGAAGTTTCTTTTGTAAATCATTTCCTGGTTTATTCATTTTTATTTTCAAGATGTACATCTGTATATACCTGCAAAATTCAAGTTGTTGCTATGGAGGCTAAGAGAAAAAGGACCTGATCCAGTGTTTCCTTATTAACTGGCATAACCCACACTACAATCATGTGACTTATTTAATCACGAGACCTATGACTTAAGTAATTATGCAAATTTGGATGAGAAAAACTGGATAAAGAAAAGCCTCATCCAATGGGACCAATGTGTGAATAAATTAACACGAATCTTAGAACTCCTTCGATTCATAATCCTCATGTTAAAATTAAGACAACAGACAGACAAGGATAAAGATTCATAGCCAGATCGTTTGTTTTGGATAAGTCATCAGCTGTACGAAAAGTTTAATGCGAGAAAATGGAACACCTGGAAACCATTAAGCTCTTTAACACTGAGGTGGTGAGCATGCGGATGGGTTGACCGTCTCTCGCAACAAAGACCCGAAGTCACATTGGATACAGCAAATGCCAGACAGGCAGGCAATAAAACTGTTCACACCTTGTCCCTCGATCGCGATGAGCGCCCGGTCTAAAGTCACTCAGGTGATTGCATGCCACTTACGACATCAAGATAGATGTGGGCGGAGTCCGGAAGACTTCAATTCTAATTGCCCGATGACAAACCAGTGATCTAATGGGACAAAAGGATGTACTGTACAGTGGGTGGAGTTATGAAGAGAAGATTGGTTAACATTTAGTACATTAGGGCCTACAATGGATAGGTATTGAAGGGTGATTGTAATGCGTGGCACATTGTTGACGGGCATAAGCCCTATGAGATTAGCCATCGGATTACATGTATGATATCGAAAAAGCAGAATATTTAATCAATTATGGACGTATTTTATGATACTTTGGAGAAAAAGATATCTGCAGTTGTCATTGAGACCAGGCATTTAGGCGAAAATCTTGGTTTTGAAACGGGCATTTAGAAATATAGAAAAAAATCTGTTTCACTGAGATTGCAGGCATTTAGGTGGCGGGCATTTAGGCAGTCACTACTGTATATGTTGCATGGTGGTTTTGTTTTTGTTTACTTTATAAAGGAATACATTTTAAAATTTGTTCAGAGTAAATTTGATTCTAGAAGATCTTAACCTTTCTCGATATTATTTTAAACTTTAAACTTTTTTGAAATGCTGGGATGACACAGAATGTCAAATATTTTTGTGTTCACATGTTGATCACTACGTTTCTTTTAATAGGTCAAGTGATGTACTGTTTTGGCTTGTTAATTTGACAATGCACATATTTCCTTGAGACAAAAAATTTAGAAAATGTTTACTTACTCCATAGATTCAAGCAAAAGAATTTTGGCAAGAGCCGACCTTATTGGATATGTATCTCCATGAATCTGTTGGTATCAGATACCTTGAAGATATGACCAGGTTGGCTTTTCAGTATTTGTGACGTTTCTTTTAAAAGGACTTTAAAATATTTATAGATTGTTCTAAATAAATGTCAGGTTTTATACAAGAAGACATGAATTACTGTTCAGGCCTCAGAACAAGTAAATATATGTTTATAGTTGTTGAATTGCCTTTATTTCTGCTTCTTTCTCATGTATATGTAGATTAAAAAAAATTGTGTTCACTGACCATAACTTTTACTTTTATATGTGGCCTTTTGAATGTAAAGTAAAAAATAATTTGTTTTACTAAATAGTGTAGTAACAATCATATTCTTTAGAAGTAGCTTTTGTAACTTGTATTTCATCAGACTTAGCATCAACATCGTGCCTTTAACAAAGAACCAACCCAGAGGTCCCATCAATGTCACTGATTGCATCCACCTCAAATATCACGTAAGTGTTTCGTCCCATCCTCCATTCTCACTTGTTTTTCTTTTCAATCTGATTCCAAAGACTTCAGATGACTCTTTAGTCAAACACTTTAACAGAATAGGAGCATCTGTATAATTCACAATATTGTTCTCTCCCTCTCCTCTCTATCTCTTTAAAGGGGGCGGGTTACGTTTGAGCTCTGTTCAGAACCCTTGAGACGGAGACTCAAAGCTTATGACCTCAGCTGGCTTGGGGTCAGTTGTTGGTCCCTGTAGTTTAAACCGTCCATCAGAGATCGGGTTGGCTCCACTATGTTACGTTGGACAAAAAGGGAGCCACCCTTTCAATATTGTTCTCATGTTCATCACTCTCAATCTTTGTTTTTAATTTCCAAGCTTTCTGCAATAGAATTGTATGGTTTTTGTATTTTTTTCTGATTTTTAATTTTTAAAATAATGTTATCTTTGAATTATTTGTTGTAGGTACCCTGGCCAGTGGATGTTGTGATATCTGGCAAATACCAAAAGATGTACAATGATATATTCACCTTTCTACTCCAGGTATATGGATTATAAAACAGCAGAAAGTACTTTATCATAATCGTTGAATAATTATTGGAAAAAAAAAATGTCATGATGAGATTTTTCTGCTTACATCTTTATAGGCTCTTTGTTTAGGTATTTCTGAATGTCCACCTGCATATCCCTGAATATCAGCATTGGAGTTTATTCTATAGAAACAAGTAAGGAAGGCCTCTGGTCCTGAGGTGCCTTGTTTGTCTTGAATTTAGAGGGTACCAACCGACGCATAGCAAAGTTCATAGCAAAGTTGACCAAATTTATTTTGTTGAAGACTACATGTATCTCGTGATAATTGGTGTCTCCACTGTATCTGAGATCATGCTGGAAACTTCTATTTTAAGAGATTTATGGGCAAGTTGTGTTTCTCAATAATCCTACATGGAACAATTACCTTCAGTGGGTTTCAAAACAGTTTGGTGCCTTGGTTTATCTTGCACCATGGATGTTATGGGTCTTAAATCTCATTGATGCCGATTCAAAACCTGTCTGGGCCAACGGTTTTTTCTACAGCATTGAACATTTAGGAAATGTATATCACTACACTTTCTTTACTTTTGCACTGCCTTAAACTTAGGTATTTGTAATGAAAAAGCACTATTTTTTAAATTCTTTTTCACATATAGATCAAGAGATCCAAGTTCAGTTTAGATCAGTTGAGATTTGAAGGTAAGTTTTCCTAAACCAACAATTTTATGTTTCTAATCTTATTCAAAGCCTTACCCGGTAAGGAAAAAAATTGGAGTTTTCTTTTCTCTGTCGTCTAGATGGATTCAATGGCTGAATTTTTTCATTTCTCAACTCATTTCCATTTTGATAATAGACAAAAGAAAGAGATAAAAGTTGTTTTTTTCTTCTTCTGATCCAAGAATTTAAGAATGTTGATACCTGCCTATTTGTACTTTCAGGTAGTTGTTTCAAGTTTTGATGATCGATTTGTTGCAATACTTCACTGAGGATTGAGGGAAATGATTGAGTCATAAATACATGCATGTTCCCTTTTCAATCTCCTCCAAGCTCATTCCAGCAAAGGAAACATAAGAACGATTTTTTTTCTTCAGGATTACTGTATCTCTGTACTTCAAGATTTCAGAACAGACTTTAAAGTCTTTTTATGTGTGCTAACTTTAAGTCAAGCATTCTAAATCTGTTTTTTTTTAATTTCATCTTATGGTTATGTCTTTTTCAGATTTAGCAAGGGAGCATCCACCGCCTTCTAAGACCGTCTTTAATTTAGCCGTAGCAGAACCAGCAGATGACATGGTTCGTTCTTCCAGGATTCACAGGTTTCAGTTGCTGAGGTTCCGTCTGCTGTATTTTGTGAACAGCCTGCACAATTACATCATGACCAGAGTAAGGATTTCAAATTCAACTCTCTGCATATTGCCTGGCTCTTGGCTTCTTTTATCTATACTTAGACATTCATATATTCAAGCCTGTCTTACAGCTGTCTGCTTTACTCCTTTGCCTTCCTTGCCTTTGGAATCCACTACTGGTAGATCCAACTTCTTTCCTTCTTACTTTACCGATATGTCTTTACACTTGATGTTCCTCCTAGTTCACCCCTACGTTCACCACCTAACGGTAGTGAATTAGCGTATGCATGTGGAGTTGAGAAGACTCATATGACTTGATTTGCCTTATTTATCAATTGGAAATTACTGGAATTAGACCTTTTTAAAAATTATAATGGGCAACAGCTGTATCCACTATTTACATGGTCATTAATTAAGACGAGTGCTGTTAATGTTACATTAAAATGTTCTTCTTAGTTTTATGTGGAGTTTAACTAGGTGTTTGCAATGACTGGCGGATTGAGGTTGCAACACCCATCGGCTAAGAGCAACTGAGTCACCTAGGATTACCAAACACCTTTCTTGCTTTCTAAGGCAGCATTTTCAAACTCAAGATTCAGGCAAAGAGGAAAAGTAATATTTCAGAGAGCAAAGGAAAAAAAAAGCTAAATTATTTCAAATTTACTCTTATTTAATGTGATATGAACAATATACCTTTCACATTCATAATGACCTTCTTTGATTTTGATTTTAATCTCTCTTGTGAAATAAGCCCGCATGTAATGAACACATATCTACTATTATTATATTACAAAGGTAAATGTGGGAAGGTTCACTGATGTAATGGTTTTTTCATTTCCTATAAAGGGGGTCATTGGGGCAGAAAAAACTATTTTGAGTTATAGGCCCTTTGATGTGTTGTTTCAAGGATTTTCTGTTTGTTTTTGTTGTTTTTTTCCTTTACTTTGAGCTACACCAGACATACAGACAGGACATATAAGTAATGAAATGTTCAAATGCCATGGCAACAGTCAAATGAATGCCTGCGTGTTAATTTTTTCTTCTTCTGAAGAATAGAAATAAAGGTTGATGTTTTCCCATTGAAAACATCAGTCTTGCCTAAAAGAAGAAAAAAAGAGACTTTTCCAATAGTTGTCTGAGCAAGATGATTGCACTTTAAAAACTAATGATTTATGCAGATTCAGTCGTAAATGTCGAGTTGGCTCTAAAAGTGAAGTTACTCAAAATCTCTAGGAATATTTCACATAAACTTAAATTTCTTTTCTTTTTTTCTTTGGGGGAGGGCTGGATTTCTTCCTACAATGATCCATTGTTGTGTTGTTTTACTCCATGCAGATCCTACACAGTTCTGGCCTTGAGTTTGCTGAGCAACTAGAGGCTGCCACAGACCTGGAACAGATCATATCCATCCATGCCTCTTACGTTGACCTCATCCATGAGCGATGCCTCCTACACAAACACCTGGGCCTGTTGAAAGATGCGGTCACCCGTGTCCTCAATTTGTCATTGACCTGCAGCACTCAATGGAGGCAAGGGGTGGACCTGATCAAGTAGGTCGTCACTGTTAATTTTGTGGTTTGATTTTTTGTTTTGAGTTTGGTTGTACCCACATCCACAACTACGGTGATCTTTGGATTTTTGGTAGGATATTTGATTTTGCCTGGACTGCCCTATAAACAGCCAAGGGATCTTTAACATGCACAGAGTGTTTAAGTGATCTCTACACGGGACCTCCTTTATATTGTCCATCTCTGAAGGGACTAGGTGTAGATCTACCTACCTGGACCAGGGGGGTAGATTTTATTCGAAAAACCTCGAGAAAATTTGTCAACCGTTGGCGGAGCTTGAACCCACGACCTTTGGGTTGGTATACTGACACCTTACCTCTGGAATACGAGTCCCCCTAAAAAATAATTCCTGTATGCTTTATAGATACTAATGATAAGCTGTAGCAAGCTATCAGGAAATGGCGATAGCATCGACTATAATGTAGATATGAAATACCTTCTATCAGAGAGTGATAATTGAAGTTAAATGAATATTTAATTTGAGGCTGAGTAAAAGGCTTTGTAAGTTATTATTTTTCAAAGTTTAAATCAATGCGTAAGTGAAAGTAAGGTCATTGTTCACTACTGGTTAACGTTCAACTTGAAATGATTTCCCTACAAGGAAACTCTGCTTCTTTTTTCTTATAAAAGTTTTGATGCAGATGATTTGTAAATCTGATGGGGCATGTGTGTCTGAATCTATCATGGGTTAACCAAACAATTGATCCCCTTGTGCGCACACACACAAACACACACACACACCTATACACACAAATACTCATAAACAAAGAAAAGATTGAATTGAATGAACATAGTGGTGGTCTTGTGCACAAACAGCATGGCGTGTGGCAGTTAAGGTGCAGGTACTGTACAGGAAAACTTGTACCTGAAGTCTATGCTAAATACTAGACATGACTAAACACAGAAATTACAATGTATCTGTCGTCTTATCATCTCGTTGTATATCCTGGCTCAATATTTCATCAGGCATGTTAAACAGAGGAAAATCCTTTTTCCTGGTTTGAAATTGAAATAAAACTGACCAGATTGTTTTTCATTATTTTGTTCTAGGGGGCTTTCAATAGAAGAAGCTGAACGAGAGCTGACTCGCTGTATCCACTTCCTGTCTTCATTTCTGAACAATGTTATCAAGAGAGGCTCATTTCCCCATTGTAAGTGTTGACTTCATCAATGACTCACCTTGGTTGATTGTGTTTTAAAAATGGAAAGTTCTTTTGAGTTGCCTCTGTTCAAAGTCAGGGTTGCTTTCTCGATTAAAAAACGTTTTGTGAAAAAAAAATTCAAATCTATAGTGTGGACGGTTGGCTGGGGTTGCTGGTAGGTCCTACTTCTTCCCTTCCACTCTTTCACTCCTTTTTCATCTTGCTGTTTCCTCTTAACTCACCCAGAGATCATCGCATATGGTGGACAGGGTACATTTTGATGAATGAATCAATTAATCAAATCGAGAGTAATGAGTTTTGTGACCGTCAGTATTAAATGTTTTGAAAGTTGCTATTTAATTTTATGAGAGATAACATTGAATTTTGTCACAGTAGTTTCCACATAACGAGTTAGTATCTAATTCTGTGTGAACTTAGTGGTGAATTTTAAAGAGAGTTGGTACTGAGTTTTGAAATATATTCCTCTTTTTGTAGTTTCATTCTTCTTCTTCTTCTTCTTCTTCTTCTTCTTCTTCTTCTTCTTCTTCTTCTTCTTCTTCTTCTTCTTCTTCTTCTTCTTCTTCTTCTTCTTCTTCTTCTTCTTCTTCTTCTTCTTCTTCTTCTTCTTCTTCTTCTTCTTCTTTTCTTCTTCTTCTTCTTCTTCTTCTTTTCTTCTTCTTCTTCTTCTTCTTCTTCTTCTTCTTCTTCTTCTTCTTCTTCTTCTTCTTCTTCTTCTTCTTCTTCTTCTTCTTCTTCTTCTTCTTCTTCTTAATATTATTATTATTATTATTATTATTATTATTATTTGCACTAGGACAATGTTAATCCTTCTCCCAGTCAACTCACATGTAAGGAAAAATGTAAGATTAATATTTTATTGTCATTTTTATGATTTAAGCTTTCTTTTCAATCAATGCTTACAAATCATCTTTCACTACTAAAATCATATTGTGGCCTTAAGTTGATTCATTGTCTCACTTTCCATCTCTTTCAGTGGAGTCCTCGCCTTTGCCTTGGTGTCATCCTTGCAGCAACTTCCTCAACCTTGAAAGACATATTCAAGATTCTCAAGTCTAGAAAAGGGAGAAAGCTTTAAAAAAAAAAAAATGAGCCAGTCTCGTGATGTGATATCTACAAGTGGTTTCAGATTTGGGTTTCCAAAATCTGGTGGGAAAACAGAATCATAAATATTGGAATCAAAAGATAAGAAATTGTCAATTTTGTAGACTTTAAGTTCTTACTCTTACTCCATTGGTTTCTTCAAGGAAAAGACTAAAAACAAACCCAATAACCTGCGCCTGGTTGTCCCAATGAAATGTTCCTCTGTGGAAAAGTCTGCCTTCTGAAGTCGTAGATACCAGCACTCTGTCAGAGTTTGTCAGACTAATTTTGTTTTTAACCATTGAAGTGATGCATTCCCTGTGATTCGATTCAATTCTGTTCTGTAATATTTAATCTGTATGTGTTCTCTTTGCTGTACTGTGTCCATGGATGTGATCAACTTTTTAGGATTGTACAATGTAGACCTGTCCTCCACCATAGGAGGTTTCTGCACCCTGAAGAAAAAGGTGTAAGCCAAGACGAAAGTGAGCTTCCCTGAGGGCGGTCTAGCTTTAACGCCAGTAGGTGTCACAAGAAAGCAACATGCACATGCAGATGCCTGAGATATCTGAAAGGACAAATCAAGTAAAGTTTACAGTTAGAGGCAGATCCACATTCCTCTGTTTACTTCATACTGTGGCAGTTCAAATTTGTTCCTATGCAAATTTCTTTTCTAACTTCTATCACTATCAAGACTTAATCGCAGCAACATATGCTTTTTTCTTCTGCTTTATAGTAACCGACTAACTCAATTCTCAAGTATTATTGTCATTACTATTAACTGTCAGCATTCATGATTTTAGATTTAACTCCAGTTATAACTCGCCCCATTTTGAGAAGTCTTGCATTGATATTTCCTAATGTCACTTTTGTTTGGGGGGGGGGGGGGGTTCTTGGAGTGAAATTTTGCCCATTCATTCATACAAATTTGACTCATATCCTGCATGGACGTGGTATGCTGAGTTCAAATAACTAGTTTTTTGTCTGATGCTTCCGGTTGCCGTGGAAAAGGCAGCCATCTTGAATTTTACCCCCAAATTTTCAACAAATTCAATATAGATAGGCTTCTACATTTTTTCACAAGTTTCTTTCAAACTTTGCACACATTTTATTTGATACAATAGGATTTTGGTTTTATTTTTACTTTCAAGTTTGAGAATTTTTAAAAATAGAGTATGAGAAACCCAGAACATACAAAAATATTATACAAAAAAATTCAAATTTCACAAACTATGGTGCATATTATACATGTGATCATTTGTGTGTTTTCACCCAACCATCATTCACACCAAATTTGACGATGATACGTTGAGAAATAAAAAGAAGATAGAACATTTTGAAAACAAAAAACACCTTTGAAAAGATAAAATAAGACAACCAACTTATATAAAGACTACAACTACAAAACCTGGAGGAGACATTTAAAAACATGCCCGAGCCGTATGCCGGACTTCTCTCCTCTTCCGCTGCCTCCTCACAGGCTTTTACCTGTGCCTCACCTCTCTTTTATCTTCTTGTCTTTGCTTCATGGGAAGCCTGGAACTCACTCTTGAAGATCCGTTTATGGAGCAAATCATAAACTAAAGGCTGATCTGAGCCCTTGTCTTCTTTGAATGTATTGTGGGAACATGGAGCCTCTTGATCCATAGATGGATACGTAAACAAAGCCGGTAGGCGCTCCTCAATTTGATCTCTTGTGAACAATAAAATCCAATGGACTTCCTAAAAGAATATATGTCAGGTAAGGCCGTGTTGCTGAGGAGACATTGATTGACTTCGTTAAATTGACCAGGTATGTCCAAATAAATGTCCAGGCCGTGTTGATCACCTGGGAGAAACAGCTTGCACGATGACAGATAGTATTTGCTGTGTCCTGTGCTCCACTGTCCATGGTTAGCAGAATGGCCAGAGAATAGTTGGTTGTACCATGATGTTACTTGTAAAGATAAACAATTACAGTAGTTGCTGGATAAAAGCACACTCTGCATAAACACACACCTACATCTGCTGACCGAATTTTTACCGTATAATAAAAGTGTTCTCATAAACACACGGTATGCATAAAAGCACGCTTCATCTTGTGCCCAAAGGGTGTGCGTTTATCCAGTGACTATTGTGATTGGAGATAAATGACAAGGTGTGAATTAAAAAACAAAATGAATCAGTCCATATAATATATATTTAACCTTACAAGATATTTTGGAAGAAAATACTACAGCTTGGTACAGGCATCCTTTAATTAGCTCATGAACTGCAACATCCTTCAAACCAAAAACAATCTAGCGGACACACAAATTTTAGTTTTAGCCATGTTCTACTGTACCATCCTCCATAAACCAGCTGTCTTTATGATGAAGTGGGGCAGCAAAAAGGACGGCAGCCTTTACAGCTTCATCACCAGGGGCGAATGCCAAATTTTGCTGTGCAATCTCGTTCCTGGCTTGATGCGGCCATATTGATTAGGACAGTGTAGTGAGTGTGGGGTAGCCCATGCCTGTAGAGATGGCTGATTGGTTGAAAATCAATCACTGGAGACGGAACCCTGTTGATTTGCTTTTAGAGGTAAAACATGATTACACTTAAGAATTTGCATACTCTAGAGAAAGAAATATATTGAATTTTTATTTTCTCAAACATTGTGTGCTATAATGTTTCAAGTCCATATATTATGTGAGAGAAGTTATAGTAAGCGCTTTCACTTACACACGGGAGTAAGTTGATTTTCCCGAAAAAGTGGAGTTAGAAAAGTATTAACCTAGGGTCGCGAGCTGTCAATCAAATTTCAATTTTAAAATGATGTCTCTAATTCTGTTTTTGAAGTCTTTAGTGCTATGGCTAAGTTGAATTTCTGTTGACAGCTTGTTCCAGTCTTAGGGCCTAGTACTAGGATAGAACGAGTACACGTGTCAATCAGTCTTTTTCCTGAAGAAGAAAAACCCAGTTTATCCAGAATCTCGGTTCTTCGTTACAACATATACATGTATAAATATACTTGAAGTGAACTCTCTCTCTCTCTCTCTCTCTCTCTCTCTCTCTCTCTCTCTCTCTCTCTCTCTCTCTCTCCTCTCTCCTCTCTCTCTCTCCCTCTCTCTCTCCCTCCCTCCCTCCCTCCCTCTCTCCCTCCCCTCTCTCTCTCTCCTGCCTTCTCATCATAGATCATGTACAGAAAATGCATGTTTCTGTTTTATTATTATTATTGAAAATGATTTCCTGCCATTTGTGTTCCTAGAATAACGATAGTAACATAATACATGTATCATGTAATTCAACCACATATTGCCATGTGATTTATGAGTGTTAGTTTATACCCAGTTGTATGTAAAGCCTTCAAAGGTTAAATGTTGTTTCTCATAGAAAATTTTGTTCTGAAATGAAGCTATTGTTATGTAACTATTGTAATCTCATGAATTCAAATTTGAGTAATCTCTTCTTACTGTGATATGAAAATAATAAATTTGATGGTTTATAACTTTTTGAATTTGTGATTTGCTTGTGTTTTGTTGTTGTTGTCTTCAGGGGGATTTTTTTTTTTGGGGGGAGGAGAAAGGGGAAGGGCGCTTGAAGTGATTTTTTGTTTTGTTTTTGAGTTTAGGTTTTTGCTTTTAGTATGTACATGAGTAATACAGTCATCCTATATTATTGAAAAGTTTGTAGCGTCCTTGATTGCCAAAAAAACCGGCCACCATCTTAAATTTTTACTCAATTTTCAAAAGCTATCTCCTCCCTTAATTATGAATAAAATCACTCAAAACCTTGCAGATTGTCTGTTCCATTCAATATCTAAAGAGTGACGTCAGGTTTTTTTCTATATTTTGGATGGGTTTTTGTTAATGAATTTTTGAAAATACTATATATCGTGACTGTACAAAAACAGCGTTTTTATTACAAAAAAATTTATTTCTAAAAAAAAAGTTTACAATATCTAAAAAAAAGCTGACGTCATTCTATTGACATTGACAAGAGGAACCTGTGTGCCAAATATAATACAAATCGTTAGGTAAATGGCAGAGGAGATAGAATTTTAGTGTGGAAAAACTACATTTCGAGAAAATGCAAGTAAATAAATCAATAGAAAATAACGCAAAACAAACACTTCAGACAGGTTTTCCTTGTTGTAGCAGCCCCTTTACTCTTTTGACAGTCTCTGGCATTGTTACTTATGTAAATAGGATTATAAATTTAGGTTTAGATGTGCACTGTTGTGAAAGCAGACGTCAAAATGACCAGTTTTTTGTTTTTTTCCTCTACATCCTATGCTTGTGTGTTGCCACATTTGGCGATTAACTGCCAATATACGGGTTTTTACTGCCATTTTCTCATTCAGTGTTAGTGTTAGGGTAATTTACGTAAAAATTTGATTGTTTTTACCTACCCTCACCTACAAAATATTTTGTATAATAAAAATGTATCCGTCATATGGACATTTTTCTGCCATGAACTTGTAGATAAATGATCGTTCTACCCGATTATGCAATGAACAGAAAATCAACCTTTTGGTCCAAAACGCCAGACCAGAATGCAGATCAACCAAGGCAATGAAATGAAACTAGACATTTTGGAACTGTCCCTGTATGACCTAAATGTAACTTCCCCAAACACTCAAGCCTCCTGAATTCTGGTATTATTTCGTTTTTAAATCTACTCTCTTTTCAAACTAGATGTGATGTGAAATTGATGAAATAATAAATCCAATGGGGTTTTCTTCACAGTTTGCATAGAATTGCACAACAAACACATTCAAAATCTTATCTATAAGATAAGTATAACTCAAAAGAAGAAATTGTATAATTCATTAATTGAGATTTGATTAATTTTTATTTTCTTCACATTCTCATACAATACAGATATCACAAACATGATTTCCATGATTTCATTGTGAATGCAAATAATGTGCATTCTCCCTCAACATACAATTTAATGTGTTTAATTTATATCATATGCTACATTTAATTCATATTTCACAACAAAGGAAATAAACATTTCATATCACATTTAAAATATACAAACCCATCATAATATGCTTTATTCATGATAGTATATATGCTGTAGTGCAGTCTCAATCGTTCATGTGTAATCATTCTAACATTGTACATGCAGTGGAAACCGGTTATAACCAAGTCGATAGGGGAGAGGTCACCATCCTGTTATAATCAATTCTCATTATTACTTACAAGTAGTTTGCAAGGGAAATAACCTTAATTAAAGTCACATGTGGATAGCTTTATCAGAGAATATTAGCCAATGGTTAGGCCAGCCTTTTTTATGTATTAGATACACACTGTCCCCCTCTCTATTAAGCCATCGTGCACTTCTAATACCTGCATTGCCTCAAAGTCAGTGTCAAAGAAATATTAGGGATTATTAGGCATAGATCTACAGTATACATACTCTTTTTGCTTCTCTAGTGTATTTCCCATACTGAGAGTCCTGTAACTGTTATAGTGGTTTTTCCCTTCCCAGTCTCTATAGTAAGTGTTATCAGAGGTTTAGTTTAATAGAGCCAAAGAGAATGGGGGAAAAGGTGGGGGGGGTGGCTAATGCTCCAAGTTATAACTGGTTTCCTGTTTATAACCCGTGCTGCTATAAGTCATGTCATGCCTACTGATTACACATAATGTGGATCTAATACATGTACCCTCAATAATAATATTAATAATGAGTGGCTAGTTAATGGGAAGTGTTCATAGTAATAGTAATAGTATACTCATACTGTAAGGTTCTATTTCTTCCTCTCTCTTTCACATCTGAATATTGGCTTTAATTTATTTATTTAATTTTACCCACATCGATAACTAAGATAATCTCGGATTTTTGATAATTAATATTAATAATATTTCCATATTTTGCCTGGACTACCAAAACCCCGGAGATAACCGTAGTTACGGATGTCGGTGTAAGTGTAATCAAAATCCAAATAAAAAGATTTTGTCAGCGTCCACCATGTAGAGTGTTCTTGGAACAGGCCGGTTACTTGGGTTTTTTTTTTTGAAAATATTTACTATTAGTATTACTATTACTGGTAAATGTAAAAAGTAAGTTTATGGTATGTGATGTTGGTAACCCAAGGTAAAAGACCAAAAGGCGGACCTGAGGAAAGTGGCACTGAAGCAGAGAATTTTAACCGTCACATAAGGAAACAGAAAATGTTAGGGGAGGATAGCCTGGAAAAAGATCATTTCGGGCATCTGAACCCATACACCTGAAGGTAGATGTAGAATGGGAACTGATAAAAGAAGAAAAAAAAGAAAGACATGTTACTAACTAAAATGTAGATTTAGTTGTCCAGGTAGACAGTAGATGAGGATAAATAATTGCCAATATTCACAATCACATGGACTTGAATAATTATATTTCTGTACTGAACTTCTTGGGTGATACAGGTGTATTTCAAATCAGAAAAAAACACTATCTAGTGTACACAACCATGTTTCATTTCAAATGTCATTAATATGGGCATAGGGACATCCAAATATTATGACAAGATTTAGGAGTCTGCTGAGTATTCTTTTTTCCTTCTCAGAAGGATTTTTTTTCTCTTCCAGTGTATGCAAATTCTGTAAATAAAACAAATCCCCCAAAACAAACAAGCCACTTATCTCCCCTCTATCCCTCCCTCAGCAACAACCAAAACACTGATTTGTGTCTTTCTAAACAACTTCACTGATAAAATTGTGTATGTATATAGTACTAATACGTGTTGCTGAGGAAGATGGTAAGACCGTAAGACTAGAGTTTTCACTGTTTAGTTTCCAACAAAGCAGACATTAAAGATTATAAACACATTCTGTCAAATATCTTCCGGTCTTATTGTGCAAGCTCTGAGAAAATGCCTTTGGGTTTTGGCCTGGATGGATCGTCCTCTCCCAATGTATCAAGAGCAAGCTGGAAAAGAAAGAGAAGAAGAAAAAAAAGAAACACAACATTGAACTCACAGAAACAATGAGAAAATTATTCATATCAAATCTAAAGGAAACTCACACCTTGTGAAGAGATACACAATTAATGTTTGCATAGCTGCCAACCTTTTCAAATCCAAAAAACAGATTCTGAATGAACTAATTCTTTGCATGGCATCCTGTAATATTCCAGAAAATATGGCTTGACTTGAACTCCTTTAAGGTTCAAAAAATGGCCTATCTAAGTGTGACGGTAGTTTTTTTAACTCATGATGAGGTCTCCGGACTTTCAACCTGATCTCCCAAAAGTTAACTTAGGGTGTTGTTGTTCTTTTAAGTTAACCTCATATGTGCACTTTTCAAGGTAAATACAGACGTATGGCTTATTATAGATTTGGACATCCTGTAATATTTCAGAAAAAAGGGATTATAAAATCACATATCTGACTTGAATCATCATATAATAAAGTACTATGTGTGTTATTACAATGAATCATCATATAACTTTGCTGAAATACAATGAATCATCATATAATAAAGTACTATGTTGGCCTACAATGAATCATCTAAGAAATACAATGAATCATCATATAATAAAGACGTGTAGGTAAGGAAATACAATGAATCATCATATAATAAAGTACTATGTTTTTAAGGAAATACAATGAATCATCATATAATAAAGATGTAAGGAAATACAATGAATCATCATATAATAAAGTACTAGGTGGGGTAAGGAAATACAATGAATTCAACTAACTGTGTGGGGTAAGGAAATACAATGAATCATCATATAATAAAGTACTAACTGTGTGGGGTAAGGAAATGCAATGAATCATCAAAATAAGGAAATCAATGAATCATCCGTACAATGAAATCTTATGTGTGTGGGGTAAGGAAATACAAATGAATCATCATATTAAAGTTCTTTTAATGAATCATCATATAATAAAGTGCTATGTGTGTGGGGTAAGGAAATACAATGAATCATCATATAATAAAGTACTATGCGGTGGGGTGAAATACAATGAATCATCTTTATCGTTGTGGGGGTAAGGAAATACAATGAATCACAGTTTACGTGTGGGGTAAGGTACAATGGCTTATTAAGGAAATACAATGAATCATCATATAATAAAGTACATCGTGTGGGGGTGGGGAAAACAATGAATCATCATATAATAAAGTACTATGCTGAAATACAATGAATCATCATATAATAAAGTACTATGCGTGGGGGTAAGGAAATACAATGAATCATCATATAATAAAGTACTATGTGTAAGGAAATACAATGAATCATCATATAATAAAGTAAGGTAGGAAATACAATGAATCATCATATAATAAAGTACTATGCGTGTGGGGTAAGGAAATACAATGAATCATCATATAATAAAGAATGAATCATCATATAATAAAGTACTATGCGTGTGGGGTAAGGAAATACAATGAATCATCATATAATCAAGTACTATGTGTGTGGGGTAAGGAAATACAATGAATCATCATATAATAAAGTACTATGTGTGTGGGGTAAGGAAATACAATGAATCATCATATAATAAAGTACTATGCGTGTGGGGTAAGGGAAATACAATGAATCATCATATAATAAAGTACTATATAAGGAAATACAAATGAATCATCATATAATAAAGTACTATGTGTGAACTATGGTAAGGAAATACAATGAATCATCATATAATAAAGTACTATGCGTGGGTAAGGAAATACAATGAATCATCATATAATAAAGTACTATGTGTGTGGGTAAGGAAATACAATGAATCATCATATAATAAAGTACTATGCGTGTGGGGTAAGGAAATACAATGAATCATCATATAATAAAGTACTATGTGTGGGTAAGGAAATACAATGAAAGTACTAATACAATGAATCATCATATAATAAAGTACTTCGTGTGGGGTAAGGAAATGCAATGAATCATCAGTACTATGCGTGTGGGGTATGGAAATACAATGAATCATCATATAATAAAGTACTATGCGTGTGGGGTAAGGAAATACAATGAATCATCATATAATAAAGTACTGTGTGGGGTAAGGAAATACAATGAATCATCATATAATAAAACTAACTGTGGGGTAAGGAAATGCAATGAATCATCATATAATAAAGTGCTAATGTGTGTGGGGTAAGGAAATACAATGAATCATCATATAATAAAGTGCTATGTGTGTGGGGTAAGGAAATACAATGAATCATCATATAATAAAGTACTATGTGTGTGGGGTAAGGAAATACAATGAATCATCATATAATAAAGTACTATGTGTGTGGGGTAAGGAAATACAATGAATCATCATATAATAAAGTACTATGTGTGTGGGGAAATACAATGAATCATCATATAATAAAGTACTACGTGTGTGGGGTAAGGAAATACAATGAATCATCATATAATAAAGTACTATGCGTGTGGGGTAAGGAAATACAATGAATCATCATATAATAAAGTACTATGCGTGTGGGGTAAGGAAATACAATGAATCATCAATGAATCACAATGAATCATATAATAAAGTACTATGCGTGTGGGGTAAGGAAATACAATGAATCATCATATAATAAAGTACTATGCGTGTGGGGTAAGGAAATACAATGAATCATCATATAATAAAGTACTAGTAAGGAAATACAATGAATCATCATATAATGTACTATGCGTGGGGTAAGGAAATACAATGAATCATCATATAATAAAGTACTATGCGTGTGGGGTAAGGAAATACAATGAATCATCATATAATAAAGTACTATGCGTGTGGGGTAAGGAAATACAATGAATCATCATATAATAAAGTACTATGCGTGTGGGGTAATACAATGAATCATCATATAATAAAGTACTATGTGGTGTGGGGTAAGGAAATACAATGAATCATCATATAATAAAGTACTATGCGTGTGGGGTAAGGGAAATACAATGAATCATCATATAATAAAGTACTATGCGTGTGGGGTAAGGAAATACAATGAATCATCATATAATAAAGTACTATGCGTGTGGGGTAAGGAAATACAATGAATCATCATATAATAAGTACTATGCGTGTGGGGTAAGGAAATACAATGAATCATCATATAATCAAGTACTATGCGTGTGGGGTAAGGAAATACAATGAATCATCATATAATAAAGTATTATGCGTGTGGGGTAAGGAAATACAAATAATCATCATATAATAAAGTACTATGCGTGTGGGGTAAGGAAATACAATGAATCATCATATAATAAAGTATATATGCGTGTGGGGTAAGGAAATACAATGAATCATCATATAATAAAAATAATCAATGAATCATCATATAATAAAGTACTAACTGTGTGGGGTAAGGAAATACAATGAATCATCATATAATAAAGTACTATGCGTGTGGGGTAAGGAAATACAATGAATCATCATATAATAAAGTACTATGCGTGTGGGGTAAGGAAATACAATGAATCATCATATAATAAAGTACTATGCGTGTGGGGTAAGGAAATACAATGAATCATCATATAATAAAGTACTATGCGTGTGGGGTAAGGAAATACAATGAATCATCATATAATAACTAGCGTGTGGGAGTAAGGGAAATACTATGCGTGTGGGGGTAAGGAAATACAATGAATCATCATATAATAAAGTACTATGCGTGTGGGGTAAGGAAATACAATGAATCATCATATAATAAAGTACTATGCGTGTGGGGTAAGGAAATACAATGAATCATCATATAATAAAGTACTATGTGTGTGGGGTAAGGAAATACAATGAATCATCATATAATAAAGTACTATGCGTGTGGGGTAAGGAAATACAATGAATCATCATATAATAAAGTACTATAATACAAGAATCATCATATAATAAAGTACTATGCGTGTGGGGTAAGGAAATACAATGAATCATCATATAATAAAGTACTACAATGAATCATCATATAATAAAGTGTGGGGTAAGGAAATACAATGAATCATCATATAATAAAGTACTATGTGTGTGGGGTAAGGAAATACAATGAATCATCATATAATAAAGTACTATGCGTGTGGGGTAAGGAAATACAATGAATCATCATATAATAAAGTACTATGTGTGTAAGGAAATACAATGAATCATCATATAATAAAGTACTATGCGTGTGGGGGGGAAATACAATGAATCATCATATAATAAAGTACTATCGTGTGGGGTAAGGAAATACAATGAATCATCATATAATAAAAGTACTATGCGTGTGGGGTAAGGAAATACAATGAATCATCATATAATAAAGTACTATGCGTGTGGGGTAAGGAAATACAATGAATCATCATATAATAAAGTACTATGCGTGTGGGGTAAGGAAATACAATGAATCATCATATAATAAAGTACTATGCGTGTGGGGTAAGGAAATACAATGAATCATCATAATAATAAAGAAATACAATGAATCATCATATAATGTACTATGTGTGGGGTAAGGAAATACAATGAATCATCATATAATAAAAGTACTATGTGTGTGGGGTAAGGAAATACAATGAATCATCATATAATAAAGTACTATGCGTGTGGGGTAAGGAAATACAATGAATCATCATATAATAAAGTACTATGCGTGTGGGGTAAGGAAATACAATGAATCATCATATAATAAAGTACTATGTGTGTGGGGTAAGGAAATACAATGAATCATCATATAATAAAGTACTATGTGTGGGGTAAGGAAATACAATGAATCATCATATAATAAAGTACTATGCGTGTGGGGTAAGGAAATACAATGAATCATCATATAATAAAGTACTATGCGTGTGGGGTAAGGAAATACAAGAATCATCCTATGTGTGTGTGGGGTAAGGAAATACAATGAATCATCATATAATAAAGTACTATGCGTGTGGGGTAAGGAAATACAATGAATCATCATATAATAAAGTACTATGTGTGTGGGGTAAGGAAATACAATGAATCATCATATAATAAAGTACTATGCGTGTAGGGTAAGGAAATACAATGAATCATCATATAATAAAGCTATGCGTGTGGGGTAAGGAAATACTATCGGTGCCACGTGCGGAAGCTTCGTACACAGCGGAACGAGATTATTGACCCATATTGAGGTCAGCCGGCAGGTTAGCCTTACATTACAAGAGTTAAGCCTCTTCACTCTACTTCCCTCACTCTATAGTGAAATCCTACTGAAAACCTTCCCAATAACAGCCTGATGTTTGTACGCACCTGTCTGGCATCAGATCGACTGGTGTCACCGCGACACAGGATAAAGTTGACCAACTGTTCCATGCGAATGTCAGGGTACTTCTGAGCAAAGCCCTGGTGATGGTAACATTACACAAACAAAATTTAGTCACTTTCTGCAGTTTGTCAAACAAAGAACTAAGAAATTAGTCAGTTTTCTCAAACTATGTATATTACGTAGTGAGAGGGGATTCAATTTGTATGTAAAAAGAAAAAAAGAAAGCATTAGCTATGAACAATAGGATTTACTCATTGACATACATGGAAGGTACGTGTTCTTATCTCACTCCTGCATGGATAACTCTGTGACTAGACAATGTTCGACATTTTGAAATCTTGGGAAAAGAAAAAAAACCCTAACTTTAAAAAAAAAAAACGTACAGGCACACCCATTACGTACAAGTCCATAATAGAATTTAACAAAATAAAATGGGTAGCTAGGTCTTTCCAGACTCGGTAAAAGTAAAAGTGACGTGGAAAGCAATGGCAACAATGACATTATGCCGTACATCAAGAACAATCAGGACTGCTCCTGATCTTCCTACACTCAACTCTGTGTATTGAGCTCACTTTGCTTTTACTTTACATTACGTAATAAATAAATACACATACACCCCATACACATTCACATACCATTGTGTACAAATTATACATTAATTCATTCTTTCTTTCAAAACAAAAAGAAATCTGAGTGTGACAATCTCAAATTAACAAAACGAGTTTTGCTTAGCTTGAGAAATAGTCAGAAAAACAAACAAAAGAAATAAATGGTGACTACCATTATTTCTAAAGACAACATGGAGCTGTCCTTCAACCGCAAACCCTCGGCCAGTGCTGGGAGAACATCGAACAAAGATACATCCTGCAAAAGGAAGAACATTGTTAGGTCCAAAAATAGTATCAGACTTGAAATTTTGGGGTTTTTACTTGTATTTTGGTTTTCATTTTTTGTCATGTTCCTTTTTTGTAGGCGTGTTTTTTGTTGTTGTCGCTATTTTATGTTCATTCAAGTCTTGGTGGCCTCAGAGTTTGTGTAAAAAAACTTTTGCATTTGTCGAAACCCTATTTTAAACAAACTGCACAGAACTGTCTATTATAAAAAAATCGTTTACGTATACACAAAACAAATAAGATAAGGGTACGTCATCTACATCACGGGTCCTGACATTTTTCAGTTCCTTTCCCATAAGAAGATTTTTTGTCACATCAACCATATCTAGGAGGAAAAAAAAAGTCATCACATGAAATAATGGTGATTAATATTTGCGCTCCATTCACATGGCTTGTCCAATGTCAGATCTCCAGCTTGCAAAAAGAAAAAGTCTGTAACTAGAGAAGGAAAACTCCATCTGCACTCTTATCGGATGAAACATTGTTAGACGTTTTGAGAATCAGATCAAGTGTAAAGTTATACTGTTATTGTTTCCCCCTGAAATCTCATGTAGCAAAATGTATGATTTTAAGATAGGCGTAACCAGATAACTCTCATGTGAAGTTGTAGTTATAGGTCCCTGTTTAGAAGTGATATAAACGATAATAAGTGACAAATCCACTTAAAATAAAAACTTTCAAAAGACTTATGAAAATACATGGCCTTGCATAATTTTCATGCAACAAATTGTAACTTCGACCTAAAGATAGAAACAATAAAATAATTTTTTAAAAATGACCTGTGTGAAGTAATAGGACCCTCATGCAGCAAAACATAAACTTGATTTTAAGATAGAAACAATACTAATATTAAAAAAACACATGTCAAGTTATACGTCCCTGCAAGTCTCAAGCAGCAAAACATAACTTTGATTTGAAAATGAGATACAATACAAGAGTCCTTCAAACATGTATACCATTACAATATCAATAATTCCACACTGGATGCGGCTCTATTGTGGCCATTATCATCATTACTAAAAAGTCAACCTACGACAGTTGGCCGTCCTATGAACAGTTCTCCTCCCTCTGTAAAAAACAACAGCGGAAAGGGAAGTTAAACAAAACATTAGAAACATAAGGCCAATAGAACTGAGCCCCAAGGAGTTGCATTTTATCCGTGTATACTGTGTTAAGGACAATAGGAGATAGATACAGGATATTGTATTTCAATCACAAGTGTTGCTTCCCAGACGTAGTTAGAGCTCGTTTGAATTTTTTTTTTGGTAAAGTAAGCTCCGTATTCAGCTGAAAGATATCATAGCCTATCATAACTAGAATTCAAACCATAACCTCATGTCTTGATATCTACTAACACTAGACTGAGGTGTAAATACCTAACACTAGACTGAGATGTAAGTGCCTAACACAAGACTTAGGTGTAAGTGCCTAACACAAGACTTAAATGTAAGTGCCTAACACAAGACTGAGATGTAAGTGCCTAACACTAGACTGAGATGTAAGTGCCTAACACAAGACTGAAAAATAGTGCCTAACACAAGACTTAGGTGTAAGTGCCTAACACTAAACTGAGGTGTAAGTGCCTAACACAAGGCTTAGGTGTAAGTGCCTAACACAAGACTTAGAGGTGTAAGTGCCTAACACAAGACTGAAATGTAAGTGCCTAACACAAGACTAACACAAGACTGATGTAAGTGCCTAACACTAGACTGAGATGTAAGTGCCTAACACAAGACTGAAATGTAAGTGCCTAACACAGAAGACTGAGAGACTGAGATGTAAGTGTCTAACACAAGACTGATATAAGTAAGTGCCTAACACAAGACTGAGGTGTAAGTGCCTAACACTAGACTGATATAAGTAAGTGCCTAACACAAGACTGAGGTGTAAGTGCCTAACACTAGACTGAGGTGTAAGTGAATAACACAAGATTGAGGTGTAAGTGCCTAACACTAGAATTAGGTGTAAGTGCCTAACACTAGACTGAGATGCAAGTGCCTAACACAAGACTGAGATGTAAGTTCCTAACACTAGACTGAGATGCAAGTGCCTAACACTAGATTGAGGTGCAAGTGCCTAACACTAGACTGAGATGCAAGTGCCTAACACTAGACTGAGATGCAAGTGCCTAACACTAGACTGAGATGCAAGTGCCTAACACTAGACTGAGATGCAAGTGCCTAACACTAGACTGAGATGCAAGTGCCTAACACTAGACTGAGATGCAAGTGCTTAACATTAGACTGAGGTGCAAGTGCCTAACACAAGACTGAGATGTAAGTGCCTAACACAAGACTGAGGTGTAAGTGCCTAACACAAGACTGAGATGTAAGTGCCTAACACAAGACTGAGATAAGTAAGTGCTAACAGAAACAGAAGACTGACTGATGTAAGTGTCTAACACAAGACTGATATAAGTAAGTGCCTAACACTAGACTGAGGTGTAAGTGCATAACACAAGACTGAGGTGTAAGTGCCTAACACAAGACTTAGGTGTAAGTGCCTAACACTAGACTGAGATGCAAGTGCCTAACACTACATTGAGGTGCAAGTGCCTAACACTAGACTGAGATGTAAATGCCTAACACTAGACTGAGATGTAAGTGTATAACACAAGACTGAGATGCCTAACACACGACTGAGGTGTAAGTGCCTAACACTAGACTGAGATGCAAGTGCCTAACACTAGACTGAGGTGTAAATGCCTAACACTAGACTGAGATGTAAGTGCCTAACACTAGACTGAGGTGTAAGTGCCTAACACTAGACTGAGATGTAAGTGCCTAATACTAGACTGAGGTGTAACTGCCTAACACTAGACTGAGGTGTAAGTGCCTAACACAAGACTGAGGTGTAAGAGCCTAACACTAGACTGAGATGTAAGTGCCTAACACTAGACTGAAATGTAAGTGCATAACACTACGCTGAGATGTAAGTGCCTACCACTAGACTGAGATGTAAGTGCCTAACACAAGACTAAGATGTAAGTGCCTAACACAAGACTGAAGTGTAAGTGCTTAGCACAAGACTGAAATGTAAGTGCCTAACACAAGACTGCGATATAAGTGCCTAACACTAGACTGAGGTGTAAGTGCCTAACACAAGACTGAGATGTAAGTGCCTAACATTAGACTGAGGTGTAATTGCCTAACACAAGACCATTAGCACCACAAATCTAAAATAAACAACCCATTATCTCTAGCATATTTTTTTGCCATTCAGGAAGTATTTCTGATTGACAATCACAAGAGATTAGCTACATAAAGATATTAATGAGATAGGCTGCTACTTTCATAATGAATAAATTAAAGACAAAAGATTGTGAGAATTTTTTTTACCAGCTTTTGGAGACATGTCCGTGAACTGGGATTTGATTTGCTCCGCTTCGCTGCAGATTTGTTCGGCAGACAACCTGCGCTCTTCATAATTCTTAAAGAAAGTTTTCTGAAATTGATAAAAAACAAATTTTTAAAAAATCTATGGCAATGATATAGCTTTCTTACTTTTGCCTCCAGTTATTACAGATAATTTCAGCAGGGTAGGGTTCAAATGCCTAGCATGGCTGACCAGTATTTAAACAATCTGATTGGTGGCTTTTTTAGAATCCATATTTTTACCAAATCAGAATGCTAGATTTGCGACTATTTTTTGAGTCCAGATTTTCACCAAATCAGAAATGGCTTTAGAAATTTTCACCAATACAAATATTGATTCTCGACACAGATAGCTGGACATTAGAAAATTTTGTCAAGAAATTGTAATAATGCTCTTTATACATTTTAATACATTGAAAAACAATACAATCTGGCTCATAGGAATCATGCATATATGCAGCCAAATAGAATACAACAGAAACCTACCTTGACAGCAAAGACTTGACATACTCCTTGACCACCCTGCGTTGACCTTTGAAGAGGAGAATTTCAAACATGGTTGGCTTGAGATGGAGAAAATCAAGGTAGTAATCCGCCCAGGTGGCTGTGATGGTTTGCACGCTATTGGCATTTGACATCCTGAACAGTGAAATGAGACATCAATTGTTTTAAAAATAATACCTGTGTCTCATGTGTCTGAATCAGTCATAAGAGGGTATTTGATTTAGAATCTCTATGGCCCTTTTGAATCGCAATTTACAAAGAAAATTTCTGTAAATCAGGATAGCTCTAAAATATTTCAAAGAACAGTGAACTTCTCTGGAAACCTCAAGAATCATTTTAAAATCCAAAACAGCTAACAACAACTGCTTTGTGCATATATTATGACACCATTTTCCCTTAAAATATAAGGTGATCAGTACTTACTATGATAATGATAAGTATTATCAATAGAGGAACACAGAGTAGATCTTGATATATAGGCAGCAACAGAAACCCTCAAATGCCACCACCCCCTCCCCAAACCCATATTCTCCCCGACTCCACTAACAAAAAAACAAAAACTTTAGAAAGACAATTTTCACTACAATTGTTATAAAAGATTTAAGGCATACTGTTATAAAGAAAATTCAAATCTTCATCTTTTCCTAAAAAATAAACAGTATGGGAAAAAATATTCAGACATGTTCATGCCAGACATGGAATTCTTGAACTACAGAAAAAAACAAAGATGAACATAGAAGTTTAAAAAATAAAAAATAAGGAGAAAACAATAAAAGTTTAGATAATAATAACATTGTCTAGAGACTGACAACTAAAAATAGAATACTGTACCAATTTCTGGTCATCAGATCATTAAGGCAGTTGCTGTTTTTGCAGATCTATGAAAAGCTCTCCCAACATGACTTCACAGCTGCAAATATACACAACAGTAAAGAAATAATGTAGTGTATCACAATTATAATTGTTCTCTTTACTCAAACCTAGAACAAACGAAGAATTTGATAACCACAGGGGAAAAACTAATTGTCACAGAACCATATTCTTTTGGGGATGTCCCATGTAATATACGAATAACATAAGATTCCAGACCACATGACTAAACAGCGCATAACTATTTGCCAATGTATTAGGATATTATGATAAACACAGTCCGCAATGCCCTAACAAAGCTTTCCAAATTTTTTTATTTTTTTTAACAAGATTGCGGACATACAAGTAATAGATTTTCATTGACTATATGCAGTACAACTAGTACAAGTAATTTTTTTTTAGTTTGTCCCTAGAAAGTCAACATTTTTAAATGCACTAGTAATATAACAAAAGTGATAAGCAACAAAAAGTCCAGTGAAGAAAACAGAATTGCTTTAATGGAGCTATTACCTAATGTTATTTATCAATTCTGATTTCACTACATTATGTCTCCTTTGACCTTTTGTACTGTAATAACAAAATGTTACAGTAAAAAAACATGATCCATTAGTAGGATGCCAAAGGAGACTTTCATACACATAAACTGATTGTCCCAAATGTGCATATTTGCGACCAAATCTGTTCTCCTTGTGGTTTTCATTGGAACACAAAATCTGAGCACAAATCCGTTTTCACCATTTTTCACTGTTTTCAAATGCAGAACTCTTTTGCTAAAGAATATTGATATCAAATTCTTCTTTGTTGATGGATTTTAATGAATGTAGTATGCTTATTTGAAAGTACTCAGAATTGAACCAATCTTTAATTTTGTGGGTATAAAAAACACCAAATCTCGGACATTTTCATGGGGTGGCTCTGAAAACTACAAAACAATAGCAAGCATGCCATGAATAAATGAAAATTGTTTTGCTCAGTGATTTCAAACTCAAATTTTGAGAATATTTGCATCTCAACTAGCCAAAGAGATAATAACAAATCACAAGAAGAGCTATTAATCTATAAAATTCATACAAAATTCATTTCTGGCTCAACTTTGATTTTCAAGTCATCAAAACTTTCATAATGAACCATAGAAAAGAACAACAATGGAAGAAAAAATTAATTTAACATAATAATGGAGGGACTTGGGATGAAATATTATACAAAAACTCATTTCAATATAGAAACAATAATGTAGCTGAGATTAAAAAGTTTTTAAAAAGAAAGGCCCATACAGTATAGCCCTGTATTCCCCCAAACTCCTTCGAACCCGAAAATTAGGTTGTGGAGTAAGTGTTTCACTGTTTCAGGGAATATCATAGGTGTACAAAGAAGGAACTTGGTTGGGACTTTGTCATGAATTCAGGATTCGAATGTTTTCTACGAACACAGGTTCTGGGAATACGAGCTGTACTTTAATTAGGACACAAGCACTAATCACCACACACCAGTATTTGGCAATGGTCAGAAACCGGTCTGTCAGTTGCTGGAAGGGATCACGTCTTATCTGGTCGCCTTCGTCATCCCCTTCTTCGTCATACTCATTTTTAATGTAACGTTTACGAAGTTCTTTCATGTATTCACCAAATGCCAAGCAATTGTTAGCATTACCAATCTAAAGGTAGGATGGATAGAAAGAAAAAAGTCATGAAAAGTAAAAGGTAGAAGAAAAATAAACGAAAACACCAAAAACAAACAAAGCACAATAAAAATCCCACAAAAAATTTTAACCTCTCAAAAGAAAACGCTATCATTGTGTCCCCCCCCCCCCCACTTGTAAATCTTATTTTACAATATCATTTAAGGAAATAATTTTAAGCACATGCACGAAACAGAGCTAAGCATTTAATTCAAGAGTAACACAAGTGGTGTCAGACATTGTTTAGCATAAACGACTTGTACATAATTTCTTTTGATTATTGCCTTAACAACACGAGAGAATATGTAATACAGCCCCAGAAAAGAGAAAATTGCCTTACAACATAGTGTATAAAATACTTGGGCTCTTTGCGGTCTGCTAAATGTTTTTCTTCAAGACCTGAGTTCAGCTATGATAGAAGACATAACACAAAATAGATTCATGACAAAACATTAGGAAAAGACAATGCATGCATATGATAAATAGTTAAAGAAATGAAAAAGTATAAATTTGTTCAAAGGAAAACAGTTTAGGAAACTTATAAATTTCATAAAAACTAAGATAGAAATAAATCAATTGAGATGGTTTGGGCATGTAAAGAGAATGAATGACCATAAAATAGCTAAATCAGTCTACAGTGCTAAAGCCCAAAAGACAGACATCGGAAAAAGTGGGAAGAAGACATAAAAGAGGCATTGAAGCATAGAAATTTAACTTTTTTGGAAGGAAACAAAAAATGTCAGGACAGGGCATCCTGGAAAAAGATCATCTCGAGGATATGAACCCATACACCGAAAAGCAGAATGGGAAATGATAAAGAAAGAAAGATAAACTTCATACATTATGCAAAAGCTAATTATATCATATAATATAAAAACATTATATATATATATATAAATAGAAAAGTAAATACATATTATCCGATATATATACATATCATTAACAAACTCATGCATATGAACACATACCTATTCAGGACGATTGGTATAACAAAGAAAACCAAGAAAATTGATAGGAAAGAAAAAAATATTCTTAAAACTTAAAAAAGGAGGTGGAATAAAAGTATGTCAAATATCATGTCTTGAAATGAAAGTGGTTAACATTTATGGACCCCAAATAATTATAATTTAATTTTAAGAAAACAAACAAATGTGAAATCATGTTTAATCTAAAGGAAGGATGTGTCAATGCTTATATGACATGTAAACAAGGTCATTCGATCATCCAAATTGATCACAAAATAACATACTCCTATACTCATGTGCAAAGCGATTCAGCTCATCGGCAAACAGCTCCAAAACTTTCTTTACCAGATCTTGCCCAATGATCTTGGCTACTTGTAACTGGAAATAAAATAAAAGAAAGAAAAAAATGAGCTAGTTTTACTAGCAAAATAAGAAAATGAGGATGAAGAAATTCTCTCCTTAAGACAAGTTAACAAAATTTGAATAAGTTACTTTAACATTTTAACATGCGAATGTTGAATGTTACTCTTAGACTGTAAGTAGAGAAAACGATAAAATTCTCACATTTTGTTCCATCATCTGAAATATGATGACAGGAAGCTGTGTGTTGTAGAAGCCGTCTCCGTCCTGATCTGGGGCTTCATCTTTGATCCAATCCTTTTGGTGTTAAAAAGTAAAACAAAAAATTCATTTATGTGTTACCATGATTAAAACATACATGCATTTGTGTCACCATAAAAAACATACATATGTTTCTATGATCATTAAAAAAAAGGATTAAGAGAAAGATGTGCAATGTCATGAACAGCTAATCACATCACACAAGGCAGTGATCTATGATATCTAAATAGTGCTCTTCATATTATTTATAACAAAAACTTCAAAACTACTTAGCTATACAGTAGGTGCGGTCTAAGAACACACCCCATAAAAACCTGTTAAAAACCATGATGTTAGCCAGTCCAGACATGTTGTTGATGGGCCAATTTATATAGAAATAATTCTTTCCCCTGAGATAATGGACCATGGTTATAAGTGAGCTGTTCTTAGACCACTTCTACCATTATCAAGCTTACCATTACCAGCTCCATGTCAGTGTTTGAAAAATGTGGGTTTTAGTTTACCTGAATTGTCTAGGCAATTAAAATTCCGTGAACACGATTCCGTGTTATGGAAAGCGAGGCTCAACAACAGTACTACCGCATTGTCTTGCAGGTAATGGACTAAATGTTGAATATATTTTTTAACTCACCTTTATGTCGGATCTCAGTGTGTTTCGGACTCCATTCTGCTATATTCTGTTTCATGTTGCGAAGATATCTATGGTGAACAATAGAATTTTTATTCAAATTTAAACATACACATTGATAAATATATATATACAAGCATGTTACCCCCCAGGTGCTACCAAGCATGGTTATAATATCACGTTAGTGTTCGATACTGAGGTTATGCAGGTAGGCATGAGTGGTACTAATCCAACTTTTTTAATTATAACCTGTTCAAAGTGGCAACTTTGGTGAATGAAAATTATATCCAAAGACGGGGAAACAATGAAATTTTCAATAATTAAACGTCACTTCTGGCAGAAGCATGCTTTGAATGAAAACAATTTAGAGATCATTTAGAACCACATGCAAAATATATAAACTCTTAGTGGCTTGGCAACAGAGCCTTTGGCCAACAAAGAACGACCAACTCAGAATTATATATATAGATATATATATAGTTCTAAAATACTATCCATTCCATCTCAGGATACACAGGAGAATCTTTACTTCAAAATGACTTAAAGAAGGGAAAAAGTGAAATTCCATTATCTTTATATGATTTCCTATTGTGGTTGAACAATTTTTCAATTGTATGGAACTTCAAAAGATATCAATACTTGCATCTCTGACAAAAATCATATCAGTTCTTTGTTTTTGTTATAGCACTGACTGGTTGCAGTGGCATTGGTGGCTGAGTGGTTAGGCTGCCGGACTTGGAATCATGAGGTCCCCAGGCTCAAATCATAGCCAAGCTAGGTCCAACATTGTGTTCCTTGGGAAAGACATTTAACATGCATGTTCCCCACTCGACCCAGGTGCATGTGGGTACAAGCACTAGTTTGAGAGTAAATAAAAACAGCGCACGTCTATGTCCTGTCCATGAGGTGATTATTATCACCTCTTCCGTTTCAGGATATAGAAACTGGGACAAGCTTCAGCTTTATGGACCGAATGGCCTCAAAGGAAATTCAATTTTTAATTTTACTCACTGGTTGCGTTATACATGGACGATCAAGTTGTTCTCTAGCAAGGGACCTAATTCCTTCACATCAATTGATAGCTCTGGGTGTCTCATGAGTTCAGGAGAGCTGTGAAAACATGAAGAGGAACATTAACTTTCCTCGAACTTTGAGAAACAATTGTCTTAAAAAAAGCAATGTCTAACTTTGTGATTCAATCCTTCCAACATGACAATGAAGATGGAATATCTTAATTTCTATTGTCAATTGACAAAATTGCCCCCAAATTAGGGGTCTCCTCTATCTGTCTTGGGAGTTCATTCACCATCTCCACGTGGTGTTTATGTTTTTTTATCGGTCTATAAAGTATTTGTATGTGTGTGTGTGTGTGTGCGTGTGTGTTAAGCATGTCTCCATCCATCTCTCCGCCTGTCTATCAGTCTGTCTTCATATCCTCCCTCCACTCTTTGCCTCACCTTTCCTCTCCCCCCTCTCTCTTTCTCTCCTTTCTATTTCAAGTTAAAGCAAAAATGAGGAAGTAAAAAGCAATAACAGATAGTATAGTGAAAATGAAACACAAATGAGAAGAAGAAAAAGATGAAGAAGAAGAAGAAAAGGGAAAGAGGAAAAAGGATGAGGAGGAAGAGGAGGGGATGATAAGGAAGATACAAGAAGAAATCACGTCTTACTCGTATGCTCCCACCCATTGAAGTAGTGACACAATTTCATTGCCTTCCAGCTCTTGGTGAATCAAATCCTCCAGCTGTTGGAATACAATAAAAACATATAAAGTGATAAAAAGGAATAACATTGCAGAACGCCAATAGCTAATGAAGAGGAATATGAAATAGAAATGAAAGGCCTAAATATATAGACAATGGGACAGGACAAGAACAGAGAAATTTTCAAACACAACCGGTCTTTTTCAGTCACAGGAAGGCAAAGAAGCAATGACTGCTAGAACTATGGTGAGTGCTCATCATCATTTGAACAGTCAGTGTTTCAAGCTCTATGGTTTGTTTCAAGCCTAGGTTTATCAATTTTTCTCTTTTTTAAAAAAAAAACATAAAATTAATTTTAAGCTTTCATTGCCTCTGAAAACGATGTAAAAAAAAAAAATGTTTGCGAAAGTTAACTTAATTTGGTCTCTTGCGACATATTTGCTTACCATGAGACACCTAAATTGATGATAATTTGGTTAGTTTTTCTCAACATTAACTCAACTTAATTTTCTATACATTCTATGCATTTATTGGGTTAAAAGTGGGGATGTACATCTCAATTTTTTAAAATTCATGCACTGATTCTACATGAATATTTGTAACTTAATTGCAATATAATGTTTTTATTTATTTTTCATTTTCTTGTTTTTGTGAACTTTAAGAAACATTTACTTAGGAACTGGACCTAAAAAGCGTCAAATGCAATAGAATTTCATTTATTTCATTGCATATTTTTGTAACTTACATGCGCTGAAAGAGCCTTGTGATACATGCGAGTGTACCTTTTGACCACGCATAATCTGGCGGAAATACTGGGGGTAGCAGAGTCTGTCGGATGAAACAAAGAAGCACAAAAAATGTATTCCTTTGGTCTCTGTTTTACCCACATACACATTTACAAAATGATATACATATATGTGTATAATTATCATCTTATAGAATAAAACAAACTCCCAGATTCTTTGTAATGCCTCTGAACCTGCTTCGAACCTCAAAATGCAACAGATCAAGTTGAAACTTTGTATGAAAATACTCAAAGGCTTGAAGTCTAATTCTTTACTATGAAATCCTTGTAACTCTGCATAATTATCCTGTAATGAATTGAACAAAATTAGCTTTGTTCTCATTGATGCTTTATTATAGACTGTAGGCTACTGAGCAATCATCACTTGTGCCTGTCCAAATTAAATAACCTAAACAGCGATAAAAAAAACGTCATTACATGTTTCACAAAATAACCAAAATCAAATTTTCAATATAGTTTTGAGCATGGTTCTGATATTTTTAAGATCTACATAGAAATATCTGCAGCATGGTAAGATCACACTCAGTTTAGATCAAGATATACATTACCGACTAAAAAAATAAATCTAGATCTCTAGAGCTCTGGAGACATAGTGAAATGTAGGAAGGAAAACTAGATATATGCCATTCATGATATTTACAACAGATTATGAAAAAAAAACCCAGATCTAGTATGGCCTTTTACGTCAAGATTGGCGATCCTGTAACAATTGTTTTTATTGCTTCTCCTGAGTTAATTTTATGTTGAGGTAATAATGGATGCCTAGCCACACTTCGTTCTCCTCTGATATTTGCCTCTTCTACTTTTATTCAGTGTACCATGATAAGGGGGCAGAAGAAATCGGAAAAAAACCCAGTTTATAAAAGGGTTGTTTTGAGGAATTAAATCAGATTTTCAAGAAACAGATTACAAGATGATTAAGAGACGCAATGACAAATTAGTACTCTTGTATGGATTGAAATCATGACTTATTTACAAAACCCCCAAGAGAAAGAAGTCAGAATGTTTACTAACATAAAACCTCTAATGTATCTCGGGCAAGATAATGTTAAGGTATAGAGTGAGGATTTCTGAGATCTTATAACATTAAGACAAAGACCCATACTCGTAGAGTAATAGATCAAGGTAAGTATACATGATGGTTAAGGGGTAAATGCATTATGTTAAGGCAGTTTGAATACAACTGAACAGTTAAAGTGGCATAAGCAATCACATGAAAAATTGGAAAGTCTGTCTGACCTTGACTACTTTAAGGTCATCAATCATCAGCTGGCGGGTGATCTCCAAGTGGCGGACCAGCCACATCTTGTCTTGGTCTCTAGTCTCCAACTGACTGCCTTCAATTCTGCCGGAAGATAACAGTTGTGGTACAGTTTGTACGTCTATACAAATAATACTATAATGGGCTTGGAACGATAAGAGTTTTGAAAAAACAGCTGAGACTGAGGCCTATAATATGGGTGCCAACGGCTTTCTTACTTTGATGACATATGGCCACAATAATTACATAAGAAGTCAAAGAGGTCTATATGTAACCAAATAAAATGCAAGCTCCAAACTTTCCATGTTTCATCACTCCTTGTTAGGTTTAATTGATTGTCTGAAAAACCCCATCGTTTCTGAGTTTTAGTGAGAAAACTACCTGTTTGTCACATAAACAATACAGTAGAACCTCTCTGATCGGGTAGACTCGGTGGATTGTAAAATCGTCCCGATTTGCCAGGGACCTAGGGTTTTGGTTGTCCCTCACAGTTTGAGGTACCTAAGCCCTTCTGTGAGTGGTAAAATACAGAATTAAACTAACAAGTAGCCACAGGACCAGTTGATCAAAATGAAGATGGCATTCATCAAAGATGTCACTCACACTCATAACCGATCTTCCTTGGACGGTAGAAAGATAAGAAATGTAATCAAGAAGGCATGGTGGGTCGTTAAATCTCCTCTTGTGTCCACCTTTACGATTAATGGATGAGGCGGAAAACAAAAGACTATGACAGTGCACAACTTTCTAAGCGCCACCCCGTGTCAACACTGCACTGTATTGTTAGGTGAACAAGCAAGGTCTGGCTAAACGCCTGCTTTCACACCTTCTTAATGGATGCCTGGTGTATCTGGCTTATGGTCGTCGTGAACTGGAACATTGTGTACACATTATGCAATGTATAACACATGAAAACTAATGCAGGTGTAATAGCTGATGTTTTGCTAACACAGAAACCAAATTGGGATAAAAAAACGAGGGTTGGAATAAATAAATTTAAGGGAAATGGCGATGATCATCAATGCAAGCCCGCTAAAAATTGTCTCGATTAGCCGGGGCCTTTCCAATTTAGAGAGGTAAAATATAAGAAACAATTCTGTTCCCTGAAAATTCTTCCCGATTGGCCGGGTTTTTTCAATTTGAGAGAGTCCTTTGTACTAACGTCAAGCCAATATTTTTCTTCTCTCACTATAGTCGACAATGCAAACATATTTGAGGAAAGCTGAAAAGGTGGTTTGAATTTAATGAAAAAACTTCCGGCCTGTGCTAATGTACTAGAGCAAAGGACTCTACCAATAAGGTTCTAGGAACACAGAACTACAATAAATATTAATTATTCAACTCTCATGGATTGTTTTTTTTAAATAGTTTTTAATTTTCTTTTTTCTATATTGGTGTTAGTTTTGTCCCATACACTGGAAGGTAGAATGGGAACTGACAAAGAAGGAAGTATTAGTTTTGTCAGAATTGTTTTACTCATTTTAACAAAACAACAAAAAGTTCAAACCTCCCGGAAATAGAGGTTTCTAGAACTTCAAAACATTTTGCTCTCCATCTCTTGGGTCGACCAGGAGGCGTAAATCCTGTCTGATCACATTTCCTTGACCAGGCTATATCCATCCTGTCAGAACGAAATAGCAAAACAATCATAAAAACGTTCATAAACTGTAATGATGAAAATGTTTGGTAACTGTAATGATAAAAATGTTCGGTAACTGTAATGATGAAAATGTTTAGAGACCGTAATGATGAAAATATTCAGTAACTGCAATGATGAAAATGTTCACATATTGCAATGATGAAAACTTTCATCAAGTGTAATGATGAAAACTTTTATAAATTGTACCGATGAAAATGTTTTAAACGATACAAACTCTCAAAGCTGAATTATGCATAATGAGAATAGTAACTTATATCATAAATGATGCATCAATGATTAAAATTTGATGAGAACATGATGAGAAAGATTCAACTACGTGAATTACAAAATTTAAAAAAATAGACACTGAATATCAAAAGCGTCTATTTTTGCTGCTTGATTGAATTCATAACTTGAATCAGCAGCTCTGATCTGTTGAGTATCTAATATTTAATAGTAAATGTTATTTTGATAAAGCTCTTGGGCATTAAAGTCAAACATGAATGATCCACAAGGAAAGGAGAACATCAGATCACCTTTCTTCCGTTCAATAATGCGCAAAGCAGTGCATATCAGAGTTGGCTCTCTTCGAACAGACATCAACGTTCGCTGGATTATAACCCATAGCTGTTTTCCTAGATCTTTAGATAATTCTTGCACTTCAGAGAAATAGTGATTGAGAGTCTGTGGCAAAGACAAATGTTGTTATTTAATGTTAGAAGAACACAAAATTTTTTTTTTAATGAAAGTCCTTGATTTTCTTTGATCCTTTGAAATAAACTCTGTCCACCATGGGTGTTTATCTCAGAGTTTGATTCAGACCATTATCCTCTTGCTGGAGAATTAAATATTTAAAAAAAAATCATAAACTTCTATAAATGTATAAACATATTAAAATAATTCTAGTCAACTTATTAAATGTGTATCTAATACTCAAAAATGGCGATACAGTCCAATTTCCTGTTAACATTCGAAAATATGTCTTGGTTCAATTTTATTTTGTGATTACATCTGAACATGTCAATGAATAATAATAATAATAATAATAATAATAATAATAATAATAATAATAATAATAATAATAATAATAATAATAATAATAATGATAATGATAATAATAATAATGATAATAATAATAATAATAATAATAATAATAATAATAATAATAATAATAATAATAATAATAACAACAAAATTAGAGATAAAAAGTAGTATTAATAGAGTGGACATCTGTAAAATTAATGTGCTTTTTTGTGCTTTACAAACACACTAAATGAAAAGCAATACATTATGTGTGTGGATCTAACAAAACGTGTTGTAAAATGAAACATTTTCATAATGCATTCTGCATATACTGATAGTCCAATGTGTACTGAAAATTTTAAAGTTTATTTGTGAGAATTGGTTGAATTTTGACGAAGCTACAACTTTTTTTTGTGAGAAGAATTTCAAGAAAGCAGGAAACCTCTTTTTGAGAAAAAAGCGTTCAAAATTTTTCTTCTTTTTCAAAGAAAGTTTTCTATGTGCTAAAAATACCTTTTTTAAATTTTAGGCCCTTTGAAGGCAAAATATTTCATCCGGGTGCTTAAAAAAGCTTATTTTATCCAAAAATGTGAAATAAAAATTGACCATGGTTCACTTTTTCCTTTTATTTTCAGTTTGAACCCCTTTCACCTTACGGCAGGTTTTGTTAGATCCACATACATAATGTAGTGATTTCAAAATCTAAAATAAAATCAATCAAGAGGATCAAAACTTGGTAAAAGATTTTGTAATAAATGGCAACCATAGCTGCTGCAAACCTCTCCAAGAAAACGTTTAAATAAAAGTACAAGGACCTTAATGGCCAGAGGGGAAAAGACAATAAGTTGAAGCAACAGGCTGGAAGGGCCAGATGGCACGATGTACTTCTTATATACCCATTGGTCAACACAAACCAAACTAAAACTGGTTTTCGTTTTTCACTTTTTTTCTTTTTTCAGTCAATTCAGTCTTAATTTTGAATTTCTCTTTGAGAAAAAAAAAAAATATATGGTACTGCTTACAATTGTGTCAGTCGGACTTTTGTTTGGCTGCTTGTGGAGTGCAAGTAACAGGTCATCTCTTGACATCTCTAGGTCTGTGAGACTGGAATAGACATTTTTCCAGTTTTTAAGAATAAGCATCTTTATCAATCCATCATTTATATGATCCTAAAGAAGGTTATATCTGTTTTTCAGGTGTATTCCATTTAAATTCAGTGCTAGGAGCGGCTTTCCGGTTGTTGAACTGTCCTAAATTTATAATCAGGCAATAGTATTCAAAATTTCTTTTAAATAAAGCTTTTAGAAGTGGAGATGTTGAAGAATTCATGACAATTTTCCTAACACTTACAGTCTTCAAAGGTGGCATGTAATTTGAAAATCAAATCATATGTCAAGAAAAAGCAAAAAAAAATAAAAAAATTGCAGTTTAAAAAAAAACCAGAATGTAAAATTTAACCTACTTCACTCATCCTATATATAGACAAAAGATGTGCCTCTACAATGGTAAGGCCTAAGAAAGAAAATCTATAGAATCCTAAGCTAAAAGGCTAATAGAATAAAAATGTGTTGATACCTTAAGAAAAACTTATATACACGCAGTTAATGGTGTACATAGATGACAAAATAAAATGTTTCTGTGGAAAACTTTAACACAAACTTAATTCATAGTAGACTATATCAGTGTTATCACATTATATCGTCTCATGCACCCATCAATTTCAAACTATGTGGTATAAATCTATAAGCCTTTGACAATAAGAAAAAAAAACTTTTGCAATATTTGGTAGGGGGGGGGGAGGGAAATCTTCACACTATAAAAAAATATTTTAAAAGGATCAAAGAAAAAAAAAGATAATTCCTCTTTGTTTCTATTTTAAAGATCATTTTACTATGTTAAGTATAAAAATTGAGTTTGGCAGAAGTAAGGTAGGTTCAGCACAGAATATTATTTGAAAATCAAGATTTAGTTGAATACAAAACTTGAGAATTAGAGAAAAAGCAATATGAGTAAGAATATTATTCATTAACCGTCAATATGCTAGGGCCATTCTGCAGAAGACATACATACAAGTCCCATGTAGATACCCATAGATAAATCCCAGCCTTGATGTAACATACATTATGGTGTTAGAGGTCTCACTGAACTTTATCTTATGTTCTAGCAAAAGTTTACTCTAATATCTTACTGTTTGTGGGCTTGCAGGAGTTTTCCTTCCATGATGAGCTCCTGTGTTTTTAGGACACTTTCAGGCACAGTGAAAATGTGTTTCAAGTTCTCTTGTGCTGCTGAAAGCTGGAAAAAGAAACAAGAGTGTGAAAGGAAATTCCATTTGTTCCAGTCAGATTGAAAACTTAAATGCTAAATGTATGTACACTGAGCTTGTTACCAATCGAATAAAAGGCAGAATAAAATTGAAGAATTAAGGTTAAATTTTTTATCATATTATTATATATGTATGAATTATTCAATTGCATGGGAAGTTTTACCTGACAAAATCGGTGGTTCTCTTCATTTACAGTTCTCAGGGCCTGGTGGAGGGGTTCTATGGCTTTGTAGCTATCTTCAATTTCATCTAGGCTGTAAATTAAAGATAAGTGTGAGATACTATAACTCATATATCAAAATTAAATACAAGTATCTTTTCAACATTCATTAATATTAGTTATTCTTTTTCGCACTCCTCCCCCCCCCCCCCCCCCCAATCCCTTCTCCAATCCAACCCACCCCTCTCACACTCTTTCTCTGCATTTTCTTTCTCGTTTTTGTTGGAGATATTAAAGAAACATTTTAACAATCATAAAAGAGACACAATGTTTCCTAACAAAAATTTCTAACACTAACTCTTTAAAGCAGACACGTCCACACTTTTCAAAAGGAGTTGGTGACACCTTTTGTAGATATATTTCAAAACAGAGTAACTTAGCTTCTTTAGGACATACCTCTGTTTAATTTGATAAACGTCTTGTAACGCACTCTGTAACTGATTGAGGCCAGTTCTTACTCCATCTAGCTGAGACTGGACAGCTGTTTTCAGCATTGCCTCTACAGATGCCTTTCAACAGAAGAAAAAAAACACATTCTGAGCATTACCTCTTTAAATACGTTAAAGGTTACATAATTATGATATTTCAATTATCATTACCAACCAGAGTACCCATTAATGCTAGCTACAGTAACAGTTGATTGTTTTTAATTTTCTACAGGGTTGAGAGAAATGGCAGAATGTTTTTCTAAGTTGACATATTCAGATCTAATCAACAAAACAAGTATGCAGATAAAATATTTTTCCTAGCGTTTTTGACTATGCCATGTCAAACTTTAATATATTCTGTACTTGTTCAAATAATTTATAGAATTTATGAAAGTCTGGTTCAAAAGCCTTTGTTTGATTACATGATCGACCTTACTTTCATTACAGTATGAAGATTATTAATATTTTTTAATTGGATAAATGATGGCAAAGAGGGTTGTTGTTTTTTTTATCTGAGCTTTATCTTTGTTTAATAATAATAAAATAATAATAATAATAATAATAAAATACATTTCTACAGCATTCATCACCAATATTTGATCAATGTCTGAGCACTTTAATAGATAAAGATGAAATTTCAAATCCAGAGAAAAATCAGTTGCAAGTAGAAATTTCAATATCAAGGTAGATAATTGTAAAGACTGTAAGAGATAAATATGTTTGCCAACATAAAATATGTACTGGATATGGCAGTGATATCACATGATATGATCAATGAAAGAATTGAAAAAAAAACTACATTTGGCGGACAGTTTCTTAAGAAATCATGATGCTTGAGTGGATGGATGATTGTGAGGAACAGTATACATTGTATACATGTTTCAAAGCAGCTCAGATAGAAGCTACAAAAAATTAAACAATATGGCTACCTTTTTCCTGGCAACACGCCGCTTGTACTGATCAACCTTGTCAAGCTGATCAGGTCGCTGGCAAAATATAAAACAAATAATTTTTAAAATGTTAAGTACAAAGAGAAATTAAAAGCTAAAAAAGACACAAAAAAACAATGCAACAAGAGAAGGAAAAAAGACAAATTAATGGATTGGGCTCTATTTCTTTCTCCTCAACCTCCTTAACTGCTTTTAATTCTAAATAATAAAAGAAGGAAGAAAAAAAAAAACCCAACAAATGAAAACAAAGCCACTAACTTGCCATCATCACAAAATACAGTATCTGTGACTGCTTTAAGATTTTTGATAGAATTCATAAAATGTCTCTGAAATCGAAATATCTAAAGAGCAAAAATAATTCCAGTTATAATTCTATGGCTTAAATATAATATAATATAATTTTACAAGACAATTTTTTTTTCTGCCTTGAAAAAAATAGAATAAGGTGGGCGAGAGAGCAGCATATTTCTTCTCTGAGTAGGAATGTTTTCTTCTATTCTCTTTCGAGAAGAAATTTCTCTATTATATATATGAAGGTTATGTCATGTTGATAACAGTGACTTTATGTACAAAATTTGATATTATATTCAACAGAATAATCAGCTGAACAATAGAATGTTTGAACAAACTTGACAATATCATTGTTATACACTTTCAATCAAAAGATTAGATAATACTGTCCATAAAACTTTCATGAAAACCATTACAATATTATTAAAATATACATGCATACTTTTCCTTAGACTCAAAATCTAAACATAAAAAAGAATAACAAAGCTGAAAAAAAACGTAAAACAAAGAACATGTCCCATTATGTATATATATATTAATGGTGACAGACCTGCAGGAGACTGGCAACATGCTTTGCCGCTGCAAGCCTAGCTTCCACCTCTAACCGGCCCAAGTCCAAAGGTGCCGGGGCTGGACCCTGTGAGTGGTCTGCATCCTCCTCATCATTCATGCCCCCACTCATCTTCTTGTGATTTCTTTTTAGCCACTTGAACCTAAACAAGAAGTGCATATATATATATATATATATTGAACATTCTTTGAATTTGTGAGAATGATAAATCACAGTAATATACTTGATTTCAAAGAAGACTGTTCTTGTCAAGCAATAATATTGAGTTGATCTCAGAGTGAATTCAGAGGAAACAGAAAAGTAAAAGATAAGTGAAAGAGTAAAAAGAAAGAATTAGGACCTACCAGTAGCACCCGCCAACTGCCCGCATGAAAAAGGGTAAATGCCTAAAGTCATAGTTTGGGACAAATTCTAAAGGATCCAGCCAGACTGAATAACATAAAGACAAACGAAAAAGAAAATGAAATGTACAGACAACTGGAAAAACAATTAGTTACAGAAAGTCACTTCTGAGAAAAAAGGAAAATAAACTGGAAAACATTATTGATCATTGATCTATTAAAACAAGCTTTGCATGTGACTATTTTTCAAGACCATGGGTGTTCTTTTATGGTCATATCAATGTTTGAAACTGTTTAAGGCAGCATAAATTCAAGAAACGTAAAAAAAATATTTATTTCAAGACATTATCTTCGTCATTATAATATGAGCAGGTGAACCTGAAAGTGAAATAATTCTTTACAGAAAACTAGACATAAAGTGAAATATCATTATAATTATTGAATGAAATTGCCTGATAAATTCTGAATATAAGTAGACAAAAAACAAAAAAATTATAATGAAACCCAAATCATGTCAGCAGCAGTACTATCTCTCTTTCCACTAGATAGCTGGATCGTCGATGATTTTGCTCAGAACATGATCTACTTTTACTTAGAGTTGATGAGAACCCATGATCTTTACTTGAGCTTCTGATCATGTGACAACAAAATGTAAAAGGTCATTCCTACCATTTAATGACGATATCTACTGTTTCAAAAGTTCTCACTTGTACATTATTTGCTGGAGTGTTATTTGAAATATAATTTATCCATGAATAATACAAAATTTAACCCTTATTGCAAACAACAACCTCTCAGTTATTGCTCTGGCCGTTTTTGGCGTGTTCAATTGTCTGACCAAGCTTAAATGATCGAGTGCTAAGAGTGCCCTATACTTAAACACAGACAGCGTACAGTTAGGGCCCCGCACTCTCCGTTTATTTTTGGGTTTTTTTTTCAATCATTCCTTACATTTGAAAATAAGGTTTGAGAAAATATCACTTTGTCTTCTCATTTCTCTCGTTTAAATTCTATTTATTGATTCATAACAAAAATAGCACAGTGATGTGTGGAGTGATGGTCTAGAATGGTGTATCGTCAACACGGTAGTAACATCAGTAACAATTAGTTAGTTCTGTTTGATGTGTCTGTTAAAATGTCTTTCTTGTTTCAATAAAAAAAATTTTTTTATGTCAATAAAGGCTCTCATTTCAGTAAAACTAAATTAAACACATATAAATCCTTTGTTCCATACAATAACCAAATCTAAATCTCAGTCTAACAAGAACCTATTGTGATCATATTTTGTCTTAAAGTGGATGGTTATTTTTGCCGTTAACTTGTAGCTTAGCTGATGTTGCAGTAGCCATGTTGATGTTAAAGGGAAATTTGGAATATTCCTTCGCATCAATCAATCAAAATGCACAGTTTAAACGAACGGGTCCTATTTATTTTATTACAAGATGGACTATTTTCAGAAAGATTTATCTTCCAGCATCATATCATGATTTATTGACATAAATAGATTTCTTTATTTACATGACCTCTACTTCTGGTCCTTAGGTAGCCGTACTGACGTTAAACCACCCTAGACTTAGATTATTGATGTAGTTCTAGATAATCTATATTAGATATATATAGATCTACAACTGTACTTGACTGTTTTAGATTTCTGAATTTTAAGCTGGGTTCTCATGTCAATGCACCTAGATCTAGATCTATGTCAGTACAGCTGATCAGTTAGATTATGTTTGTTGCATCTGTTAAAAATTATTTTTATATCAATAATCACCATCCCTGAATCATTCATGATTCATACTGAATGATGCTAATACCGCCACCCCCACCCCTTTTCCTGCTCCCATCGAAGGCAGGGTTAGGTTCATCTGGCAGCACATCTCAAAGAAAACCAGAAGAAGGATTTCCAAAGTCAGGTCCCAGCCATTATCTCACCATCTATCACATAATTGAATGATATATGATGTGCCAAGTTAGATCTATAGACTAGAAATTCTCCCAGCAATTTGAGTAATTCCAAATAATTATTCAGAGCTTGCTATTGCTGGGACAGAGATAATTTAGATTTAAAAGTAGAGCTAAATCTAGATCTACATGCAACTATAAATTTAGATATCTGTATAAAAAACGTCTTTGAATTAATTAGATCTCTATATTCTGTATTAATTAAACATACCGGTTGATATTGACCTATTATATTATTCTAAGGCCTTCAATCAACAAACTGAGAATAAAAACAGACCAGTTGACGAACAGCTTCCGGGTGGGCGTTAACCTGTTATCTAACATACCGCACACTCGTGCACTTCCTCTATTAGGTCTACAAGATTTCACTCAAATCCGTCACATCATTGTTTCTATCTTCTTCTCTGTGCCTGTCAGTCGGACTCTCCCTCTCCCTCTCCCTCTCCCTCTCCCTCAACAAAATCCAACAACATTACTCAGAACGACATTTAGATCTATGTGTGTCTGTCTCTTCATTTTACTCACACAGTCGTGATTATCTTCATCCACATGAAGCTGCGACTGAGAGAGAGAGAGAGAGAGAGAGAGAGAGAGAGAGAGAGAGAGAGAGAGAGAGAGAGAGAGAGAGAGAGAGAGAGAGAGAGAGAGAGAGAGAGAGAGAGAGAGAGAGAGAGAGAGAGAGAGAGAGAGAGAGAGAGAGAGAGAGAGAGAGAGAGAGAGAGAGAGAGAGAGAGAGAGAGAGAGAGAGAGAGAGAGAGAGAAGTGCTACAAGTCTTTCGTAAAATCAGTCCTAGATTATGGCGGCTGTGTCCGGGACCCACACTATCAGTAGATAAAAAAAGAAATTAAGAAAATGTAAAAGATGTGCGGACACCATGGTTACGACGGACGAAATAACATTGCAATTTCGCAAACATCACGCGCACGGGCACGCTGAATGGATTAACAAACACAGGTGTACAGGCGATATTATAATGAAACGAATACACACACGGTTTTGGAGGTGACTATTCAAAGTAAAAACATAATAGTGTTCATATTCAGGAAATATACAGTTTAGATAAATTTATACTTGTTTAAATAGGAAGCAAAGAGAATAGAAATGTTTCTTTGTTTATTTCAGTTTATTTGATTTAAATGTCAGATTGCATCAAGCTCAAACTCAAGGGAACTCGCAGCCGCAACAGCTCTCTGTTCATATCTTTAAGTCAAACGGCGAAATGATCAATTGCCTTCTATTCAATTTCCGTTGAAACGCCAGTCTTAAAAACAATGTTTTTCACACCGTCGTATCGCATAATTTAGGTTCGAAATGTAGGATAATTGACGCGGTTGACTTACTATCAGAATCATATTAATCATGCATAGTGAAAGCCTGTCCGGGCAGTGGACAGGTAAGCACATGTACGGGGAGTAGATGATCCCGCCCTCCACAAGTCTCCTGCTGTCTTGCAGGCAGGTCTAGGCTGACCAAAGGCTAATGGAGTTAACCCTGACAGCAAATAACAACCTGCTGCCGTATACGCTGGTCTTGAATGAGTAAAGGCTAAGGGAGTTAACCCTGGCATAAATAACAACCTGCTGTCTTGCAGGCTGGTCTTGAATGACTAAAGGCTAAGGGAGTTAATCCTGACAGAAATAAACAAGGCCTGGTAGGGGGCCTCAAGGTGGCAGCCCCACCATCTACCTAGGGTACAGTGGACTAATCCCCTGCTTATCCAAAATCAAACTGATTCAGAGATAAAAAAAGTAATATAACCGGCTTGATCTTTCAAAGACGAACTTGGAAACGAATACGGACTTTGATTTTTGGAGAAATGAGAAATTTCAAAGTAGATATTTTGGCCATTACAGAAACAAATAAAAAAGGACAAGGAATAGAAAATGTAGGACCGATTCATATTTTAATCTTCTCAGGAGTAGATGCCAAAGTTAAAGCTAGAGCAGGGTAAGCCTCCAAGTGCATAAAAGGCATGAAAAGCTACTAGAAAGTTGGAAATTTATAAGCCCACGGCTATTAGAGGTAAATATTAAACCAAAAGGAGAGGAAATTAAATTATTAGTAGCTTATGGACCAAACGAAGACGCAACTAAAGAAGAAAAAAGATGTCTTCGAAAATGAATAATTGCAGAGAATCGTAAATCCAAATTGGAACTAATGTTTTTAGGAGATTTAAACGCTAGAGTAGGCAACAATGTAGAAACGTCAGGAGGAGCAATAGGTAAAGAAGGAGAGACAACAACTTCTCCAAATGGAGAGAGACTAATACATTTTTTCCTAAAGAATAACATGAAAATAGCCAACACCTTTTTTCCTCATAAAGATATCCACAAATATACAAGAACAAATGAAGACAGGTGTGAAAAGTCAATAATAGACTACATAATAGTTAGCAGCTCCCTTTTTCACAGTACATTGTATGCAAGAGTAAACAGAGGAGCAGAAATATTTAGTGATCATCACTTAGTGATTGCCAAAATGATATTACTGACTTAAGAAAACAAACAGAAAAGGAAAGAGAAGAAAGCTACTAAACTCAAAATAGAAGAACCAAATAAACCAGTAGTAACACAGGTATACCAATCTAGGATAAAAAGATTTATCAGTGAGGGACAGATGGATCTGAATGATAGCACAATAGAAGAAAAGTGGCAGATGTATAAAGAAACACTCCTCAGTTGTATTGAAGAGGTCTGTGGTAGGAAACAAATTAAAGGAGATAGGAAAAGAACAGCATGGTGGAATGAGAATGTCAAGACTAAGATCAAAGAAAAGAAGGATGCCTGGAAGAAATACTTGCAAACAAAGAGACCAGAGAATAGGATAGATTACGTGAATAAAAGAACTATCGCCAAAGAGGAAGTTAGGAAAACAAAAGAGGAACAATGGGAAGAGTTTAAACAACGACTTCAAGAAAGCTATCAAGGAAATCAAAAGTTGTTCTGGGGGGCAATGAAAAGCGTGAGAAAGACCAAAGCATGCCCAAAATAGTGATTGAAAAAAGACAGCAAAATCATGGAAACATGGAGAAAGCATTTTCACCAATTACATAATCCCTCCAGAAAGTATGAAACAAGGAGTAAAGATCAGTTAGTAAGAGTAACAAGTAACCCAGAGGAGACAGCTGAAGATGTAGATATATTAATGGAAGAAATCCAAACAGCTATAAGAAAAGTGAAATTAG
>JAXRKP010000539.1:115000-132500 GCA_037039925.1 Doris montereyensis
ATAGGAAGGGAAACGTGACAACAGAAGTATAACAATTTCAATGAAAGGTGGCCGACAGCAGGGACATGAAAGCGAATCACACAATCAGAGCTTGTACTTGTAGACAATCTGGTCGTTGCCGATGTGTCCTTAGTTGATAAAACTGCTACCGATATCAGCCCAAAAGGTTAAGTAGTCCAGAGGCAAGGTGTTGGCCTCTCAGCCCAAATGTCATCTTTTCAAGCCCCGCCAACAATTGAACATTTTTCTTGAGTTCTTTTCGAGTAAAATTTACCCCTCTCCCCCCCACCCCTGCCCCAGGTAGGTGGATCGACACCTAGTCTTATCGGAGATACCCGATTAAAAGGAGGTCCCGTGTGCAGATCACTACACTCTGTGCACGTTAAAAATTCTTTCACGTAAAGGCAGTTCGGGCAAAATTATAAATTCTACCAAAAAACCCCCGAGATCACCTTGGTAATGGATGTGGGTGAATCAAATCAAAATGAAATCAAAGTCAGTCCACAATATAAACACGGATACGCTTCGGAACTGAACATATTTGCACCTCTACTAAACACTCGTCCAGTGCATGATTTGATTTACCCACCGGTGATTTCGGTGGTGATTTTAACACCACACCTACGGTGATTTCGGTGGTAGGATCGATGTTTCGCGGCAATCTTCTTTTCAGGATTTTTAAGCCTTGTGTGACATATTTCTATGTTTTTGCCCTGACTGCCCTGTAAACAGCCAAGGGATATTTAACATGTATAGAGTGATCTGCATACGGGACCTCAATTTTATCGTCCGTCTCCGATGAGACTAGGTGTCGATCCACCTACCTGGACCAGGAGGGGAGTGAGGGGGAAGGGTAGATTCACTCGAAAAAACTCGAGAAAATTTTCAACCGTTAGCGGAACCGCACTCTTATGTAAATAATAGTGTGTTGGTAGGTGTGTGAGCAACTGCGGGAAGGGGTGGAAGGGGCCGTGTGCGTGGGTGTAGGTGTGTGGGTGTGTTTGTGTATGTGTGTGCATGTGTGTGTATAAACGTTTTCAATTGAAAAAATAATGAAGCTCTCGACATCTTTGTCATTTTACTATTAATTAAAACATTTTAGCTTGTTAAGTGGGGCCCTATTTTTAATATTTTATGAATTTCTGTTCGATGTTTCGCGGCAGTTGCGATCTTCTTTTCAGGAATTTTCGGTGATCACTGCTTTTTTAAGGTTACTGACAAGAGAGCTAAGTGATAAATTTGAATGTTTATTTATAGCCTTGTGTGACATATTTCTATGTTACAGGTATGTTACACCCCCGGCGATGCAAAATACGATTATTAGATCGAGTCAGTGTTCGAGACTGATGCTACATTGGTAGACTTGGCAGACTTTCCCAACTTTCTGATAAAACCTGTTCAAAATGGCGGCTTATGTGAATGAAATTTCTGCCCAAATACGTAAAAACAAAGAAATTTTCATTAGTTAAACTTAATTTCTAGTTGAAATGTTCCTCAAATGAAAACGTCGTTATTGGGATTATTTAGAAATTACATGCAAAATTCGGTTGCTCTTAGTAGCCAGACAATAGAACCTATGACGAACGAAGTACAAGCAACTCAGAATTACAGATGACACTATGATGATCAGTACTTTTCATTGCCTTGAAACTAAGATTAAAAAAGGAACGTAAATGATTAAAGATAATAATCGAGTGAAAATGCGTGTCTTTGTGTGTGTGCATGTGTGTGTGTGTGTGTGTGAGTGTGAGTGTGCGTTTGCTTGTATTCGTACCTGTGTTTTTGACAACGCAGCTGTGAGGTTGGAAATCCTCGGAACTGCGACATCTTGCTACATAAGAACGCGGTTCTGAGGTGCTCACAAAAATACTTGCGGTGCCCAACAATATTTTTTGTAGTTGTTGTGCGTAAATGTTTGGTGTTGTGCAAAGTTTGACGAACAAAAATCTCATTTGTGCGTAAATGGATTATAGTTTTTGTTACAATATTATACGTGCTGTTCTTTTCCACTGGTGTACGGAGACATTTCTCCACAGTGCGCAAGTTTCCTCCATGGTGCGCGCGTGCATATGCGCACAGCTTAGATTAGAGAGAACATTGGTCCCCGCACAACCCAACTGCAAAGCGCGCCTGTGGGGTGTACTCTCTGTATCGTACAGATAGGCCGATCAAGCTACATAGCTATCCTACAACTCTATGAAGTAGAGAAATAAGTGCGTTGTGCCAAAGCGTTTTGAAAAGAAAAGAAAAAAAAAAGCGTTTTGTTGTTACGAATGCGTTTTGTAAAATTATTTATTCAAGTCTTTTATTTTTAACTACAGGGAATTAAAATTATAACAAAGATATTTTGTCACAAGCTGATGATGAACTTATTTTCACGAAATATAAAAAAATTAAAACAAACCCAAAGCAACCCATTTTGCACCAAAAGGAATAAAAAATGCGGATTTTCGGAACTCGGCGGTATGGTTTTCATCAGGTGACTCCATGGTACCCGATGTATGGATTTCCCTGTCATCAACGAAATGAAGCCGTAGGCTTTCGTAGCCAGCCTAAAACCATTAGGGGATTAGCAAAGTGAAGGTCGTCGATTCCCTCGAAGCTCAAACGATTCAAGACCGTTCGTGAAAAGAAAACGAATTTAATGATCTGGAGATTATTACTGGAACAATTGCAATTGGTAACTGAATACATAAAAAAACTAACCCAGGAATAATCAAATCCGAGGCTAAAATTATTACCAAGATCCGTTAGCGAATCAGCCAATGCCTTCCAATGAGAAAAGTTTAGTGAATCGTCGCAATCTTCTGCTGCTGGTGCTGCGATGAGGAGAATGAGGCGACCAGAGGAATGGAAGGAGGTAGCAATTAGGAAAGAAAGTAATAATGGATAGCCATAGGTATCTGAAAATGGAGAATACATATTCAGGGGTCAAGAAATTGTTCCAGGAGGAAAGGAAATTTGCCCTCAAAAACGCTCCATAGAATTCTCAGAGGAACAAAGATATAATGCATTGCTCAAATATTTTGGGACCTAATTAAATATATATATGTGACTAAAAGTGAGCAAAATAATTTCATTGCAATGCAAATTAAGATGCCTGGCATAGCAAGACGAAAGAAAAATTAATGGAGCAACATGATTCGCTTTATCATTTTTCCAAAGTTTAAAAGTAAAGTAAAGTATAGCCCCATACCCAGAGTTGGGCGTAGGAGAATCAAGAGTAGAGTCCTGATTATTTCCAGGCCAACGCTACAATGTGGTAGTTTGCCATTGCTTTCCACGCCGCCTTTGCTTTCGCCGAGTCTGATAAGACCAAGCTGATCATTTCGCTACTGAGTCGACAGGAGGGCCAGGAAAATTTGCCCAAACAGGGAATCGAACTCGAGCCTCTTTACCGACTGACCTACCGGCACTCCATTGCATACTTTCCCAAAGAGGACAAGGAGTTTCAAGTGTGCAGGCTTTCTTTCCTTGACACTCTTGGTGTTAAACGTGATGGTGTTTTAGAGTGTGCTAAGGCGATTGGTGAATCTGAATTCAGCAAACCCTCACAGTCGGAAAGCATTTGCAGCAATCCAAATATTTAGATGTGGCTTTGAATTATGTTCGACTTTGCATCAATTCATCTCCTCAAATGGAGAGCCATTACTGCCGCAAAGAGCAAGGTGATTTCTGTCTGCATCGTTAACTGTAAGCGAGATGTATATGGTTTACACAGTTATATTATTAACTACCCTAAAATCTGCACCCGAGAATCTATTTTGGATTTCTTTATACTAAAAAAGATGTGATAAATGCATTACATTCAAGTGCCTTAGATTTTCTAATCACCATTATTATAATAACTCAGTTCAACATTATAAAGAAAGCGTTAGAATGAGGTTACGTACATCCATGAGCACCTCATCCTCACAAGATATCATCGCAACTGCGCATTTTGACATGCTGCAGTAACTTCTCCCTTACCCACACGACAATATCGCTTTTTGTTTTCTCAATAAAAGAGGTACTCGGTAGTCCAGAGATTCGAGCCCCGTCGACGGTTGAAAAATCTTCTAGAGCTTTTTTCGAGCAAAATCTACACCTAGGCCCATCGGAGACGGAGAATAAAAAGGAGTTCACGTGTACAGATCAGAACATTTTGTGCACGTTAAAGATTCCTTGGCTGTTTATAGGGCAGTCCGGGCAAAATTTGAAATCCTACCAAAACCCCAGAGATCACCTTAGTTGTGGATGTCGGGAAATCAAATCAAAATCAAATAATAAAAAAATATATCTCTATAAAAAAAGCCCCCAAAAATCTATATATAAAAAAAGCCAAAAAAAATCTCTATAAAAAATGCTCTCCAAAAAATCTCTGTATCCAATATCTCACTCTTTACAATCTTGCCACGTTTGATGTGGATTGTTTTTCCCCACCTCATACTTTTTCTAACCGAAACCAATGCTTTCATTTTAAACCAAATCATTCGACCCAGTTCGAGAAATGAATGCATTGCACACTTTTGCACGCTGGTGGCATGTAGGTCAAGCTGTGTCAAGGCTTTCAGGCAACGGTCAATAGTGTGCCCCTGGATAAACTAGAACTAGAGCTGTGAAGCAAAATCGAAAGGAGTCGTGGTGTTAACAAGGTTATTTCAAGTTGTCGATGTTAACATGACATATATATTAAAGTGCACCGAAGAACCGGTCTTCTCTGAGTTGCCTTCTTTGGGCTGGATTGGGTCTCCCTAATTCAGTTGTGTATAGAACGATTATTGGCATATTCAACTCAACTACACGCGCGTTTTAGGTAAAGCGTGTTTGATAGCCCGTATCTTTATCCATTTGGCTAGACGATTGCTAGGATTGATTTGAGGCCAATAAGAATGTTTCAAAGTGAGCTCGGCTGCTGTTGTATGTGATAATTATAGCTTACACGGTTCTTCAGACGGGAGAAAAACAAAAAGGTAAGAAGAGGAAAATAATAATAATAATAACCATATCGTAAAACATTGACGCCTGCATGTTATTTATTGAGATGATGAGAGGATCTGTCCGTCTATCTGTCTGTCTGTCTGTCTGTCTCTGTATGTCTGTCTGTCTGTCTGTCTGTCTGTCTGTCTGTCTCTGTCTGTCTGTCTGTCTGTCTGTCTGTCTGTCTCTCTCTCTCTCTCTCTCTCTCTCTCTCTTTTCTTTTATTCTCTCTCTCTTTTTCTCTCTTTCTTTCTTTCTCTCTCCCTCTAATTCTCTTCCCTCTCCCTCCCTCTCTCTCTCTCTCTCTCTCTCTCTCTCTCTCTCTCTCTCTCTCTCTCTCTCTCTCTCTTTCTTCTCTCTCTCTCTCTCTCTCTCTCTCTCTCTCTCTCTCTCTCTCTCTCTCTCTCTCTCTCTCTCTCTCTCTCTCTCTCTCTCTCTCTCTCTCTCTCTCTCTCTCTCTCTCTCTCTCTCTCTGTTCTCTCTCTCTTCTGTCTATGATAAAAGGCTTTTTTTAAAATTTCAGTTGGGAAAGAAAGAAAATACTTTTTATTTGTAAAAAAGAAAAAAAGAAGAAGAAAAATATAAGACCCCCTCCCCGTCCACAACCGCTGACCCAAACTCTAATCGTTATCATTCCCTCATTTATGATGAATTTTTAATCCGTTGTGAGGGAGGATAAGAGACGATTCCTTCTATTGCTCTTTCCTTCTCCTTTATTCTTTTCTTTTTTTCTTCTTCTTCTTTGTATACTTCAACGATACACTTTTTTATTACTCATAAAAACAATCCCATTTCTCACCTATTTAAACTTTCGCATCGCAAACATTGAATAAATACAGTTACCTTCTTCTCTTTTTTTAAAGTCTTGTTTGTTTTGTATTCTATTGCAATTCATCTTCTGATAATGACGTAGTTACTGCCTTGAATCAATGCTGTCTTTTTTTTAGATACACAGTTATATTTTTATACCCCATTGTCCTTGTTTTGCCAATTTTTCATCGTGGCTGGCGTGTGCGATATACAGTTTTTTTGCTACTGATTACGTCATAATTCTTAAACAGTGCGTTGTAGCGAAACCGTACTGTTTATGAGCTTGTACGATTCACAATGACACTGGCTGGTTCAAACCTCATGGCTAGTCAAGGTGTATTCTTTTTCACAACGTTATATCCCCATACGAAAGGTTTTTTACACTGCTCTCTTTCCTAACTCAATTCAGGAGTGAAAGAGTACGCAGCTGTAGGTAGAGAAAGATCGTGTCAGAATGTGACAACGAAGCGCTTAATAGAACATTGTCCTGAATAGTCCTCAGAGAGTTGAGAAGGACATTGAATGACCTGCTAGGGGGGGGGGGGGATACATAATGTACGGTTTGTGAACCTACTTTTGTATGGGGATACGAATTGTAAATTCATCTTGTTCTTTTTCTTTTATGACTGATAAAGGGATGTGCTTGTCAACCATTGCTTTCATAGCGGTTGATGGAATATCCCTAACAGTAAAACACGGTCAATACTAAAACACACTAACTTGTCTGATAACTTTCTTTCTTTCTTTCTTTATCGGTTCTCATTCTACCTTTCGGTGTATGGGTTCAGATGCCCGAGACGATCTTTCTTCAGGATGCCCCGTCCTGACATGTTTTGTTTCCTTTCAAAAAAATTAAATTTCTATGCTTCAATGCCTCTTTTATATCTTCTTCCCACTTTCTCCGAGGTCTGCCTGTTGGTCTTTTACCTTGGGCTTTAGTACTGTATACTGATTTAGCTATTCTATTGTCATTCATTCTGTTTACATGCCCAAAACCATCTTAATTGATTTATTTCTATCTTAGTTTTTATGCCATCTGCTTTGGTTTGATCGCTCTTATTGTTGTGTTTCTGATTTTGTCTCTTTTAGTTTTCTCTACTACTCTTCTGAAATATTTCATTTAAGCTGCCTGTATTCTACTATATTCTTTACTGTTTAAGGTCAAGGTCTCGTTGCCATAGAGGACAATAAACTATATTGTATACTGCCATTTTGAGTTTTGTTGACAATTCTTGCTTACATACACATGCCTTTTCTAGATGGTTATATATTGCACTTGCCTTTTGGATTCTCTGGCTGATTTCTTCTCCTAGTTTTCCCTCTGAGTTAATCGTTACTCCTAGGTAAATGTAGCTTTGAACGTGTTCTAAATTCTCCCTGCCGAATTTAAGATTTTGTGTTTTAGCTTTCCTAGTTACTAGTATTGTTTTGGTTTTCTTTGCATTTACTCTCATTCCTCTTTTATTTAGTTCAGTGTACATAATGTTGATATTCGATGGAAGGTCACTTTCTGATTTTCCAAACAGAACTAAATCATCAGCCAATGAAAGCGTTGATACATTTACTTCCACATACCTACATTTATTTTCTTCATGTTTGAGGATGCCTTTGCAACTGAATCCATAAATGTGACAAACAAAAGAGGACGTAGAACACAACCCTGTCTTACTTCTATATCTACATCAAATTCTACAGATATGTTTCCAGCTACTCTCACTGCACATCTTGGTTTATTGTAAAAGCTTTTAATGGCTTCTATTAAATTTTGCTCTACGTTGTGTTCTTTTAAGGAATGTCATAGTTTGTCCCTTCTCACAGTGTCAAATATCTTTTCTAAGTCAATAAACCACAGGTGCAAGTCAATGTTTCTCTCAATGAATTTTCTATTATTTGTCTAATTGTAAATATGTGGTCTTGTACACTTCTCCCTGGTCTAAATCCACTCTGATGCTCTTCAATCTGATCCTCTATTCTTTTCCTTAGTCTCATTTCCAGTATCATGGCATACACCTTTACTGGTACGCCAAGTAATGATATCCTTCTATTGTTTGAGCATTCCATAGTTGATCCTTTCTTATGTATTGGTAATACCGTTCCTTTTTTCCAGTCGTCTAGCACCTGTTTGGACTTGTTGGCACATTGCATGTAGTAATTTGTCTGCCTCTCTCCCTTGGTTTTTAATCATTTCTGGATCAACCTGATTTGCTCCTGGGACTTTTCCTAATTTCACTTTTCTTATAGCTGTTTGGATTTCTTTCATTGAGATATGTACATCTTCAGCTGGCTTCTCTGGATTACTTGTTATTCTTACTAATTGATCTTTACTCCTTGTTTCCATGATTTCGCTGTCTTCTTTCATTATTTCTCCTTTGGTATTCTTAATTTGTCGTATTGGGCATGCTTTGGTCTTTCTCATGCTCTTCATTGCCCCCAGAACAACTTTTGATTTCCTTGATAGCTTTCTTGAAGTCTTTATCCAAACTCTTCCCATTGTTCCTGTTTTGCTTTCCTAACTTCCTCTTTGGCGATAGTTCTTTTATTCACGTAATCTATCCTAACCTCTGGTCTCTTTGTTTGCAAGTATTTCTTCCAGGCATCTTTCTTTTTTATCTTAGTCTTGACATTCTAATTCCACCAGGCTGTTCTTTTCCTATCTCCTTTAATTTATTTCCTACCATAGACCTCTTCCGTACAACTGAGGAGTGTTTCTTTATACATCTGTCACTTTCCTTCTATTGTGCAATCATTCAGATCCATCTGTCTTTCACTAATAAATCTTTTTTATTCTAGATTGGTATACCTGTTTTACTACTGGTTTATTTAGTTCCTCTATTTTGAGTTTAGTAGCTTTCTTCTCTTTCCTTTTCTGTTTATTTTCTTTAGGCAAAAATCTATTAGTCTCTCTTTCCATTTGGAGGAGTTGTCTCTCCTCCTTACCTATTACTCCTCCTGACGTTTCTACATTGTCGCATACTCTAGCGTTTAAATCTTCTAAAAGCAATAATTCCTGTTTGGGTTTGAGATTATCTGCAGCTATTTGTAAATCATTTTCGAAAATATATTTTTCTTCTTTAGTTGCGTCTTTGTTTGGTCCATAAGCTATTAATAATATAATTTCTCGTCCTTTTGGTTTAATATTTACCTCTAATAGCCGTGGGCGTATACATTTCCAACTTTCTAGTGGCTTTTCAAGCCTTTTTATGCACTAGGAGGCCTACTCCTACTCTAGCTCTATCTTTGACATCTACCACTAAGAAAAGTAAAATATGAATCGGTCCCACATTTTCTATTCCTTGTCCTTTTTTCTTTGTTTCTGTAATGGCCAAACTATCTGCTTTGAAATTTTCCATTTCTTCAACTAATTCTAACTCTTTTCCATTTATTGCCCTGATATTCCATGTTCCAAAAAATCACAGTCCGTGTTCGTTTTAATATTCGTCTTTGAAAGGTCAAGCCGGGTATATTATATTTATTTCTCTGAATCAGTTTGATTTTGGATAAGCAGGGGATTAGCCTACTGTACCCTATGTAGATGGTGGGGCTGCCATCTTGAGGCCCCCTACCAGGCCTTGCTATTTTCTGTCAGGGTTAACTTCCTTAGCTTTGGTAATTTAAGACCAGCATGCAAGGCAGCAGGTTGTTATTTTAAGTCAGGGTTAACTCCCTTAGCTTTTGGTCAGTCAAGACCGGCCCGCAGGGCAGCAGGTTGTTTTATATCAGGGTGAACTCCCTCTAGCCTTTGGTCGGCCAAGACCCGCCTGGAAGGGAGCAGGAGACTCGTGGAGGGCGGGATCATCTACTCCCCGTACAGGTGCTTACCTGTCTGATAACATTGTTTCATAATGGAAAGAAGAAACTCTGTAGTCCAGAGGCAAGGTGTCGGCCTCTCAACTAAAAAGGCCGTGGGTTCAAACCCCGTCCACGGTTAAAAAATATTTCTCGCGTTTTTTTAGAGTGAAATCTACCCACCTCCAGGTCCAGATTGGTGGATCGACACCTATTCCCATCGGAGACGGATGATAAAAAGGGGGTCCCGTGTGCAGATCACAAAACTAAGAGCACGTTAAAGATCCCTTGGCTGTTTACAGGGCAGTCAGGCAAAATAAAAATCTTACCAAAACACCTGATATCACCTTAGTTGTGCATGTGGATAAATAAAATAAAATGGAGATCTAGATGGGGGGGGGGGGGGGGCGCGAACTAGGACCGGGGGGGGGGGGGGGCAGATAAAAACATAACAAAATGACAAAGACAACGTTTTTGGTATGGCCCTTCGTGAAGCGACAAAAAAACAACAACACACAGAGACCACGCCAATAACGACACACATCATAGCTTGGTAAGTAAAGTTCCTTCAAGGCCCTTAAGGCCTATAGAGCCGGGGCTTATCCCGGTTTTTATAGCGTGAAGCGGAACAAGTGACAATAACCACCTCCTGGCCAGGACGCTAGTCTGAAGCAGATTTTTACTCCAAAGCTAATGCTTGTACCCATTTGCACCTGGGTAGAGTGGGGACAATGCGTGTTAAGTGGCTTTCCCAAGGAACACAACGTCGGACCTGGCTTTGCTAGGATTCGAACTCGTAACCTCATAATCCCAGTCCGACAGCCTAACCGCTTGGCCACCCACACCCCCATAGCTGAGTAGTACGGAGATAATAGAAGGGGTGAGAATATAAGGAACACACGGAATGAAAGGAAATATAGGGAGAAATAGAGCTCCGGGGAAAAGGACAGATGGAGAGAAGTAAAAAGATTAAGATAGACAAACAATACGAGGCGTTGTTGCTGAACCGTAGTGTTGTGAGCTAGAAATCACGACGACACTGGTTCAAGCCTCACGGCTGGCACATGTGGGTTGTTTCACAACGTTGTACTCATAGGAAAGGTAATTCGCTCTTCATTCCTCACTTAACTCAGGTGTGAATGAGTACCCAGTAATACGAAGTGAAATATCTTGTCAAAGTGTTAGTACGAAAAGCCAAATAGGCTTGTATACTGTATGCTCTCCTGGGAATTAAGAAAGACTTTGAATGAAATGGCCTGCTAGAGAATAAATGATGTACAGTCAGTGAGCCTGCACTTGTGCGGAGATGCGGACTATAAATCCAGCTTGATCTTTATCTTTAAAAGAGAAGAGTGAGACAAAATCTGTGTCAAAACATAAAAATTTGTTTTATATTTTCTTATTTTACTCACATCCACACCTAGGATGATCTCGGGGTTTTTTGGTAAGGATTCGAGTTTTTGTTTTACCGGACTGCCCTAAGTAAACAGTCAAGGGATCGTTACCGTGCTCACGAGTTTTGTGACTTGCACACGGTAACCCCGTTTTATCGCCCTTCTCTGAAGGGACTGATATCGATCTTCATGGTATTGCACACAGTAGCCCCCTTTTATCACCCGTCTCTGAAGGGACTGGTATCGATCTTCATACTTGCACACAGTAGCCCTTTTTATCACCCGTCTCTGAAGGGACTGGTATCGATCTTCATACTTTGCACACAGTAGCCCCCTTTTATCACCCGTCTCTGAAGGGACTGGTATCGATCTTCATACTTGCACACGGTAGCCCCTTTTATCACCCGTCTCTGAAGGGACTGGTATCGATCTTCATACTTGCACACGGTAGCCCCCTTTTATTGCTCGTCTCTGATAGGACTGGTATCGATCTTCCTACTTGAACACGGGAGCCCCCTTTATTGCCCGTCTCTGATGGGATTGGCATCGATCTTCCTACTTGCAAAAGCCCCCTTTATCGCCCGTCTCTGATGGGACTAATATCGATCTTCCTACTTGCATACGGGGGCCCCTTTTATTGCCCGTCTCTAATGGGACTGATATCGATCTTCACACTTGCACACGGGAGCCCCCTTTTATTGCCCGCCTCTGATGGGACTGGCATCGACCTTCCTACTTGCAAAATCCCCTTTTATCGCCTGTCTCTGATAGGACTGGTATCGATCTACCTACTTGCAAAAGCCCCCTTTATCGCCCGTCTCTGATGGGACTGGTATCGATCTTCCTACTTGCACACGGTAGCCCCCTTTTTATCGCCCGTCTCTGATGGGACTGGTATCCATCTTCCTATTTGGACCAGTGGAGTTGTTTTTTCTGAAAAAAGAACCGCTAGAAAAATGTACAAGCAGTCAGGCTAGAACCCATGACCTTCTGGTTTAGGGCGGGGGCGGGGGGGGCGATACCTTGCCTCTTGTCCCCTGTCAGAAACAAGAATAAAAAGTGATAAATATATATATATATATATATATAATAATATATATATATAATATATATATACAATAATAATAAATATATATATATATATATATACTACTACTATATATATATATATATATATAGTAAAGTTCTTCAAAGCCCGTAAAGCCCATAGAACCGGAGCTTATCACAATTTCTATAGCGGAAATGGAACAGGTGACAATAATCACCTCCTGGCCAGGACGCAAGTCTGACGCATGTTTTTACTGCCAATCTAGTGCTTGTACCCATTTACACCTAGGTAGAGTGGGGAAAAATGTGTAAAGTGTCTTTCCCCAGTCCGGCAGCCTAAGTGCTCGGCTACCGACGCCACTATACATAGTAACGAATAACATTATTGCTGTCATATCAAAGACAGAAAGAAGATAGTGGAAAACAAGAGGCAATCTGGAACAAAAGGATAGAAGAAAGGAATGGTTGAACATCGGCGAAATGAAAGTTGTACCTAACGGAAAGAAAAGCGGAGGTGATAAACAGCAGAGCATTTAAGGGAGGAGGAGTAAAACAACAATTACTTAGTTTAATCACCAGGCCAAATTGATGTGTGGCAATTCAAAATGATTGAAAGGGAAACATCAAGAAATACATGGCGAAGAGAACTGGAGAAGGAGTTGAAATACCTGGGGATGTCTTGGAAAGAGATTGAAAGGATGACACAGGACAGAGATCGCTGAAGGGCTCTTGTTGCTAGCATGTGCCCTACGAGGAATGATCAGGATGATGACGACGATGATGATGATGCTGCTGATGAATTCAAAACGATTGCGATACAAACAATTCAGAAATGAAAATGGCAAAATGTAGCAAATGATATAGAGTTATGTTCCAGTCAGATTATTATAGGAGAAAAACGTTGTCAATGATTTTCATATTGTATTTATGCTATAGACATATTAGAACAGCTGTATACCCGCACAAATGCGAGCTCATCGACTGTACATAATTTGATCCCCCCCTACCCATCCCCACGCAGACCATTTCACCTTGGCGAAAAAAAAAGAAAGAGAGAGAGAGAGAGAGAGAGAGAGAGAGAGAGAGAGAGAGAGAGAGAGAGAGAGAGAGAGAGAGAGAGAGAGAGAGAGAGAGAGAGAGAGAGAGAGAGAGAGAGAGAGAGAGAGAGAGAGAGAGAGAGAGAGAGAGAGAGAGGGAGAGAGACACAGAGACACAGAGACACTCAGAGAGACACAGAGAGATATGAGTTGAAGCGTATTCCCTGTGTTACGGTCTGTTTGCATACCAGTCCATACGTGATCTTGATGAACACATACATGTGATGTTCAGCAAAGAAACGTTTGCTATCCTTCAATTTGGGGACTGAGGTCATGGGTTACTTCTACGATACCTTGTAAGTGACAGTTTGACAATATGGTCAAGTTGACAGACTGGCTGAAAAGTCACTATATCTGAAACGTGATAGTGACGTGGAGGTTCAAGTGGGGTGTTTTGTACGGCAGGAGACAGAGCATGAAAGAGAAATATATATATATATATATATATATATATATATATATATATATATATATATATATATATATATATATATATATATATATATATATATATATATATATATATATATATATATATAAGATAGAGATAGAGAGAGAGAGAGAGAGAGAGAGAGAGAGAGAGAGAGAGAGAGAGAGAGAGAGAGAGAGAGAGAGAGAGAGAGAGAGATGTATATATATATGAGGGAGGGAAGCAGGGAGATGTATATATAGAGGGAGGGAAGCAGGGGAGAGGGAGAGATGGAGGGAGAGGAGAGAGAGAGAGAGAGAGAGAGAGAGAGAGAGAGAGAGAGAGAGAGAGAGAGAGAGAGAGAGAGAGAGAGAGAGAGAGAGAGAGAGAGAGATGTATATATATATATATATATATATATTTATTTATTTATTTACATGTGAGGGAGGGAGGGAGGGAGCGAGAAAGGGAGGGAGGGAGGGAGAGAGGGAGGGAAGGAAGGAAGGAGGGAGGGGAGAGAAGGAGGGAGGGGGAGAGAGAGGAGAGAGGGAGAGAGAGAAAGAGAGAGAGGGAGAGAGAGAGAGAGAGAGAGAGAGAGAGGAGAGAGAGAGGAGGGAGGGAGGGAGGGAGGAGAGGGAGAGGAGAGAGAGAGAGAGAGAGAGAGAGAGAGAGAGAGAGAGAGAGAGAGAGAGAGAGAGAGAGAGAGAGAGAGAGAGAGAGAGAGAGAGAGAGAGAGAGAGAGAGAGAGAGAGAGAGAGAGAGAGAGAGAGAGAGAGAGAGAGAGAGAGAGAGAGAGAGAGAGAGAGAGAGAGAGAGAGAGAGAGAGAGAGAGAGAGATTATCCACTTGCACCTTCCTTCTTTTTTTGTTCTCTGTTCTGATGGTTGTTCTTTCGTTTGTCCTTCTTGGCTGTATTTTCATATTTCTTTTGTTGTCTCTGTCTTTATGTACGATTGAACAAACTGTCACAACCAGGCATGTCTGGTAATCCCATATCTGCGTCGTTTGGTATATATTATATCCTCTTTTCATTTTATCCACCATAGAAATCCATATTTTGATATGTTTCGTGATAACAGAGTTCCGCATTGTCATTTTGATAAGTATTGATATGACATAGCAAATTGATGTAAATTCGTGTTTGATTATGAATATATTATGAGATATTAGTAGGCCGGTATATACATTATCATGGAGACCGATACTGTTATCTCTTTGAGTACCGGTACGTGTTATTATCGGAAATATTGCATATCAGACCGTCATCATCACGTAACCTTGAAGCAGGTTGGGGGCCAATAATGGATTAGCATTTATCTTTATAATAAAGCTAAGTACCTATTGTATACTTCGAACTTTGTTTACGCTAAACTCAGAAACTAATGTGCCTGTACGGGCGGTATCAACTATGGTTACATGTTTTAGATCGAGTCAGTACTGGATACTAAGGCTAAACGGGCTTGTCATTGTAATGACCAGCAATCAATTAATTAGATTTAGATCTAATAACACGAAAAAGCTTCCTGGATTGCAGGCAAACATTCTTTTTTTTTTCAGTCTATTCAAATGCTATCATGATCCAAAAATCAATACGATATGAACTTGAACATACTTGCAAAATATGGTGGTAGTGGGTGCAGTGGTTCCTGAGGTAACCGCTATCATAATTAAACCAAGTCAGCATTAAATATCATGTCATTACATGTATGGCAGACAAGCTCAGAATCAATGGTAGATTGTACGCGTTGTGACCAAAACTTAAAAGTAACAGGGCGATTGTAAAAACCATATTCGATTTCAGACCTGTATATTATTTAATGTAAAATCTATTGAAAAAAAACTCGCATATTAATGGCTTAAGTTAGATTTCGAATCAAATCTTTTTTAGTATCAGTTGGTATCCCAGAACATTCAAGGTGCGACCCGTGAGTTGCTCCGCAATCTTCGATACAGTAATAGAGGTCAACCCAAGCTCTCTGCAGCATATCATCTGGTGTGATCTAGAGTGCGTCTTCAGTGATACGTCCTGCAAATCATCCACGGCTAAAGGAGGTACATTAACTCTGTCCGTAAACCACACAGGGAAAAAAAGTCACAAACGGTTAGGTATGGTAATCTCGGTGGCCGCTTGGAAAACACATTGTCTTTGTTGTCCAGCACAGTCAATCCATCTGTATGGCAAATGGTTATTGAGAAATCTCCAGATGTCAATTATATGCCAGTGTGGTGGTGCACAATCTGGCTGAAGAATGTCGTCATCCTCTGCTACTAGTTGTAAGAGAGCCAATTAGAGAGCATTTCCTGGTAATCTTGAAGGGTAGTGGTGTGCCAATCAACGAAGAAAGGACAATGCACAGCTTGTTCTGATACTGCACAGAAGAAATTCATTTTGGGTAGGTCACGTTCAACTTCCAGGTTGGCATGTGGATTCACACTCCCCACAACCCCACGTTATGCCTGCAGACTTTTCCAATCGAGATGTCAAGATGTGCTATATTTGACGTAACCATAGTTGCAAATTTATTCCAATAAGTTTTGATATCTATATCTGAACGTCTCTAACTTTGACCGCTTATAACTCAGAAACCACTGAACCCACAACCTCCGTATTTTGCATGTAGATTTCAAATAGCCTGCTTTAGGTTATTAGCAAACAATCTCTTGGATCAAATCAGTATATTAATTGATTGGAATAAGATTGTTTAGTCTGTGATCCACGGAACTGTTTAATGTTACGAGATCTATTTTTTTTAAAATTTGCGGTCATTACAATGACAAACCCACATAACTTCAGTATCGAGTACTGATTTGATCTAATAATCAAATTTGATATCACTCGTATCTGATACAGTGGTTTCTGAGCTAACCGCAGTCAAAGTTCAAGAGACCCAGCTTTATACCAAAGAGAAATTATAATCCAACGTTATTACAGGCATGCTTGTCAAAAATAATATTTGAAATTGGGTCCGTGGTTGTATGGACGCACCACGCAGGCCGTTTGATGGTATTGGTGCTTTCTTTGAAAACAAAACGAAACAATGCAGAAATCTGAACTGGATCTCTCGAACTTTGAATGCGGTAAACTTTGAAACCACTGTCTGTATCGGTACTGTACTTGTAGCAAGTACGATTATTAGTAGTTTGTAGAGAGTCGATGGTACCCTGAGTGCGAGAGTTCGAGTGCGGGTGGCGGACGGAAAATAAAATAAAACGAGTGAAGATGGGCACCGACACAATTGTGGCCTGAGTTCTTCTCTGTGTCACAGCTGGCAGTTCCTGGATGAGTTTCTTGACAATTGTTCAGGCGTTAGTGTGTAGTGAGTGGTTGGCAGTGATACGTTTTACTGTTTCCCCTTGAGTCTTTTATAGCTCTGCTATTAATTTCTTTTCGGTGCGGGTCCCAAACAATACATGCATATTATGCGAGTACATTTTTGACCGTTGAAGGAGTGGTGGTGGTGGTGGTGGTGGTGGTGGTGGGGGGGGAGTGTGTACTTGTTGGTAGGTCTTGCTTTTTTCCTTTCATTCTTTCACATGCCTTTCATACAGCTGTTTAAACTTTATTCACACTGAAATCACCACCCATGTGAGACGAGGGAGGGCAGTAAATCTCATTGAAACAAACAAATCCTTCAAATAAAACCAACTTGGATTTGACCAATCAGTGTATTCTACGAGAGTCAGTACTTTACCCTTTCTCAGTACCACTAGCTAACACATTACCAACCTCGGTGTGTGTGTGTGTGTGTGTGTGTATGTGTGTATATGCCTGTGTATGTCTCTATGTGTGTGTGTATGTATGGATGGGTGATGAAAGGAGGGGTGGGTAATGGGAATGATTACTTTGACTTGATCGTTAGGCAAAAAGGAAACACGGCCTTCAATTGTTTCTGGGTGTCGTTATTGTAATTCATTTAGACCACGGAACTTGATTTTAGTGATGGCTTATTGCTTGACGGTCATGAAAATTTCAAAAATTCATTGATTGCGTGAAGCGAT
>JAXRKP010000539.1:145000-152500 GCA_037039925.1 Doris montereyensis
GGGAACTGAAACAAAAAGAAATCGGAGTTCGCATGAACACACTGGGCGCGAAAGATCCATTAGCGTTCTAAAGGATAGTTTCGATATAATTAGAAAATCACCCAAACTGGGGTATCATATGGAAACAAATAGATCCAATTAAAATAACTATTTTCTAACCAATACAAAATAAACTAAGGAAATAAAATCACTGTTATTAGACTACACAGTATTCATCTCTTCGTTCCTCTACCACAGAACCATTGTGATGAAATAATATTATTATCATTTGCGTAAGTGAAGGAAATGGCATGAAATAATATTAAAACCCCATAGAAGCAAAGACGAGACAAATACAAGGAATATACAGAAGAAAAAAAATCTCTGCCACCATAGGGATTGAACCCGGGACCTCTGTGTCGGCACCCACCACCATGGCATGAAAAGAAAGCGTGCTACCTACCGAGCTAACTACGCTCCTTAAATTTATTCTTGACATGGCACTTTCAGCAGGCTGTCTCGTGAGTGTACAGTCACACTGGCTTACCAACTGTACAGTCACACTGGCTTACCAACTAGATTCATTTGGCAAACACGCAAACGCCATGGCATTTGGAAACAGAAATGACCCAATGTAGCACCGGAAGCTTCCGTCTGGAAACAAATTTACATGTAATTTAGTTGGATGCGTTTGTTTGAGATGACGAAGCATTATAAATAATTTTAGTTTGGCTCATAGCGTGGGTTTGGGGTTAGGAAGCATTATGAAACAAATTAATTTTGGCTGATAGCGTCGGTTTGAGGTTAGGAAGCATTATGAAACAAATTAATTTTGGCTGATAGCGTCGGTTTGAGGTTAGGAAGCATTATGAAACAACTATGGGCAGCTGGTAGTGACAAACGCAATGCCCTTTCTGGAATGTTCACGGCACAGGGAAAAAAATCAGCAATGGATTGAAGACGGGAATGTTTAAAAAAAAACTGTAATGGTACCGGTATCGAATAGTATCGAGTACTGACATGCAAGTCATTTGAGTGTACCTCGCTCAACATTCCTGATGGGATTTATTTGAAGTCGAAAAAATGGAGCGGAAAGTTGCACTTAGTCGACCGGTTCCCTTGTTTTGTTACGTCGTGAGCTTTCTTTCTTTTGTTACTAGTTATTTACCTCTTTTTAACTACATATTATACATGAAAAGAAAAGTGGAATGCTGTAGGTTGCCTAACGCTGCGATACCTTACGAGTACCTCTGGAGATGAGGAGTGTTTTCTTCTTTCCAGTTATCATATGACTTCTCCTTAGCGAACTTATCTATCTTCTGATTTAATTTGGATTTTGACTGATCTTAATTTGAGAAGATTTTGACTGATCTTAATTTGAGAAGATTTTGACTGATCTTAATTTGAAAAGATTTTGACTGATCTTAATTTGAGAAGATTTTGACTGATCGTAATTTTTAGAAGATATTGGCTGATCGTGATCTGGGAAGATATTGATTGATCGTAATCTGAGAATATATTGACTGATCGTAATTTGAGAAATATTGACTGATCTTAATCTGATGATATATTGACTGATCTTAATCTGAGAAGATATTGACTGATCTTAATCTGAGAATATATTGACTGATCGTAATTTGAGAATATATTGACTGATCGTAATCTGAGAATATATTGACTGATCGTAATCTGAGAATATATTGATTGATCTTAATCTGAGAAATGGGAAACAAAACTTGGAAATTTGAAGTTGAAGCTATATCTCATCAGAAAGTATCACAGTGACAGACAAACCATAATTGTAAAAACAGATACCAAGGCTATTTTTGACACGTTGTTGTAATACGCCATGTTGGTGACATCCTGTTGACCATCGTCCGTTAACAAAACCTGTCAGCGTCGGCTGTGTACACCTGCGTTAAGGCCACGAGAAACAGTCTTGTCGGCTTTTCATCTAGCCCAGAAGAATGGAAGCCAGTGTGGATGAGCTTTAAGCTTGAAAGCAAAACCAGACCTGTCGGGATAAGGCCTACAGACTTAGTACAACGACGTACTACAATCTGCTTTGGAAGTTGTTGTCTTTTTACCTTTACCTTTTTTTTCTTTCTTTTCTTTTTGTTACAAAATTCGCTTTGTTCTTCAGTACGATAACAAGAGATTATGTCGGAATGACAATTACGTGTTGCTTTGCCGTAATGTGTTAAAACGTTGAATAGAGTTTAGCAGCGAGTGCCATTCACTTAAACTGTGATGTGTTTTCGTATGGAGACCAGACATGTCGGCGGCGGCGGGGGGTTAGTTAAGTAGGGTTTCAAAACATGGAAGTACATTAGCTTTTTTGGTGTTTCGAAACATGGAAGTACATTAGCTTTTTTGGTGTTTCGAAACATGGAAGTACATTAGCTTTTTTGGTGTTTCGAAACATGGAAGTACATTAGCTTTTTTGGTGTTTCGAAACATGGAAGTACGTTAGCTTTTTTGGTGGTTTTGAATAGCTTTTTTGGTGGTTTTGAATCGTACATAAGTGGTTACATAACAATTTCTATAAGGAAAAATGTTTCTTTGTCCTTGCACCTTTGGTATGTAGAAAAACACAGTTAGAAAACTAGAAGGTAATAGGCATTATTTTACTAATACTGATTTCCTAGGTGTTCGATGGTTGAATGTTATCAATGACATTTCTGACGTAAACTGGCAATTAGACATGTAAATTTGCTTTTGAAAAGAGGTATTCATTTTTCTATTCGTTTAAAAACAATGTTTTTCAAACCAACGGTTGATTCTGTCGACACCTTTTAACATGTTATAAAATGTGTATTTTAGCTAATAAACATATTGTACTCAAGTAGATATTTAAAATTAACACCATGATAGCAGTTTCGTGAATGGAAAAAGATAGGTCTGTAGTATGCTGGAAATCATCAAGAGATGAATCAACGGGATTTATAAAGACTAGAAGAACGAAGCCACAACTAGAATCAGCTGTCATTAAAAACATGGATTTATCTCACAAAAAAGTCAGAGGGACAGCCCAAGACAAAATAAACGATATCGTATCGCTACATTATAAAAAAAAAGCAATAATCCCTCTCTCGCTATTTTCAGACAAGGACAATGTTAATATACTAACACACGCATGCACACGCATATTATTAATACACTATCGTGATGAGGTTAAGTAGCCAAAATATTTATTAATTTGAATTGTATTCAATGCCCATCGCTTTATCGTTTTGTAGTATGGCTTTGGCGGTATTGCGTAGGTTGGGCAGATTGGTTGGATAGATTGGACAGATTGAATAGATTGGATAGATTGGACAGATTGAATAGATTGGATAGATTGGACAGATTGAATAGATTGGATAGATTGGAATAGATTGATAGATTAGATTGGATAGATTGGACAGATTGAATAGATTGGATAGATTGGACAGATTGAATACAATAGATTGGATAGATTGGACAGAAGAATAGAGACAGATTGAATAGATTGGACAGATTGAATAGATTGACAATTGAATAGATTGGAATAGATTGGATTGGACAGATTGAATAGATTGGATAGATTGGATAGATTGGATAGATTGGACAGATTGAATAGATTGGATAGATTGGATAGATTGAAGCTATAAAATCAAAGAAGAGACAACACATTGTAATGATATGCGCTACTACACAAAATCCTTATACCTAGCTTTTGTAGCTATAAACTTTGATAGCAATTGGCAAAGATAAAAAAAAAACGAACTGTACATAGAGTACACACACGTAACTTTAAAAGCGTGGTTCCTCTTAAATACACATTGTCTGTTATAAAGAATTAGCTCTAACCCCCCCCCCCCCCCACCCTACCCTAAAACAAAACAAAACATAAACAAAAACGTGTGTTCACCATGATGAATGCATTTATCTACTTTCCGTCACGAGCCTTTTCAGTAAACCTGCTCTTCTTATCATCACAAACATCAAAAACTTCAAACTCTCAGCCACTCTCAAACCAACCAATGTAACAAAGTTGTTACAAACAGGTACATGACAGGACAGAAGTGTGAACAATTAATATTCATTGAAAGGTGCTGTCCCCTTTTCTGCGAAGCATGTCATCGTATAAATGTGAAAACAAATGTGATTAATGAGTGTGACGAATGGTAGATCTGAAACAAGACTGGTTTTACCATTACCTGTCTGGACTGTAACTAAAGTTGACAGTTAGTTGTTTATCTTTCTGAGATGGAGGACAAAGAGAAATACATAGCAGAAGAAAGAAATGTGCTCTAAATGAAAGTTTGTGTCCTTGTGCTCTAAATGAAAGTTGTGTGTCCTTGTGCGCTGAATGAAGGTTGTGTGTCCTTGTGCGCTGAATGAAGGTTGTGTGTGTCCTTGTGCGCTAAATGAAGGTTGTGTGTGTCCTTGTGCGTTGAATGAAGGTTGTGTGTGTCCTTGTGAGCTAAATGAAAGTTGTGTGTGTCCTTGTGCGCTAAATGAAGTTTGTGTGTGTCCTTGTGCGCTAAATGAAAGTTTGTGTGTCCTTGTGAGCTAAATGAAAGTTGTGTGTGTCCTTGTGCGCTAAATGAAAGTTGTGTGTGTCCTTGTGAGCTAAATGAAAGTTGTGTGTGTCCTTGTGAGCTAAATTAAAGTTTGTGTGTCCTTGTGCTCTAAATGAAGGTTGTGTGTGTCCTTGTGCTCTAAATAAAAGTTGTGTGTGTCCTTGTGCTCTAAATGAAAGTTGTGTGTGTCCTTGTGCGCTAAATGAAAGTCGTGTGTGTCCTTGTGCGTTTATGAAGGTTGTGCGTGTCCTTGTGCTCTAAATGAAAGTTGTGTGTATCCTTTATGCGCTAAATGAAAGTTGTGTGTGTTGTGTGCTGAATCAAAGTTGTGTGTCCTTGTGCGCTAAATGAAAGTTGTATGTGTCCTTGTGTGCTGAATCAAAGTTGTGTGTCCTTGTGCGCTAAATGAAAGTTGTGTGTGTCCTTGTGCGCTAAATGAAAGTTGTGTGTGTCCTTGTGCGTTAAATGAAGGTTGTGTGTGTCCTTGTGCGCTAAATGAACGTTGTGTGTGTCCTTGTGCGTTATATGAAGGTTCCTTGTGCGCTAAATGAAAGTTGTGTGTGTCCTTGTGCGCTAAATGAAGGTTGTGTGTGTCCTTGTGCGTTATAAATGAAGGTTGTGTGTAAAGCAAGGCCTTGGTCGAACTTTACTGAGCACGATCCGCTCCAAGTCGTGAATTCAAGTAACGATATGTACATAAGATTTGTTTTATCTTGTACTTAAAATAAAGTATTGATAGCTAGGTCGTTAGCAGTGAACGGGGATTAATGTAGTGTCTCCATTTGTCAATGTATTCAACCGACTAGAAATATTTCGATTGTGGCTAATACATTGGATCTATTTTAAATAAAAAGACTAAATTCCCTTCTAATACTAGAGCGACGAACTTATAATTATACCCGTTTGTGAATTACCATCCATGTGTGTTTTATGACGTCCATAATTTTTAGCAGATAATTTAGGTTAACAGTCTTAATCTGAAAAGTGAAGAACCTCCTACGACATTTTGAATTGAGGTCATTAGTGTCCAGAATCTGGTCTGAAGCACGAACTCTACAAGAATGGAAAACGCGGCATTTGAATCAGATATCAAACAAGATGTCGGCAAAGACTATGTCGACATCCTGTTGATATCGATAATGAAATCCTCCGTGTGGGGCACATACGTCTTCTGAGGATCGCAACGAGTTTATCGCTAGCAGTATCGCGTCGTCATCAGACAATCACAGTTTAGGTCTACAGTACAAAAATCATGAAATGGAGGAAATACGGCATACCAATCCAATTATGGGTGATAATCGAGTTTATAATTTTATCCTCGAGACGCCATCGGTGAATTTCAGCTCACAGCAAGAATCGTCTGAAAGAAATGAATCAAATCAGAAAGATGACGTCACTCCTGAATGCGGAGGTCACCGCAACGAGGCTTTTGTGACCTCAGCGGGTAATACGCTCACGGTCACCAACAAAAAAAGGTTAGCTAGATTTAAAGTTTGATGTCATCATTACTACTGAAAGAGCGAGGATGGGGAGGGGGTGGGGGGGGGGGAGAAGATGGGGTCATCTTGATGTTTGGATTAATTGATGACGCCTGTGGCGCACGATTACCACCTCAATCCCCCATCATGTTCCACGTTATCTTCGTCGTTCAAATCCTTGATATTGATTGTCTTCTTCACCGCTGTCACAAGCACTTTTGTTAATTGCTAGCATGATCTTTTCAGTCATCACTTGTAGTTCTCATAAGTCATTCTTTTCCATTCTCAACTGGGTGAAATCTTTATGATTCAATTTAAAAATGTTGGAGTTTTTTTCCAGCTCTATCTTGATACCTTCTTATATTATGAGAAAAGCACCACCCCTCTTGTAATTTACATACAAGTTATGTAATTCCCTTGAACATACATTCAACCACATAATCTACCGAGTCTCACAACCATCCATCACATTATATTATAATATAAATCTTTCCATTACATTCTCTTTTCTCTCTTCGGCTCAACATTTAAATAATCCCTTCAGATCGCTAGTGTGTTGGAATAAAGGTGTATTTATTTGGAATTTTTTTCTTTTACAATTTTTCATTCAGGAAAGGCAAAAACTATTTTATTTCTTTAATCAAGCTTGTATTTCCATCAATTTTGGCATTTTAATCTTTTTTTAAAACATCTATAACTCCGTGTCACTTATCCAATCATCTATTATAACATTTCCATCCATCCTGCTAGTCATTTGTCGTCCATCTACTTATTCACCCATTTTTAGTTTGTCCATTTTTATGAATTCGTTTATCTATCGATCTCCCTCTCACCCCCCTCGCCACTTCAATCCATCCACTTATCTATCCATTCACCCAACTAGCCGTTTACTATTCGCCCATCCGTCCACCCATCCATCCACTCATCCACCAATCCATTTATTTATCCATCCATCCATCCGTCAATCCAGCCATCCATCGACATCCGTCAATCCATCCACCCTTTCATCCATTAATCCATCCTTCCATCCATCCATCCATCTATCCACTCATCCGTCAATCTATCCATCCATCCATCGACCAATCCATCCTTCTATCCATCCATCCACTCATCCGTCAATCTATCTATCCATCCATTCATACAGGCAACCTTTCACCATGCATCCATTTATCCATCCATCCATTCGTTCGCAAAGAAAGCGAGCAATCATGGCGTTTCTCATATCATTATTCTTTATTTCTTCCATCAACCAGACTCGACAGGGTGCTTCCCTCCTTATTTAACTTTTCATTAAAAATTTCAAATTTATTATTATTATTATTATTATTATTATTATTATTATTATTATTATTATTATTATTATTATTATTATTATTATTATTATTATTATTATTATTATTATTTATTATTATTATTATTATTATTATTATTATTATTATTATTATTATTATTATTATTATTATTATCTTTTCAACAGCCATGAACGATGAAGACGT
>JAXRKP010000539.1:157500-162500 GCA_037039925.1 Doris montereyensis
TATAAATAATATAAAGATACACTCTTGATCTTATACAAAACCAAGTGTATACATGAAATAAAGAGTTACTCTAATACAAAACCAAGTGTATAAATAATATAAAAACACATTGTTATACAAAACCAAGTGTATAAATTAAATAAAGACACACTCTTATTGACATAACCCAACAATTAGGTATTTTAATTCTATTTGCAATAATTACACAATGTACACAGACTAATCTAAACGTATTAAAAAGAAAATGTATTCAGGATAAAAGAAACGTTCAATGGTTTTGGTTACAATAAAAGACTCTTGTCTTAGTGGTGCGTGTAGACGTTTTCAGCACGTTGTGTAAATATGACATATTTACACGGCTATTTTCAGTATCTTCTTTTCATACATCAGCCTTTTTTTCCGTGAGAACGTGGAAATATCATAACAAATGGTTTGAGCACTGTCTTTTGTTTTGGCTTCCATGCACCCTTCAGTCACTGAATTTTTCAAACCTTCAATCATTTGTCTGAAAATTATATCCTATACATTTTTCATTTTCTTTTTCTTTCAGATTTGATTAGGCCCCCAAGTCAAATGTGTGCTTTGAAAGACCCATTGTGGAATAAATCCTACCACGACTGCAAGGATGGAATAACATCTTGCAAAGGCAAACAGCTATCAACGGATGGTGTGTCAGACAATTGGCGGACAGCAGCGATATGGATCATTGGCTTCGGCATGGTTATCCAAGGCATCGCAAAATCCCCAAGACACGCCTTCGTGGGCACTTATGTGGATGACAATATTCCCAAAACCAAGACTACCTTATACCTTGGTACTGATGATAAGCTTAATAAGAATTTGTTCAGTCATAAGTCAGGGTTGTGTTGAGTGATTTCGCGTTAATTTCGCTGTACTAGAATCCCGTGAAGTGATTTTATAATTATGTTAGTGAAGACAGCAGATGGTTATGATATGAATCTTTGCACCGATTGATCAAAGTGAAAAACATTGGCTATGAAACCATATAGGGACTCGGCAGTCCAGAGACAAGGTGTTGGCCTCTCAATCCAATGGGCAAGGGTTCAAGCCCTGATGGTTGACAACTTTTCTCGAGTTATTTTAGAGAACCCCCCCCCCCCCTCCCTCCCTGGTCCAGGTAGGTGGATGGACATCTAGTTCCATCGGAGACGGACGTTAAACAGAAGGTTCCGTGTGCATATTACAACACTCTGTGCACGTTAGAGATCCGTTGGCTGAACTTTTACAGGGCAGTCCAAAATATAAAATGCAACCAAAACCCCCAAGGTTTCCTTAGTTGTAGATGTGAGTAAATCAAACGAAAAAAAAAAATGAAAAAAAGAACCCATGACGCATTATCACCATGGTTATACAAAAAGCAGACTACATCATAGCGTTGGTCTTTGTACGTCACTTCCGCCAGATACATGGATTACGTGGTCAGCTCGTGTCAGGTGGTTGTCATTCCCATTGATTAGATCTTAAACTGGTTTACGGTTCCTTCAAGTACCAATGTGAAACAGGACAAGGAGACACATCATGGTAAAACCTCTGCTCACTAACCATAACGCAACTAACTGAAGGATACGAAAAGGGGCTTGCTTATTGTTTCTCAAATACGTTATAATATTCTGTTTGCCTTTACATACGCCTTCTTGTCACTTAAGCGCTCAGAGGTTAATCTTGTAGTGATGATGAGCGCTATAGAAATGTATTTTATTATTATCATTATCTCCGTCAATTATTCTCGTCACATACTCGTATATACAAACTGACATGTACTGACACTTCCTTTTTGATTAGCTATCTCCTATATGCTCTTATAATTCCAACTATTCCAGTCGTATAGCAATATACCTCGTACTAACAAAATACCCCTTAGTAAAAACCACATGCAACATTTCGGATGGTGGTGACTGGCACACCATTAGTGAGTGGAACAGTGGATGATGTCCCTTGACTCCAGGTGGCAATAGGTTGTAGCTAGACCCCGAATAGTGGGTCTCTTCTTAATGGGGACATGCGATATTCAGACACTTCAGGTTTGATTTGTTCTCATTCATTTCAAAGTGAAATTCAATATATAATCAATTGAATTATGGATACGCCCTTGACTGTATCGGCAGTCTTACATTTTGTTGGAACCAATATGGTAGGTTTCAACAATACAGGGTGTCCTAAAAATGGATAACTGTTATAAATGTGAAAATTAATGACGTTTCGCATGCGTAATCAGATAATAAAGTCTAATGACACTTTTGCTACCAGGTTTCTGTTAATGCCTCGTACTTTTCGATTGATATTATCTTTCAAATGCTCTTTTGTTGAGGGGAGCAGGATTCCTTCAGATATCCCCACAAAAAGAAGTCCGAGAGTTCAGATAGGGACTTTTGGACGACGAGATTAATTCCGTACATATTAGACAAATTCAAAATCCGAATGGCACTGGACGATCTTCAATCCTAGATTCATTTAAGATAATCTCGTTACCACGTTTAACTAATGCGTGACGTAGGTTTTATGTAACGTAGGATTCATCCTTCCGTTCACTTGGTCGTCTCCACACTCTATCTATCTAAGCGAGAGGCACTCATTTTGTTAGAACTAATGGTGTGAATTCAATATTCAATCTAGACCAATAAATTTTGCATTATGTGAAATATCTTTAAATGAACTTTATTTGATAACAGTTTCACATCAATAGTGGCACAGGTTAGTGAGTTATCGCATTTGAAACCGTTGCATATATTAAGACACCATATAACCATCCAATTCAGTTCAACTACTTTATTCATCTATAAAGGATAGTTACCACAATTTACATCAGCCCAGGATCACCAAAAATGAAAGGCATGGCGTATAGATAGAAGAATTAAAAGTGGCTACTGTGAAAATTTAGAATTATATTAATATGAAGAAACGAAACTAATTTAAAATAAATCGAGTATACGTTAACATTTCATACTATTGGGATACTATTAACAATATTGAAATTAATTTATTTTTTTCCAGGAATAATTTCTGGGCTCGCCATCTTTGGACCTGCCGTAGCGTTTATGAGTGGCGCTATTTTTTAGTCAGACTTATGTCACCTTGGAAGGTACAAATATGATATTGTATCAGTCATCGTATGTTCATCTTAACTCTATTAACATGTGTCTTTGTACATACATTTTTATTATTATTACCATTATCGTATTTCTTCTTCTTCTTCTTCTTTTCTTCTTCTCCTCCTCCTCCTCCTCCTCCTCCTCCTCCTCCTCCTCCTCCTCCTTCTTATCTCTATTTCTTCTATTTCTTCTTCTTCTTCTTCTTCTTCTTCTTCTTCTTCTTCTTCTTCTTCTTCTTCTTCTTCTTCTTCTTCTTCTTCTTCTTCTTCTTCTTCTTCTTCTTCTTCTTCTTCTTCTTCTTCTTCTTCTTCTTCTTCTTCTTCTTCTTCTTCTTCTTCTTCTTCTTTCTGTCTGTTGCAGACATTGGCAATACTCCTCTCCAATCTTCCCTGTTCTTTGTAGCTGTCAAGAAGTCTGTATCACTTTGTCAACCCCGTATTGTCCAGGTATTCATATTTCATATGTGTGCCATTCTCAGTTTACCTCTGCTCTCTTGCCATTGACCATTCCTGTAAGTACAGCTCTTTCTGCATCTTTCTTTCGGTAGATATTTCCTATGAATAGTAGTTGTGTTTGTCGTATAATGTCCATAGGTGATGGTTTTTGTGCCAGCCCTCATCAGCACGTCTTCGTTGGTTATCTTTTCTTTTCATGAAATGTTCAGTATTCTATGTATAAACCACAGCTCTGCGGCCTCATTATTCGCCTCTCCATCTCTTTATTAATTGTCCATAAAGATGAACTCACCAAACGTACGCCTTCATGACACGAATCTTGGTATCTATATGTGTATTTATGTTTTTCATGGCATGCTTCATTCTGTTATATGTTATATCTCTGTTTGGCGTTTTCTTCTTAGTTATTAGTTATGTATTAGTTATATATTATTTATATATTTGTTATATTTTTGTTATATATTAGTTATATATTAGTTATATATTAGTTATATTAGGGCTGTCAGCATTTCTAGCGATATATCGGTCCCGTGTTCTATTCAAAAGATTATCAACAATCAGCAGGCTCTATGATTACTCCTATTGTACACAGGTGATATGATCTTTAAAGGCATGTTTGTTCCCCTGTCTCTTTCTCTTTAAGCAAAGAAACAAAATAGAAACGAATAAAAAACACAAACTGAAAAACGTTACTAACTTCCAATCAAAACGAAAAATGAAAGAAGGACAACAATCGTCAACTATCAGTAATTAACCATGCACAAACAAACAAATACACAGACGAAACGAATCCACAAACAACATAACATAGAGAACCAGGACCGCCATGGATAAACTAATAAACTAATCAACCATGCAATTATCTCTCTCTCAATATCTTATTCCACCAGAGACGAGTATGTCCAGGCGAGACCCACGTTGGATAGGAGCCTGGTGGCTTGGGTTCATGGTGTTTGGTTCCGTGAGTCTTGTGGCGGGATTCCCCTTCTCTTCTTTCCAAGATACATGTACCCCAAGTCGGCTATGGATGCATCAAAAAGAGAGAAGAAAATACAGTCAGAGAAGAATGTAAAGATGTGTAGAGAGTTGAAAGGTATCTGGATGACTCATGGGTGCATGGTTACCCGCATGTGCTTTGCTTTCCGTGGGTGGGTTTCAAGGCGTGTTAGCATTGACTTAGTTATCAATCTGAGAGGATTTTACGTCTATGGATGGGTGAATGTGTGTGTGTATATATATATATATATATATATATATATATATATATATATATATATATATATATATATATATGTATATATATATATATATGTGTGTGTGTGTGTGTGTGTGCGTGTGTGTATGTGTGTGCGTGTGCGTGTGTGTGTGTGTGTGTGTGTGTGTGTGTGAGAAAGAAGGAGCTTCCCTTTGACCAGGTGGTTTGATCACCATAAAA
>JAXRKP010000539.1:175000-182500 GCA_037039925.1 Doris montereyensis
AGTAGTAGTAGTAGTAGTAGTAGTAGTAGTAGTACTAGTCGTAGTTTTTACCTCTACCTGATACAATACTCATTTACACAAGGAATCTATTTGTCAAAATGCGTGTTAAAATTCTCTCCTAAAGTAACACAATGTCGGATCTAAAATTACTAGGATGCGAACCTAGGACTTGAAGATGCTAAGTCTGGCAATAAAAACCACTAGGGTAACGACGGCAAATGAAAAACAGTTGCGCCAATTGAAAGATTGGTTTCGTCTTGTCTTGTTTCGGCTGCCTAGATATCAGTCCTGCTGTTTAGCATTAATCAATTGGTTACACTGTTCTTTTTATCTCTATCAGGCCTGTTCTTTAGTATAATTTCGTTGCAATGTTTTTCAGATCTCTATTAGGCATGTTTGTTGAGTATACATTGGTTATAATGTTCTTCTTATCTCTATCAGGCCTGCTATTTAGTATAAATTTGTTTCAATGTTTTTTTACATCTCTATCAGGCCTGTTATTTAGTATACATTTGTTGCAATGTTCTTCTTAGTATAAATTTGTTGTAATGTCGTTCACATTTCTATTATGCTTGTTTGTTTAGTATAAATTGGTTACACTGTTCTTATCTCTATCAAGCCTGCTATTTAATATAAATTTGCAGCAATATTTTCCACATCTCTATTAGGCCTGTTATTTAACATAAATTTGCTACAATATTTTTCTTAGTATAAATGTATTCCTTTAGGCCAGATTGTAAGCATACACTCTTCTTAACTCTATTATGATGTTTAAAAAAAATAAAATTTGTTAGACTGTTCTTATCTCTAAGAGGCATGATATCTAACATCAATAATTTTGTTACTCCCTTATTCGTATTTTTATTAGCCCTCTTATTTCATATACATTTCCTATTTTCTTCTTCATATCTTTATTAGAAATTTTATTTAAGATACATAAATTTGTTCCACTTTATCTCAATTAGGCTTGCCCATGATTATAAATTTATTCGATTGTTCTTTCTTATCTCTCGTCTGTCTTTTATTTAGTATAAACTTATACACTTTTTCTTCTTATCTCTATTATACCTGCTATACAGTAAAATAACAATTATTTGTCACAAAGTACTTCAGTATGATAATATCATTATATATTATGCCTGAGGCGCCCTTAGTTTAGTCGGTAGATCGTCTGCCACACAGGAGGCCTGATTTCAATTTTTAGTCCAGGCAAAATTTTCTGGCCCTCCTGTGGACCCAGCAACGAAATGGGTAGCTCGGCCATTTCAGACTCAGCGAAAGCAAAGGCGTGGAAAGCTGCACGGGCCTATTGATTGTTTGTCTATGCGTTTTGTTACACTGTCCCTATTGATTGTTTGTCTACAGCCGCCCAGGCACATGCGGTTGCCATTGTGATGACGTCGATTTCTTCCCAACTTGTGGGGGTGACGGGCAGAACTACTTTTCCCATGCCACGCCGGTTGTTATGATTACACAGGCGTTGAGGTCAGACATGTTGTTGTTGTTGTTATTATTATTATTATTATTATTATTATTATTATTATTATTATTATTATTATTATTATTATTATTATTATTATTACTATTATTATTATTATTATTATTATTATTATTATCATTATCATTATTATTATCAAATTCTCTTACTCATCATCACCATCATTATCTTCACCATCTTCATCCTATCATCTTCATCATCATCATCATCATCATCATCATCATCATCATCATCATCATTTCTCCATTTTAAACATTAAACTACATCCGGTAGTATGTCTGTCGGTCTTGTCAAGAACAAGGAGGTGTCATTCAAGCAGCTTTACTGATCCCTTTGTCACGAGTGGAAACACGGCAGTGAAATGTTTTAGATTTAGCCCATTGACTATTCCTTAGGCAAAGTTTGACCTATACTGGGTTATCGAACCCATGGAAATGCCCTACCTTGGTAGTGCTCCGAGGTATGATATACTCCAATGTAGGTCAACATTTGTTTTGTTACACCCCTTGTCACAATGCAATAAAAAAACAACAAAACGAATGAAGGTTCCTCTGTGAGAGGGGTCATGCTAATTCTTTGAATTTTGCATTGTCAAATGAAAAATTAAAGAATCTTTATAATTGTGTTTGGAACGGGAGCAGGGGATGAATACAGAGATAAATCAGTTAACCATTCATATTGGAATGCCGTATAGGATTATCGTGGGATATATATATATATATATATATATATATATATATATATATATATATATATATATATATATATATATATACCGGGAACCATCACACACACACACACACAAACGGAACCCAAAAACATTGTATTGAAACGGAACAGCTTACCCTAATATAAAAACTAAGATCATAGGTTGAAAGTCTGGGAATTGAAATTTTAAAGGTAAAAATTGACATTTATACACTGCTTTTGAACGGAATCAATTAACTTTGAAACTCATCCATGGAAAACCAACAAGGTGGTAAGAGTTTTCACACACGCTTTACTGACATGGTCAACAACTTCGCTGTGATAAAATAGACACAGGAAGGCATATCACACAGCCAGATCGCAACAAGGACATATTAAAGCTCGTGTTAGACACATTTCAAACGACACATGTCATTCTTGCAGAGACTGATGATTTCATTATTGAGTATTGCGTTACCAATCAAAGGATAAGAAATTTCATCGTCAAGAACAACGAAGACAACAGCCGATATGCGAAAATGCGACAACGACATCTGCTTAATTGGCAAGACCAGACGATCTGGATTATGGAGGATTGCGACTATGGAGACCACGTGCACAATATTCAAACATTGCTACCCCATCTTAAAAGCTTGATCTTCAAAATATTGAATCTATAATCTATTGAAAGCAAGACAGATGAAACAAGTTCTGGAACCTATGACTTGTATAGTTAATAATATGCATACCTTTTCATGTTAACATTTTCTAAATAACGTTTTGTAGTTCTCAGATAATTATCAATTTGCCATGGTTTGATTGCTGATTCATCACTTGGATGTCATTGCTGTTTGCCCTTTATTTGCATATTTGTGAATGTATTCATTCAAAACAAGGTGGACTTTGATAGAGATGCATTGAAGATGGTTAAAATATTTATTGCATCCGTTTTCACCTTAAATACTTGAATATCTGAAATAATGCCTTCACTTGATGTTTTTGATGAATTTTCTATAAACTGTGAACAAGTGTGTCAAAAAGGGCAATCGGCAAAGAAGGCGCAGTTTGAAATAAAGACTGTTGTTTGTGAAGTCAAAAGTGAACATCATCACCCGTCAAAACCAGTTTGATCAAAAACGATTTTTCATCTCATAATATGGAAATGCAAAATTAAAGGACACATTTTTACATCATTTTAAAGAACATGCTAAAAAATGGCCATCCTTTACACGCAAAACATGGGTGAACCGGGGTTTGAATTTGTCAATAACGTCTCTGCACGTGGCATGGGATATTAAAACAATTGGTCTCTGTACATGTCATGGAATATTAAAGCCATTGTTCTCTGTACATGCCATGGAATATTAAAGCCATTGTCCTCTGTACATGTCATGGGATATTAAAGCCACTATTCTCTGCACATGTCATTGGTTATTAAAGCCATTGTTCTCTGTACATGTCATTGGTTATTAAAGCCATTGTTCTCTGTACATGTCATTGGTTATTAAAACCATTGTTCTCTGTACATGTCATGGAATATTAAAGCCATTGTTCTCTGTACATGTCATGGGATATTAAAGCCATTATTCTCTGCACATGTCATTAGTTATTAAAGCCATTATTCTCTGCACATGTCATTGGTTATTAAAGCCATTGTTCTCTGTATACGTCATGGGATATTAAAGCTATTGTTGTCTGTATATGTCATGGGATATTAAAGTCGTTGTTCTCTGTATATGTCATGGGATATTAAAGCCATTGTTCTCTGCATATGTCATGGGATATTAAAACCATTGTTCTCTGCATATGTCATGGGATATTAAAACCATTGTTCTCTGCATATGTCATGGGATATTAAAGCCATTGTTGTTCTCTGCATATGTCATGGGACATTAAAGTTCTCTGATTGTTCTCTGCATATTGGGGCATTAATGCCATTGTTCTCTGCATATGTCATGGGATATTAAAGCCATTGTTCTCTACATATGTCATGGGTTATTAAAGCCATTGTTCTCTGCATATGTCATGGGATATTAAAGCCATTGTTCTCTGTAAACACACGTCTAGGTCGTCCAAAGTCTTTAGCAATAGTCCTTAAGTTACCCCCTCCCCCTCCCTCCTCTCCCGAGATAAATAGTCACAAGGATTTAAATCCGGTGCAAGAGGTGCTCGTGTACAAATAAACATGTCCTGACATAAATAAACATCAGCACAAACAACTATTTTGCTCTGTTGTCCACGTCATATCAATAGCGAGTCAGCAAAGATAAACGATTGTGAGGGCTGAAGGCAAATATTTCTTCATGCCTTAGGAACCATGATTTTCATAACCTCCAAAATTGATCCCCATTTGCAACGAAGATTGAGCATGACGCATTCATGTTTCGCAATGGTGCCTTGCTTTGTCGAGAAAATATTTTAAAATATCGCAAAATCGTGTTTTGGGATCCATGCTGGGAATGACTCATAGTTTGAGTTACACAAATCCAATAGTTTTGAAATTTGGTGTGCAAAATTTGCTTACGTTTATCTTTATGTGATAAATGTTGATCAAAATCGGACTCACGTTGAGAAATTAAGACAACCTTGAAGGGTTACTTTTTTTTTTTTTTTTGGTGGTCATTTGTTATAAGAAATTATCATGTTATTATAATGTTGTTCTTGAGTAAACAATGAGATTCACTGATGAATATTGATTTGTTCCATTCAGGGTTTTGTGAACTGCACTTGCCTTTCTTACAACGCGACTACAGCGACAGCTGGGCTGTGTGAAGGTGATTGCGGCCAAAACCTGGTGATCTACGTAGTGATTTCATTTGCAGCGGGCTTTGTTTTCGCTTTTACCATAATGCCTATATTTACCATTAATGTCAGGTAAATATTGTGTTATAATAGTGAAAATTTGATTTCAACACTGTCTTTAATAGTGTCTATCTTTACCATTAATGTCAGGTAAATATTGTGTTAAAATAGTGAAAATTTGGTTTCAACACTGTTTTTCATAGTGTCTATCTTTACCATTATTGTCAGGTAAATATTGTGTTAAAATAGTGAAAATTTGGTTTCAGCACTGTCTTTAATAGTGTCTATCTTTACAATTAATGTCAGGTAAATCATCATGATCATTGTCTTTTCATCCTATACCAGGGTTTAGGCCACGAGCAACAGACTTCCACTTATTTCTATCTTGGGAAACCCTTGATAATTCCCTCCACAGAAGACCCCCTCTCTTGAAGCCATACTCCACTAACCTTCTCCAGGTTAATCATGGCCTTCCCTTAACCCTCTGCCCCTGTGGATTCCACTGAAGAGCATGTCTTGTAGTACTTCTCTGATGTTTTTTGAGGGTGTGTCCTATCCATCTCCATCTCCGCTGTCCTATTTCTTCTGTTATTGGTCTTCGTGCTGTTTTTCCCCAGATTGTTTCATTTTGGAATTTATCTGACCACTGAATCCGTAGTATTGTCCTAAGACAAACATTGACAAAGGTCTGAAGTTTTCTACTCCAAGTCTTAGAGGGGCTCTAGGTATCACATTCATATAACAATACCGATTTGACATTGGAGTTAAAAAGTCTAATCTTTGTTTTAGTGGTCCTTCCAGATCTTTTCTAAGTTCCTGAATGCTGTTCTTGATTTTCCTATTCTTGTCTTGATATCTGCTGTTGTTCCCCCTACGTTATCTACTACACTGCCAAGATAGGTAAATCTGTCTACTACTTCCAAGGGCTTACTGTCCACGGTGATTAGTTCAGAGCTTGCTGTTTTCCTTTTAAGTATCTTTGATTTTTCGGGATGTATTCTGAGGCTAATAGAATTGAATAATTCTGAAAGATTTGTCATTTTAATCTACAACTGCTGGTGGTTGTGTGATAATAGTGCCAGGTAATCTGCAAAATCAAGATCATCTAGATGGGTCCATAGTGTCCACTGAATGTCATTTCTTCTTCCTCTTGTTGTTTCTTTCATAAGTCAGTCAATTTGCTAGAATAAAGAGGAATGTTGATAGTGGGCAACCTTGTTTTACACCTGTTTGCATCTCAAAGCTGTCCATCATGTAACATCCTGCAATTAATGCCATTGTACATCTTTTTTGTAAGGTTGACTATTTTCTGGGGGTATACCATACTGCCTCATTATTTTCCATAAGGTGGCCTATCAACACTATCAAATGCCTTTTCATAATCAACAAAGTCTATTATCAATGACGTGTTCCATTCAACACACTGTTCAATGACGATTCCTAAGGTTGCAATCTGGTCTGTAATAGTGAAAATTTGATTTTAGCACTGCCTTCACTATATTGTCTATCTTTACCTTTAATGTAAGGGAAATATTGTAAAAGGAATCTTACTGGGAGCTAAAGTCAGAAATTCTTCAGAAGAAAACCCCCATCGATCAAGTGTTTCGGCCCTTTACTTCCTTTCTCTCTAGGGGGGGGGGGGGGGTGTTTGAACGCATCTAAGTCATGAGTGGTAAGTACTCCTCTGTCATTTTTTTCTTCGCTGATAGCTTTGATTCCCAGCTGGTCACCTCTCCACCAGCTAACCACGCTCATCGTTGCTTGATTTTTCTAATTGGACACTGCAAACTTTGCTACACTTTGGGGTTATTTTTTTATTTTATATGAAGCAAACTCTTATTTCTTCTTGACCTGATCCAGCCACAGCACATTTCCGCCTTTTCTGTCAGAGCTGTTTGAGTGATCTAGTAAGTATGTTTCCTGTATTTGAGAGTTGTTTTAGGAGGGAATAAGTCCATGCTCCTGCTAACCCACTGGCGTCAACTTCTACTGCCAGTACTCTGGTCATATATCCGGGTTTTTTTTTTAGATCTTTGTATTCGTGTACTTGGTCGATTCTGCTTTCACAGAGCACCTGTCAGCTCAATCATGATAATTTGATTTGTGGAATTTGACAAAGGTACCAATTCAAGTCTCATTTTACTCTCTTCCTGATATCATGGGGACGATTCTCCCAACCTGGGAGGTCTGCTGAGAGATTCCAGTCATTGGCTCCGTCTAGTATACAACGTTGGATGGATGTAATCTTCACATATTTTCTTATCCATGTCCTGGCTCTTCCTGCTCCGACGAAGAAGGATGCTGTGGTAGTTGATGTTTGTCATTTTCCTCTAGCTGAGCTTACGATTGATGCTAGTACCTAAAGCATGTGGTTGTGTCGCCATGTGTACCGACCCTGTGCTCAGGCAGTTTCACATGAAATGAGGACATGGCTATCCAAAAGTTTAATTGCTTTGTCATTATGGACGAGTTGCATCGTTTGTCTTTTCCCACTTCACCAAGTTTGCATTTTA
>JAXRKP010000539.1:190000-195000 GCA_037039925.1 Doris montereyensis
AAAGTAATTGAACCATGTTTTATGACGTGGTTTATCAGACCTCTTTCGAATCTCTTGTCTACCTTGCATTCCTTCATTGTTATTTCTGATAAATCAGCATAATTTCGACTTCCTGTTATCTTTCTAGTGGTCAGTATTTGACTCATTCCCAATAGTAATCGTATATGTTAACATGATCGATTTTTCGACCTTTCGATCTCTTTATGACATCGACACTCTATGTATGTATGAACAGGCATACAGACAATCTATGTTATCTGCACTATACCATACGTGAGCAAGCAAGAAAAGCTGAGATCTGAGAGAGAGAGTATAGCAGATAGAGAGAGAGAGAGAGAAGAGTTCCTACAGAGAGAAAGCTGTTAGAGTTCTAGAGAAGGTTAGTAGAGAGAGAGAAAGCTGTTAAAGATTGAAAGTGGAGAGAGACACTTCAACAGACAGACAGACAGACAGACAGACAGACAGACAGACAGACAGACAGACAGGGACAGACATTCAGACAGCAGACAGAGAGATAGATAGATAGATAGATAGAGAGAGAGATCAGTTATATAAAGAGAGGTTAGAGCAGGCTTAGAAAGCTGTTATCTGTTCTAGAGAGAGAGTTAGACCCACTTCAGAGCTGTTATCTGTTCTATTGAAGAGAGAGTACCAGAAAAGGGATTGAGAAGGTTAGTAGAGACTTCAAAAGTTATCTGTTCTAGAAAACGTGGAGAGTAGAGACAGACTTCAAAAGCTGACAGACAGACGAACGTGGTTACAGACAGAGACAGAGAGAGCTGAGATAGATATCCAAGACTTCAAAAGAGTTAGTTCTATCAGACATAGAACAGCTGTTATCTGTTCTATTGAACGTGGTTAGACAGACAACAGCTGTTATCTGCTCTATTGAAGACAGACAGACAGACAGAGCTGTTATCTGTTCTATTGAACGTGGTTAGTAGTACCCACTTCAAAAAGCTCGATCTGTTCTATTGAACGTGGTTAGTAGCAAAGACTTCAAAAGCTGTTATCTGTTCTATTGAACGTGGTTAGAGACGCACTTCAAAAGCTGTTATCTGTTCTATTGAACGTGGAGTAGTACCCACTTCAAAAGCTGTTATCTGTTCTTTTGAATGCTAGTAGTACCCACTTCAAAAGCTGTTATCTGTTCTATAAAACGTGGTTAGTAGTACCCACTTCAAAAGCTGAATCTATTCTATCGAACATGGTTAGTAGCACCCACTTCAAAAGCTGTTATCTGTTCTATAAAACGTGGTTAGTAGCACCCACTTCCAAAAGCTGTTAGAGATTGGAACGTGGTTAGTAGCACCCACTTCAAAAGCTGTTATCTGTTCTATTGAACGTGGTTAGAGTACCCACTTCAAAAGCTGAGAGTTAGAGTTCTATTGAACGTGGTTAGAGACCCACTTCAAGAGCTGTTATCTGTTCTATTGAACGTGGTTAGTAGAGACTTCAAGAGATCTGTTCTATTGAACATGGTTAGAAACTTCAAGAGCTGTTATCTGTTCTATAAAAGATAGAGACCCACTTCAAGAGCTGTTAAAGACTATTGAACGAGTCTGTAGACCCAAAAAGCTGTTACAGACATAATATAATGGGAGAATGTACAAACTTCAAATATTAAGTTCTATTAAGTGATTATCATCTTGAGATATTATTTTTATAAAATGTATGAAGTATCAAATACCCAGTCAAGCTGATATAAGAATATATTTGAATATTTTAAAATCATTAATTTATTATTAAGCGTATGAAATGCTTATTTCAGTCTACAAAAGATGTGTAAATATAAATTATATGTTCTGTAAAATCTGTTATTATTTATAGAATAAAAACTCTATCATCAAAAGTTTTTCGTTTTTTACTTAGTACTTACTTCAAAAGTCTATTGATATTGTAATATTTTCACCCTTCCAAGGCATTAAGAAGAACCTACTAGATATCAGTCTATTGAACAAAGTTTGAAATATTTATAAACTAAGTATGACTGATTTAGATTAAAGATGAAAGATTTATTCAATATGATGTTACTATTAGTGTTCCTACATTTGAAATGAAACGAAACAGAGAGCGTATTGACTCGAGACGGAAAGGTAGTGCGTTTTAACCCTCTTTCTTTCGACAATTTCCTTGAGAAAAGTACCAGTACAGTCTCCGGGCACCTGCCACATGTGGAAGACAGAATCTGCACACAACCCCCCCCCCTCCCCTCAACCAGCAACATGTTGAGAGAAGTGATATGACGTCAGTAGCTTTTTTCTGTTATATAAATACCAGTATAGTTGCAGGGCTCTATGAACGTGGACACATTGTAACAGAGCCTGCCACCATCTGAATACCGCTAATAGGGAAAGGAAAGTAACTCTGCCAAGATATTTAACACAATCTCTTTCATATCATTTTATTATTGGAAAAAAAAACCCAATTGTTATGAGTTTACTTCAAATAATTCAATTGTATTTCCAAGTACCTCACATCATGTCATGATCATAGGTTGCCAAAACTGATAACGTTATTATAGTCTTAGGAAAGCAGTTGCAGAGTTGTGGTCTATTGATCACCAGCTAAACGATCCTCGAATTTGTTAAAAAGAAAAGAAGAAAATAAACGAGAGAAAATTGAGTGTTTGTATTTTTCTAAACCCATTAACATGACATTGAATGACCGTGCTGCGCTTGCCAATAAACCTATTTACCTCTGATTCGTTTGAACTACTTGAAAATAACGGGAACAGGTTTTCTGACCATCTCGAGGTATGCCAAAATACCTGTACACGTTCACCTATATAAAAAAAAAAAAACACTTTTACCTTCCTCCTGTCTCCTCTCCCATGAAATGTTTAACGCTTTGTAACCATCTCATTTAAAGTCGTTTTTCTAACTTCTGGTGAGTATTATAATAGTGAAACATGCAAGATGAGTCAGCCTGACAATGACAACTCCCGATGCCTTAACCCTTTGTGCAAATTTGCACCCACGTCATGTGGGTATTGCAGAGAAAACATCTATTTTCAAGAGCTGGAAGTGTCATGAAAGATACAATTGAGTAAGTCAAAATGAGAACCGCTGATTTCACACGATGATACACTACCAATCATGTCACAATAATTATCCAATGGAGTGTGTCTATCACCAATTGCACCAAACCAAAGAATAATAACAAAGGTAATCATTCAAATAATTTTCGAATAACTGGCTTGAAATGAGTTCGAAATAAAATCGAATCCAAAGTAATCGGATACAGAATTTGGTAGCTCTGTTGCAGTTTAATCATCTTTGCATAATCTGTTCTATTGAATATGGTTAGTAGCACCCACTTCAAAAGCTGTTATCTGTTCTATTGAACGTGGTTAGTAGCACCCACTTCAAAAGCTGTTATCTGTTCTATTGAACGTGGTTAGTAGTACCCACTTCAAAAGCTGTTATCTGTTCTATTGAACGTGGTTAGTAGCACCCACTTCAAAAGCTGTTATCTGTTCTATTGAACGTGGTTAGTACCCACTTCAAAAGCTGTTATCTACTATTGAACACTTCACTTCTAGCTGTTATCTGTTCTATTGAACGTGGTTAGTAGTACCCACTTCAAAAGCTGTTATCTGTTCTATTGAACGTGGTTAGTAGCACCCACTTCAAAAGCTGTTATCTGTTCTATTGAACGTGGTTAGTAGTACCCACTTCAAAAGCTGTTATCTGTTCTATTGAACGTGGTTAGTAGTACCCACTTCAAAAGCTGTTATCTGTTCTATTGAACGTGGTTAGTAGCACCCACTTCAAAAGCTGTTATCTGTTATATTGTTCTATTGAACGTGGTTAGCTGTTACCCACTTCAAAAGCCACTTATCTATTTCTATAAAACGTGGTTAGTAGCACCCACTTCAAAAGCTGTTATCTGTTCTATTGAACGTGGTTAGTAGTACCCACTTCTAAAAGCTGTTATCTGTTCTATTGAACTGGTTAGTAGCACCCACTTCAAAAGCTGTTATCTGTTCTATAAAACGTGAGTAGTCAAAAGCTGTTATCTGGTTACGTGGTAGTACGCAGACTTCAAAAGCTGTTATCTGTTCTATTGAACGTGGTTAGTAGTACCCACTTCACTGTTATCTGTTTATGGTTAGTAGTACCACTTCAAAAGCTGTTACTATTCTATTGAACGTGGTTAGTACTACTACCACTTCTAAAAGCTGTTATCTACTTCTATTGTAATAAATGGTTAGTAGCACCCACTTCAAAAGCTGTTATCTGTTCTATTGAACGTGGTTAGTAGCATTAAATTATTTACTTCAAAAGCTGTTATCTGTTCTATTGAACGTGGTTAGTAGTACGCACTTCAAAAGCTGTTATCTGTTCTATTGAACGTGGTTAGTACATTACCCACTTCAAAAGCTGTTATCTGTTCTATTGAACGTGGTTAGTAGTACCCACTTCAAAAGCTGTTATCTGTTGTATTGAACGTGGTTAGTAGTACCCACTTCAAAAGCTGTTATCTGTTCTATTGAACATGGTTAGGTAGCACCCAAAAAAAAGCTGTTATCTGTTCTATAAAACGTGGTTAGTAGCACCCACTTCAAAAGCTGTTATCTGTTCTATTGAACGTGGTCAGTAGCACCCACTTCAAAAGCTGTTATCTGTTGTATTGAACGTGGTTAGTAGTACCCACTTCAAAGCTGTTATCTGTTGTATTGAACGTGGTTAGTAGTACCCACTTCAAAAGCTGTTATCTGTTCTATTGAACGTGGTTAGTAGTACCCACTTCAAAAGCTGTTATCTGTTCTATTGAACGTGGTTAGTAGCACCACTTCAAAAGCTGTTATCTGTTCTATAAAACGTGGTTAGTAGCACCCACTTCAAAAGCTGTTCTTCGTATTTCTAACAGCTAATGTTTCCAGAGAAGTATTGTAAATTAATGTAAAGGTTTATTGAAAAGGAGAGACAGGAGCCTTTCAGTGTACAGTAGTTGTCAGTGCTCTTGTCGCTTAACTCATGAGAATTAAAATCCAC
>JAXRKP010000539.1:197500-212500 GCA_037039925.1 Doris montereyensis
CTCTCTTTCAGAGCGCATGCATGTCTTTGTGTGTGTGTGTGTGTGTCCCTGTGTGTGTCCGTGTGTGTGTGTGTGCTTGCCCGAGCCACCTAGCGTAAATGGATGATTATCATCACCATCAAAGTGTCTTGCTGTGTCTGCGAGTTCTTCCTCTTCCATCGTAGAGGCCACTTTTATGAAGTTGTTTACGGTATTTGCCTTTAGTCATCCTGAAAGTCCATTCAGAATCTTTTCTTTTTATCGTCCTCTAGATCTTTTCCCATCGATTTTCCCAGTTGTCGCCAGATGTTCCATTTTCTCCCTTCTCATTACATATCCAAAACAAGTTGCTTGCCTTTTCTTTATTTTGTTGACGAGAGTTCTACGTGTCTCTGCCTGTTTGAGAATGTTTTCGTTCATTTCTTTCTTTGTCCAAGAGACACGTAGCATTCTTCTCAATAACCACACCTCAGTTGCTTGGATTCTTACTGTATCTTTTTGTTTAAGATCCATGCTTCACATCCACACGTGAGGATGAGCTTGATAAACCGTTGACGCACTGCCTTCCTCGCTTATCTTTCTTTGTCCAATATATATATATATATATATATACCTCAGTTATATTATATATATATATATATTTATATATGCTTCACATATATATATATATATATATATATATATATATTATATATATATATATTTATATATGTCAGGATGTATTTTTACTCTTTTAAACTGAATAATCTCACAATTAATACGAAGTGAACAAAGGAGAAAACGAAAAAATAAAAAATAAATGGGAATACAACATCATGAAGTGAACAGGGGAAGATATTTTTCCCGAGACCTAAACCCTGGCTCACGACCACGAAAAGTGCAAGAAGTTAATGCGACAGTCCATTGTGTAGAGCCCCCACGACCCTAGAGGTTTACAGGATACAAACCACAGGACATGACACTCGTATACATGTAGTAAATAATCCAATAGGTCAATGCAAGTGGAGGGAATGTTTTCTTCATACATTTATTAGATACATAACGTCATTTGTGGTAACATCATAATCGTAGAGTACACAATTCAATCCATATTAGTACCGTTAATATGTCAAGATTAAATCAAACAAAATATTATGTGAATGGGGTTCATTTTTTTTCATTGTAAAAAATCGCATTGTAAAATGAGTCATTAGATTTCATTTCAATTCGTAGTTCAATTTCATCTATCAATTCATTGTAAAATGTAGTCATTACGATTTCATCTATCAATTCATTGTAAAATAGTCCTTACAATTTCATCTATCAATTCATTGTTATGTAGATTTCATCTATCAATTCATTGTAAAATGATTTCATCTATCAATTAGTCATTACGATTTCATCTATCAATTCATTGTAAAATGTAGTCATTACGATTTCATCTATCAATTCATTGTAAAATAGTCCTTACAATTTCATCTATCAATTCATTGTAAAATTTCATACGATTTCATCAATTCATTGTAAAATCTAGTCATTACGATTTCATATATCAATTCATTGTAAAATGTAGTCATTACGATTTCATCTATAAATTCATTTTTAAAATGTAGTCATTACGATTTCATCTATCAATTCATTACGATTTCATCTATCAAATGTAGTACGATTTCATCTATCAATTCATGTTTAAAATGTAGTCACTACGATTTCATCTATCAATTCATTGTAACATGTAATCATTACGATATGTTAACGATAACAGAGAAAACAGGCAAGTACAAATAAAAGCAATTATCAATGCCATGGTGTTATGGTTAGGAATTTTGTTGTTTTAGTTGTTGTTGTTGTTGTCGTAGTTGTTGTTATTTTTGTTGTAATAATACTGAAGATGATGATTGTAGTAAGGACGATATTGACGATACATGTAATAATTTGAGTGGTGAAAATAATAATTATGATGATGATGATTATGAAGACGACGACGATGATGATGATGATGATGATGATGATGATGATGATGATGATGATGATGATGAAGAAGCGCTATTAGATAAAAAGAAGAGTGATAATTGTTTACATAGTAAATGACGAAGTTGAGCATTTCGCCCTCCCAAAATTGTATACATCTATTTAGCTACGTCCATTCTTATGTAGCGAGCTCTTATTTACGTGGCAGACTATCCCTTTGTAAGTCTGTCTATTTGTCAAATGTATGTTTGACTTTCTGTTGTTATTGTTATGTGGTGACGATCAGGATGGTTATGGTAATGATGACGATGATGATGATGATGATGATGATGATGAAGATGATGATGATGATGATGATGGTGATGATAATGACGACTGTGATCATTATATACAGCATACAAGTAAAAACATTATTGCTACATGAATAGTGTCTCGTACCCCCCCAAAAAAATATAACCGGCCTTTGAACGCAAATGACTACAGATTGAAGTAAAACGATTCTTTCAAAATTCACGTTACGTATTAACCATTACTATATAGCACAATCTGAACTTTTCTTAACAAGGGGCAAGAAATTATAAACTGATGAAGAATTTGGTGTATCCACCTCAGGGAATGTATATTATCGAAGCTGACGAAGAAAGGCGCACAATTAATTCTGAAGTCTATAAGTGTATGCAATGCTCCGATGATCCCCTTCCCGTTCATCAACCATCGGCAGTCTCTTCTTCTAGGATGCAATCGATTTTCTGATCTCGGCAATTCTGTTCTTCGCCCACGATTTCGTTGATTTGTATATCTTTCGAGTTGTCCATCGTGTGTGGTGTAGTCCTATCAGAATAAACTTTCTCCGATAGAGAATTCCACATTGCATAATCCATTGGATTTAGTTTGAGTACTTTGGTGATCTTTGAACTTTACTAATGAAACTAATACCTGTTGATTCAAGAAAATTCAAGAAAATCACGTGCTGTTTTGCTGGTATGCGATGTGGCACCAATTTGTTGGCTAGGGTACATCTTCTCAGAATCTGGAAGCAGCATAATATCTACAAGCAATTGAAAGTAATACTCGGAATTCGCTTAAGTTTTCGTAGTGTCAATAGTGGAATTCTTGTCTTACTATACCAGGAAACTTGTGCTGATAACGCTGGGTTTTTGTTTTTAAAAATCTTTAATACATTTCACATCATTTGCATTGAATGTCTTCGACAACTGCCCGGCACAATTCTTTTCGGTTTTCTCTCGGAACAAACTGATTTCCTACTTGTTTGTATTCTTCCAAATGCCTTGCAATTGAGGTGTTGTTTGGGTTTTTTACAATGCGACTAACCGACGATCTGCTTAATTTAGGATGAGACTTAATTGCTCTTTGCGAAATTGTATGTTCCGGGTTTGCCTTCTTGAGGAAAAAAATTCCTCTTCTACGGCCTTGATGTTACTACATCTATCTAGCGTTACTGTCTTAGGCCAATCACTACCTTTTTCTTTTTTCTGAGGAGCAAATCTTGATGATCTTACGAATCAGTTTATTACATGTGTCTTTTTTAACACCATTCCTCGAAAACATATTTCTTTGAAAGACTTATTTCAATAATGGCTTTATAACTGCGATTTAACACCATATCATGGCTTTACGTTGAAAATGGTGAACGATGTTTGGAATTTGCTGATCTTCATATCACTGCCCGGCGGTGCGGCCTGGCAAGCAATATCTGTGCACGCTTGAAAACACGTTTCTTTTAACATGCACGTGCAAAAGAGAGACGCAACAAGCCATAATTTGGACGCAAGTTTCGATATTATAATTTTGAGGTGGTGTTTAAAAAACAAAAAGATAAAGTTTCTTTCTTATATCGCATGGAATATTATTCAACTTTGGTATGTCGCCTGTCACATGATTCATCTTACAAGTTAATCAAGCCTAGACCTGATATCCATCAAATGCCACCACGATACCGTCCTTAAAAGTCCGATGAATTTTGTTTTTGGTTTTTGAAGACACCAGATAGTATGTTGACATTGACTTGTGAAATAGCCTACTAATGAAAAAGTGTAGTAAATATATTTACGTGAACAAGAAATCACAAATGTCTGTAGATGAGTGGAACAAGACAAAGACGTGGATTGAGTGAATGATAGATAGATTCTTTGACAAACGGATATATATATATATATATATATATATATATATATATATATATATATATATATATATATATATATATATATATATATATATATATATATATATATATATAAAGGAGAAAGACAAAATACGAATACGGATAAGCAGATTGTCTTTTTGATTGATACACGTAGGGCAGAGATCGACAGATACATTCATACATTTATGCAATTGTACACACCTATCGGTACCAACCCACACACAAAATCTGTCCCTCGGATCTCACTCCCAATCATCCCCACCCCCTCCATACCTCTACTCGCCCCCCTCAGTCCCTCTCCTCGCCCCTTTCCCTTGTCCAACCGAAGCGTCCCTAAGATCTTTTTTTTAAAAGCGCTTAGTTTTTCACCTTGGGTAGAATCTGCGATGATTTGATGCATGTGGGGCAACTCTTTTGAGTGGGGAAGCCTACAGGAGACATATCCTGACTTCGCATACATAAATACATACATGCATCATCCATAGATACAAATATACAACCATGCAAATATACATATATCCACACATACATAAATACATACAGGCATACATACATACATACATACATACATACATACATACATACATACATACATACATACATACATACATACATGCAAACAAACACCAAGAAGATTACAAAGTTTTTTTTTATGCAATACAGCGAAGAATAATTATGTATTTTCATTCTTTAATGTGTACAGTTATATTACAATGTTAAAACGTTAGTATTTTCTATGGCTCGCCTTTGGTGATATTACAAGTTTTTTTAGTTGAACTGAATTGAATCAAGGTGCAAAACTGTATCCATCACTGGACAAGAAATGCTATATACAGACCAGTTTTAGAGATTAAATTCATACAAACAAAGTGTTTACATTTTTTTCCATGGGAAATACTAATATAGCGCCTAAAGGAAAAGTTATTAATTACGTTATTATAAGACGCAGTTGTAGTGCCATCGACGGTTTAGCGTTCATTCGCCAAGAGAATTTGACATTTTTCGCAACAATCACATTACTATTATTGTAGACTATTTTTCGGCTTAATCCTCAGCCAATCGGAATGCTAGAACGAAAGGCCTTTCCAAACGGCACCGAGCCAGTGAACACTACCCGGGGGGGGGGTACCACAGGGTCACAAATTAATGAACTTGACATAAAAGGTGAAACAGTGTCACGGTTTGACGTAACTATTGAAAGTCTATTGAACACAAACTGTTATTGACATTAACCCAGTGACATCAAAACGTCAGTTCCACGTCTTTGGTGCTGCATTCACTTCACACCTAAAACACAGTCTCGTCACGAAGGTCAAAGTACTTAGTCTTAATCACTTTACTGACGGTTTCGTGACATTGAAAGAATCGATACGATCAAAGCTAAACAAAAATCGATACGACTCAACCTTTTATGCTCGCAACTATCACGCATGTTGAATACATAAATGTTGAAGATCAGACAGGTTCACCAGTCTCTGAATACCATTTGTTATTGCTCTCAACAGATAAGGACAACAAAAGATTGCCAATAGGTCATGCCTTTTTATACAACTTTACGCTGAAATGCGCGTGTGCATGTATGTGCGTGTCTGTGTGTACGCGCGTGCGTGGTAGTGTGAGTGTATGTCTCTGTGTGTGGATGTGTGTGTGTGGGGGGGGGTGTAAGGAGAAGAAAAGGAAATTGGTGACATTTCTTCTTGTTCTTTTTTTCAATTTGTATTTTCTTGTTTTTTTATCTGAGGTTGTGATCTGCTCAAGGCTTTTAAAGTAAACGATATAACTGAGAAAGCGATTGAACACCATTTCCGTTCTTAAACGAACACAATAATTAAAAGTTAACTGGTATTGAATGAGATTTGCGTTTCCAAAAAAGAATCAAAGCAGTTAATGTTTGACGAAATCTCTTGCTGAAACAAGAGTACAAGTAAAAGTTGACCGATGAGTTAATTAAGCCCAGTAAGTTACATATGTTCCCAGCTATCTTGATATGCGTACTGTTTCCAGTCAGTCTATTGTTATCAAGGTACGTCGTGTAGAGGAACAAAGCGGTCCATGGAAGCTGACAAAGCAGGAAAATCATAACGATCGTGACGAGAAGTAACGTGACTTTGTTTTGTTCACGTGACATACGCTTACTTTGGCGCTTTGCCACGTAGTCTGACGAGCCAGTGCTTTTAAACTGAGAGGATGGCGAGTGCTGCTTCCGGAAATCTGAATGCCCAGTTGAGTTTTGTCTGTGCGCGTGAAGAGACTGCTGCGTACCTTGGCTGCCGCTGTCGCCATCGTAGGTGTACGTTTCGCTGGGGCTGTAGCTGCGAAGCGACTGGGATGTTTCTTCTTCGCCATTGCCCATGTTTCCATTGGACACCTTCAGCGCTTTCCTTTGGTTATTTTTGTGTCCCTTCGCGTTGTTCTGGTACACCCGTGCTTGATGGAATTCACCTTTTGTTCCAGGTGAACCCGTGTGACTCATGACCAGTTTCTGGCGGTTTTACTGGCGACGAGCAGAGCTCTGATGAGCACGATGTTAAATAAGGCCAAGCAGACGAGGGGAATAAACGTAAAGACAGTTACGTACCACCATGAATAAAACATGCTCTCAGCCAACTGAGATGGCACGCAACGGAGTCCTTTAGCGAATCCACGACTCTCAACTCAAAGATTGTCGGTACAGTGTTGATGAGAGCAATAAAAGTGACTCCTAGAGAAGCAAGTTTGGCTCGGCGAACCGTACACCACATTTTCCCACGTATAGGATGGCACACGGCTATGTAACGCTCCACGGTGAAACTGACAGTCACCCAGACAGCGATGTTTCAGAGAAATTACTCAGAAACCGTCCGTAAGGGTTGAAGTAGTATGCCGCGTCTGACAGTCCGCGTTTCCGGCAATCCAAAATGGAAAGAGCAAAGTTGAAGACGAGGAAGACACTGTCAGCAAAGGAAAGTACCAGGATGTAAATATTAGTTGACGTTCGCATGTTTGGTTGGAGAAGCACCATTATGTTGAGCATGTTTCCCAGGAGACCGACAATAACTACCACAGGCGTCAAGACGCTCTGGACAGCAAAGCGAGTCCGCTGGAGAGATAGAGGCACGTCAGGATGAGAGACGTTTGTGCCATCTAGAGTCTTATTGTAAGTCTCCAAAACAACAAGAGAGTAGTTGATGGAGTCGTTTAGAAACGACATCGTGATCTGCTATTTAAAGTGTCAGAAATTACGATGAATGGTGGGTCCGCTTTGATGAAATCTTCATGGCGATCTGTAGAATAGAATAAAAATAACATTTAAAAAAGGAAACTAAGGTAGTCTAATGGTAAGGATCTAGGTCAAAGAAACGAAGGTAGTAACTTCGAATCCTAAATTCGTTAGGCCCGAGGTTGCGTCTTTAAGAGAATCGATGTACGCTAATTACTTATTTTACTTGTGTGCAAATGGGTATCAATTATATTATCTTCTCGGCGTAAATCCTTTGACAGACAATGAACCTATCAGTGAATGCTATCCATTGTTAAAGATAAAGATGGATTAATCGTCCATGTTCCCACATAAGTGCAGGCTCACCGACTGTAGATCATTTATGACTCAGCAGCAAGTCACCCTAACACAGCAAGATAAAGGTATGGTGAAAACGAGTAAAAGTATTCTTTGTTTACACACCAAACGATCAAAGATAAATTTACAATGTATGAAGAATCGAAGCAAAATAAAATACGATTTTTATTCGAGTACATTCTTTTGGGCTGTGTGACACGCCTGGTTGTCCCTAACATTCATTTCGATGATTTATTAAGCTAAGGAGTAGTTTTCTATCGATGAATAGATGGATGGTTTGTCTACCTATCCATCGTTTTCTTTATGTATGGATCTATGCATCAACACACATTATATACATACATACATACATACATACATACATACATACATACATACATACATTACATACATTCATACATACATAAATTCATACATACATACATACATACATACATACATACATACATACATACATACATACATACATACATACATACATACAGTCACATACATACATACATACATACATACATACATACATACATACATACATACATACATACATACATTCATACATTCATACATACACACATACATGTACACATACATATTAGCCTACATACATACATAAAGTCATATATATGCATACGTACGTACATACATGCAAACTTACATAATGTGCATACATGCTATCATATTTTACAGCATAAGTTTTCTTCATAGACAGGCAATAAATGTATAGGCTCAATGGTGTTTTCCCTAATTATTTTATTTTCTTAATATTATTTCTAAAATTTATTTACATTCATTAACACTATTCCGTGACGTTCAGAGCAGACAATGACATCATTGTTCATTAAGTTAATGGTTGCTGGTTGCTCAGACTTGAGTCAAGGGGGGTAATCAGTTATTGACATCTCCTCCCCCCCCTCCGGTTCTATAGTACAATGATTAATGTATCATGCACGCAATATACTATGGCGTCGGCTTCAGATGAATGCCTCAGGGGATAGCCATTTTTTAGATAAAGTAATCATAGCTTGTACGTCACGATTCTCGTGTTTGAACAGTTACCTATACATGCACATAATTCTTTTTTAAATGTTTTCTGTTATCCTCCCCCCCCTTCCCCTTCAAGTCTACTTACATATCGAATCTATGATGGAGCAGCATGCAATGCCGAATGTGTACGGTACTTAAGTTTAAGTTCCATACGAAATATCAATTCCACTTTAATGATTTATAAGTAAGAAAATAGTAAAAAAGAGAATAAAAAACAACCCAACGACGAACAAACAATATTGCAGTAACAAAAACAAACAGCAACCGAACCCTCTGTAATGCTTTGTCCTCCCCCCCCCCTCACAACCCTCCGCGCTCTGCTCCAAAAAAAGACACTCTCACTAAAAAAAAAATCCGAAAAAAACAACGAAAAAACAAAACAAGACAATAAAGACTCATAAAGGCATAACTAAAAAAAAAAAATTAGACAAAAAAAACAACAAATGTCAACACAACTCAGACTGAATTGTCCAAAACACGTGTCCCACATATTGTTAGAAGTTGAAAACAGATTGTGGATAACCAGTGTATGCAAATGCCGTCTCTTTTCAACCAGACAAAAACGATACAAGTCGTTGTAAAGAAAATGTCCATGAAAAGAATTCTTTTATTTTTATTTTAAAGACATACGGGAAGTGTTTTCGTGAATAACATTTTTGACTGATTTCCTTGAATTACTCAAAGCTGTCCTAGATTGACTATGGTGTACATCGATATCCACCTGATGTCTCGGGATCTAGGTCAGACGTTTTTTGTACGTTTTTAGATTGTCTATGGTGTACATCTATATCGACCTGATGTCTCGGGATCTAGGTCAGACTTTTGTACGTTTTTAGACTGTCTATGGTGTACATCTTTATCGACCTAATGTCTCGGGATCTGGGTCAGACTTTTGTACGTTTTTAGATTGTCTATGGTGTACATCCATGTCCAACTGATGTCTCGGGATCTAGGTCAGCCTTGTGTATGTTTTTAGATTGTCTATGGTGTACATCCATGTCCAACTGATGTCTCGGGATCTAGGTCAGACTTTTGTACATTTTTAGATTGTCTATGGTGTACATCCATGTCCAACTGATGTCTCGGGATCTAGGTCAGACATTTGTACATTTTTAGATTGTCTATGGTGTATATCCATGTCCAACTGATGTCTCGGGATCTAGGTCAGACTTTTGTAAGTTGCTCTCGGTTCAGCGATGGCATGCAAACCACGTGATGACGATGGCCCCCTCCCGCCCCTCTGCTTCCTACACTGCAACCCCCATCCTCTCCAGGACCTCCCCTTACCCCAAATTAAAAAGATAAATAAATACATCTGTAATCAAGCACGTACACAGGTTGTGCATGCAGATTAGTAGAAATTGCAGAACAACGTGTTATCCAAACCCTACTCAAATCCCGAAGCCAACGCCAACTGTAAACGTTGACAAACAGCAAATAAACAAAAGCAAGCTCTATAATGCAAATATATCATACACCACATAACCACAGATTAAAGGTGAGGCCTGAGGAAAAGATATTTCATTAAAGATGTTTTAGCTATCATTCATATTTTCTTCCGCCTCATTCGTATAATAACGCGCATGAATAAGTCATGCAAACGATGGCACAGCGGTCAGGACGGGCTGATAAATGCTCGAGTAATTTCCCCTTATCGACATGAAAACTAGATGTCGATAAACCGTGCTTCTAAGATCAGCCATACTCCACACACACACACACACACACACACACACACACACACACATACATTCACACACACACACAGGACTTGGTCGCAGGCGTTCCATCTCGTCAGGGTAATCGAGTTAATATATAATCAAATAAACAAGACGTTTTTCCTAGGATCAATATCACTTATTATTGAATATGATTCATATTTCCAATGCTGAGAACCGAATTGATTATGGTAACCATTTTGGCATGATAATCGTATGGGGCAAAAATGACGGAGGAGATGATAAATGAAATGTAAAATCAGAAGATTATTTCTTCATGGGATTTTACCCTATCCTCCATGCGTGGTGATTTCATGGTAAATTTAAAAGAAAACATCGAGAGAAAATACATGTTAAAGAGTAAAAGGAAATACGTAGTTAGATAGATAATTTAAGGGGGTGGGGGACTCGATAGTCCAGAGGCAAGCTGTCGGCTTCTCAATCAAAAGGTCGTGGGTTCAAGCCCTGTCGATGGTTGAACATTTTTCTCGATATTTGTCGAGTAAAATCTACCCTTTGGTCCAGGTAGGTCGATCGACGCCTAGTCCCATCAGAGATAGACGATAAAAAGGAAGTCCGTGTGCAGATGACAACACTCTGTGTATGTTAGTGATCCCTTGAATGTTCACAATGCAGTTCAGGCAAAATTGAAAATCCTACCAAAACCCCCGAGATCACCTTCGTTGTGAGTGGGGTAAATCAAACAAATCAAATTAGACAATTCCATATTTTATCTGTTAATGTTGAAGAAATCAGCCAGAGAATCCAAAAGGCAATGGCAATATATAACCATCTAGCAAAGGCATTTGTAGGTAAACAAGAATTGTCAACAAAAACCCAAAATGGCAGTATACAACACAGTTTATTGTCCTACCCTCCACTATGGCAGCGAAACCTGGACCTTATTGTCCTACTCTCCTCTATGGCAGCGAAACCTGGACCTTAGACAGTAGAGAATATAGTAGAGTACAAGCAGCTGAAATGAAATATCTAAGAAGAGTAGTAGGCAAAACTAAAAGAGACAAAATCAGAAACACAACAATTAGAGATCAAACCAAAACAGTTGACATAAAAACTAAGATAGAAATATATATAATTGAGATGGTTTGGGTATGTAAACAGAATGAATGACAATATAATAGCTAAATCAGTATACAGTGCTAAAACACAAGGTAAAAAAAGGCAGACCTCGGAGAAAGTGGGAAGAAGATATACAAGATGCATTAAAGCATAGAAATTCAACGTTTTTGTAAGGAATCAGAAAATGCCAGGACAGCGCATTCCGGAGAAAGATCATCTCGGGCATATGAACCCATACACCCGAAGGTAGAATGGGAACTGATGAAGACAAAAAGAAAGAATGCTGAAAACAGAGATCATGAAATTTGTAACAGAAGACATGAAGAAATTCTAAGTGAGATAACCCCATGTCTGCTTCACTTTGGTTTTGTAGGTGGTTGGTGGGCGCTACTGTAGGTTCAAATTATCTCTTTTACTCCTCTTTTTCATCGTATTGTTTCCTATTGATTCATCTTAAGATCACCACATATGGCAGACAAGGTAGGTTTAAACGAAATAAACTTCACCCCTTATTTGAATCGTCTCTGATTTTCCTGCTTCTGGTTTTAAAGTCAAATCTTCATCTCAGGCGCGACAGCTGTTCAAGGAAAAATATATAGTAAACAGCAAGGAAAAACATAAAATGCAGTGCATAGTATTTGATTTGATTTACCCACATCCACAACTAAAGGTGATCTCGGGGTTTTTGGTAAGATGTTTAATTTTGCCCAGAGTGCCATGTAAACAGCCAAAAGATCTTTAAAGTGCGCAGAGTGTTGTGATGTGCACACGGGACCTTCTTTTTATCGCTCGTCTCCGATGGGCTAGATGTCGATCCATCTGTCTGGACTACCGAGCCCCCCCTGCCCCACCCCCACCCCCACATAAAATGCAGTCCCAAACCTGTCATGTTTTAACCATTGTAGTTGATGGCCCATTCTATAATGATACGACATTCGCAAATCATACTTTTTGTGATAAATATTTTGTAATACATTCGAGTAACATTTTTGAGATGCACCTTTTCTCTATTTTCTTCAACAGATCAATGTGTTTAAAATTGTTCCTTTAAAAATGATTCTTGTTTTGAGTCTCGTTCTCACTCCTCCCTTTCTCCTACTCATATGCTCAAGTTAACTTCCTCTCCTTCTTCAAATTACACTTCGACTTTACTCATCGACGACCACTCTTGCCCCTGATCCATTGACAAGGGTTCATCAAAATCTGTCTATGAGTCTTCTGACCTACTTAAGAGTAGCGTCATAGATATGCAGAAGGATGGATTGCTTATCGGCAACAGGAAATTACATTTTCTTTGGGCCATGAGGGTATTTCGCCTTTCCCTGACGGTAAATGAAGAATACTAAAGTACGTGAACCCACTGTACTCAGAGTAGATCGTAGAGTAAACAGGAGTAGAGGCGTAAGCTGTCAAAAGGCATACAACAGTAATGTGGTAGTCTGCCAGTGCTTTCCATGCCGATTTTAGTATCGCCAGGTCTGAATAGACGTAGCTACCAATTTCTCTCTTGGGTCGACAGGAGGGCCAGAACAGGTTTTCTCGGACTGGGAATCGAACTCAGGCTTCTTGAGTGTAGTGAGATCCTTTACCAACTGAGCTACATGCTTCCCTCATACTACTTAACACTAACTTAAGCCACCAAGAATCAAAGAAAGTAAAACGTTAGCCGAGTGGTTTTCGGACTTGGGATCATGAGATGCCGGGTTTCCTAGAAAAAAACAACTAATTTCGACGCTGTGTTCCTTGGGAAAGACACTTCACGTTCATTTTCCCCAACTGAACTCAGTTATAAGTGGATACAAGGACTAGCTAGGGAGTAAAACCTGCGTGAGATTAGGGTCATGCTTAGAAGGTGATTATTTTCACCTGTTCCGCTTCACGCTATAAAAACCGGGATATGTTCCGGCTCTATGAGCCGTATTGGCATTGAAGGAACTTCACTTTTTTCTTTTCCTTTAAGATCGCTGATAAGGATGATAATAGGGTGTTTAGCCAAACAGCGTACTTTTCCACTTCGGAGTTCTAGGTCTGTAACACCAATGGTACGGTTGCATGTCGACCAAAGAGCCCTTCAGGAGAAAATCATGAATTGACATACAAAGGGTTGATGCTTTTAGGCAAAAGTCATCGATGTTCACTAAATACTACGACTTAAAATTGCAACGATTGGAAGAAACCCCAGAACAAGACATAATATTTCCGGTATTATTACTGTTTGAAGAGATTAATTTTAAAACAAAACCCTTGTTTATAACATTTCTTTTCTTTTAAACCGAGCCAAAGCAAGCAGATGTAAAACAAACCTTAACCAGTTTGTCTTCTAGCCTCCAACCAAATTTTTTCCTCGTCCCATTGAACAGCAGCGACCCAGGCCGATGTCGAAGGGCAGAAAGATATTAGTATCATTGTTTTGCTCCACACGATTCTACTGTCAAGCACCGAAGCTTAAACGAGGACAAAGCGTCAATGACATCCTTATTTGGTATCGTTGAGAGAACATAATGGTTATTTAAAACGTTGACGAAGCATTCTGGGAAGACAGTATGGCAAGAGAATAATAGGCCGGGAGGTGAACGACCAACCGGAGATACACAAACGCTGACCTTCGGTGACTGGTTGGGGGATGGATATGAGGAGAAATAAAAGGTTTCCGGATGTGAAAGAAGTGGGGGGAGGGATACAAACGTCTCGTAGGGGGATTAAATGTCTTTTACATGGCGATAAAAACCCAAAACACAGCCAGACAGACAGCCACAGTATTGTTGACGTTGTAATCCGGTCAACAACCAACGAGATTGACGAACACAGAGCTAAGTATAGAAGCATTGTAAGCAAGATGAGAGCTGAAGTTTGTGATAGATACAGAAGCATTATAAAGCAGGATAAGAGCTGAAGTGTGTGATAGATACGGAAGCATTGCAAGCAAGATGAAAGCTGATGTGTGTGATAGATACAGAAGCATTGTAAGCAGGATAAGAGCTGAAATGTGTGATAGATACAGAAGCATTATAAGCAGGATGAGAGCTGAAGTGTGTGATAGATACAGAAGCATTGCAAGCAAGATGAGAGCTGAAGTGTGTGATAGATACAAAAGCATTGTAAACAGGATGAGAGCTGAAGTGTGTGATAGATACAAAAGCACTGTAAGCAAGATGAGAGCTGAAGTGTGTGATAGATACAGAAGCATTGCAAGCAGGATGAGAGCTGAAGTGTGTGATAGATACAAAAGCATTGTAATCAAGATGAGAGCTGAAGTGTGTGATAGATACGGAAGCGTTGTAAGCAAGATGAGAGCTGAAGAGTGTGATAAATACGGAAGCATTGTAAGCAAGATGAGAGCTGAAGTGTGTGATAGATACGGAAGCATTGTAAGCAAGATGAGAGCTGAAGTGTGTGATAGACACGGAAGCATTGTAAGCAAGATGAGAGCTGAAGTGTGTGATCTATACGGAAGCATTGTAAGCAAGATGAGAGCTGAAGTGTGTGATAGATACGGAAGCATTGTA
>JAXRKP010000539.1:222500-225000 GCA_037039925.1 Doris montereyensis
GACAACTTGTATTTACATAGCAATATGAATACAAAAAGAAATATATTCCAGAGTAATCGCATACACTACACGCACACATAAGCACATTCATCATCCTATATGCCAAGCCAGAGTCAAAATACGCTCGAGGAAAGAAAATAATGACAAGGTCCTCAAACCCCCAGGCGCACATATCATATACACATAAAGGAATCTGCTTGCGTAGTAAATCAATCAAATACTACGAAAACAGTCACACAAGATGGAATCACGCATAAGCAATGCAAACACGCCCATCGACACCCCTCTACCCAAATATGCGTAGTAATCTCATCAACGCACTCACCACAACTCTCTCATATTTGCATACAGACCAATTTTTATCCGAAAGCTTTCTCTAATGTTCGGTCCACACATGAGCCTTTTAAGGAGAACAGGGCGCACACAAAAAATACGACGCGCAAAATGGTCTGCTGTGAACGTGTTTTAGCTTGTTCTTTTTTGTATGCACAGGTGTGACACAGATCGAACGTGTCCCGGCCGCGACAGAACAAGCGGTCAACAGGTTGATTTGATTTGATTTGATTTACCCACATCCATTACTAAAGGTGATCTCGGGGTTTTGGTAGGATGTTTAAAAACATTTTGACCGGACTGCCTTGTAAACAGCCAAGGGATCTTTACCGTGCACAGAGTGTTGTGATCTGCACACGACATCTCCTTTTTTATCGTCCGTCTCTGATGGGACTAGGTGTCGTCCACCTACCTGGACCGGGGGGGTAGATATTTTTCTCGAAATAACTTGAGAACACCTTGTCTCTGGACTACCGAGTGCCCTGGTTCACAGGTCAGCATGAAAGTATCGAATGTGCGTTTGCCCTGTTTGGCGAGAAAGGCTTAGGTGTGGACCGAGCCTTAAGCACTTCCGATCAACGGATACTTGCACATATATCGTTAAGCAAACGGACCAATTCACACCCGAAACTTTCTCTAAAATATTTCAGACCAACACACACAAACACACACACACACACACAAACACACAATCACACATACACACACACGCGCGCGAGCTCGCGCATACGCCGTTAAGCAAACATACTAATTCACGCCTGAAAGCTCTCTAAAATACTTCTCAACAACATTCACTTACACGCACGCAAACCGTGAAGACTAAATCACACCCTAAAAGCTCTCTCTGAAGCACTTCCAAACAAACCTCACTTACATACACACACACACACACACACACACACACACACACCGTAACCCAAATATTCAGAAGTTATAGCCCTCCTACGTATTGTCAATTGGTTTTTTACCAGCTGAAAATACGGGTAACTCAATAAAACGGCCAATTTCAGCATCTTTCATGTGCTCAGCTAAATCCCAACGCGGCAGATCCAAACAATTTTATGCTAATCCAAGTGGTATCAACAACTCTCAAAGCAATTCTTCTTCATTTCCCTGAAGACCTCGGAACCTTTTGTCATGACACAGCCGACTTTGCGAGGGTGCCTCGTCTTTTGGGTGGTTCCCTTATTCTTCTCAATTTTCTTTCTTCTTCTTTTTTCTCTTTTTTTTTTTCGAGCATTTAATTTATTTTCTTCACACCCTTATAACTACAGCAACTCACTTTTTTCTCTTCAAATCTTGTCTTTTCCTACTTTTTAAATAATTCTGGGGATAATTTTGACTTTTAACAAGTGGTTACGACAAGTTCGTCTTGTCTATGTATGTGGGATGTGTGTGTGTGTGTGTGTGTGTGTGTGTGTGTGTGTGCGAGTGTATGTGTATGTGTTGGTGAGCCCACTGAGCGTATCTATGGAAATCCGAGGAAAAGACGACAGCGTTGCTGAACCTCTGGTCACGTGATATAAGATTTTTGTTCCAAAGAGTTACAAACAACAGCCAACTGTGTAGTACGTTGCAGATTGATGAACGTTTGCCTATGTTTAGGTAAAGTCTGTGGCGTCGTTAGTCCAGGGGTAGAGACCCCAGACTGAAAGGCAGTAGATTCGAATCCTAATGCAGGCACGCTTAATACACTTTGATCTTAGCCAAAAGGGACTCGGTAATTCAGAGAAAAAGTGGTGGCCTCTTAACTTAAAGGTAGTGGGTTCGGGTCCCGCACAGCGGTTGACAAATTTTCGATAAAAAGTTGTTTCGAAAAAAATATACTCCCTCCCCCCCCCCCCGGTCAAGGTAGAGGGACACCTAGTCCCATCGGAGACGGACAATAAAAAGGAGGTACCGTGTGTATGTCACAACACTCTGTGCAGATTAAAGATCACTTGGCTGTTTACAGGGCAGGCAGTCTCAAGTTAAAAATCCTACCAAAAACCCTGAGATCCCCTTCGTTGTGGATACGGTAAAGCAAATCAAATCAAATCAAATCAAATCAAACCGGGCTTAATTGTTGCAACCTTAGGAAAGAATATTGGAGATATGTTCCTCCTCAATTCACCCAAGTACTACTTGGTACCAGAATGCATGGAAGGTGCAGGCTACGACCCACCAG
>JAXRKP010000539.1:230000-247500 GCA_037039925.1 Doris montereyensis
GCTGTTTCTTGATGGAACAGATTAGTAATGTGAGATCAACTCTGGAAAGAAAGCTGTTGTTTGATAGAACAGTTTCATAATGTGAGATCAACCCTGGAGAGAAAGCTGTTGTTTGATGGAACAGATTAGTAATGTGAGATCAACTCTGGAGAGAAAGCTGTTGTTTGATGGAACAGATTAATAATGTAATCAACCCTGGAGAGAAAGCTGTTATGTGATGGCGTAGTCTCATAATGTGAGATCAACCTTGGAGAGAAAGCTGCTGTTTGATGGAACAGATTAATAATGTGAGATCAACCCTGGAGAGAAAGCTGTTGTTTGATGGAACAGTTTCATAATGTGAGAGCAACCCTAAAAGAGAAAGCTGTTGTTTGATGGAACAGATTCATAATGTGAGATCAACCCTGGAGAGAAAGCTGTTGTTTGATGGACCAGTTTCATAATGTGATATCAACCCTGGAGAGAAAGCTGTTGTTTCATGGAACAGTTTCATAATGTGATATCAACCCTGAAGAGAAAGCTGTTGTTTGATGAAACATAATAATAATGTGAGAACAACCCTGGAGAGAAAGCTGTTGTATGATGGAACAGTTTCATAATGTGATATCAACCCTGGAGAGATAGCTGTTATTTGATAGAACAGATAAATACTGGGATATCAACATTGGAGAGAAAGCTGTTGGTTTGATGGAACAGATTAATAATGTGATATCAACCCTGGAGAGAAAGATGTTGTTTGATGGAACAGTTTCATAATGTAATCAACCCTGTTGACAAAGCTGTTGTTTGATGCAACAGATTAATAATGCGAGATCAACTCTGGAGAGAAAGCTGTTGTTTGATGGAACAGATTAATAATGTGATATCAACATTGGAGATAAAGATGTTGTTTGATGGAACAACTTCATAATGTAATCAACCCTGGAGAGAAAGCTGTTGTTTGATGCAACAGATTAATAATGCGAGATCAAACATGGAGAGAAAGCTGTTGTTTGATGGAACAGATTAATAATGTGAGATCAACCCTAGAGAGAAAGCTGTTGCTTGATGGAACAGATTCATAATGTGAGATCAACCCTGGAGAGAAAGCTGTTGTTTGATGGAAGAATTTGATAATGTGAGATCAACCCTGGAGAGAAAGCTGTTGTTTGATTGAAGAATTTGATAATGTGAGATCAACCCTAGAGAGAAAGCTGTTGTTTGATGGAAGAATTTGATAATGTGAGATCAACCCTGGAGAGATAGCTGTTGAGGACTTTACATTCGAGGAATAAATGAGACTGAATTGCACAAGGTTCGCGTAAGTGACAGGATATCAAAATTATTCCAAGAACACAACATTGAGCTTCTTTAAAATAAAATTTGAACACGATTACGCGGTGCCACGAGATCATTTACGCTGCAAATGGACCGGGTGTATGAAAGTTAGTGTTTCCTTCTAACCTTAACTTTATAAAACTTATTTTCATAAAATCAATTTCTTGAGTCGTTCCTTATGACCTTCGTGAGCACATTCATCTATTCACTTGTAGAAAAGCTTTCTGACTGTGATTTCTCAATGAAATGTTGTCGTTCAATATTCAAAATTTCAGAAGAGTAATAAGCAAGTAAAAAATGAGAGACTTCCAAACGCAATCTAAGACATCTTAGACGAGAGAACAGGAGATGAAAATGAAGATTAAAGATGCGCCCTGAGATTGGGAAAAGTCAATTGGGCCATTTATGGAAGCCTAAGGAAACCTTAATGGCTTCTGAGGACATAAAACTTCCTTAACAAGAACGTTACAGAAAAGGAAATAGCCAATCACAATGACATATCGACACCTCGACAGCTGCTCGTGAAAAAAGGGGAAATAACCCTTCGTGGATTTGTGAGTCCACGTTTTCCGTCTGTTTATTTTTCGTGGGCAAAAAGGAAGCAAGGGTTGATTGAAGGTCTGGAAAATACCTGTTTTTCTTCTTATTTTTAAGGTTTTTAATGATTTTTAATCGGACATGCGATGGTATTCGCTGGTACAGTTTGAATTTACAGGACAGTTGCCAGAAGACTTAACAAGCTTGGATTTTGATTTGGTTTGATGTGGTGGTGTTGAGGGCTTTGGTAAAAAAAAAAAAGGACTGCCTCCTAAACCGCCAAGGGATCTTTAATTTGCACAGAGGTTTGTAATATGCACACGGGGCCTCCAGGTTATCGTACACCTTCGATGGGATTACGTGACGATCCACCTGACTGGACGAGGAGGGGCGGGGGTTCATTTTACTCTGAAAAGCTGGTGAAAATAGTTCAACCGCTGGTCGAGAGACCGGCACCTTGTCTCTGGACTACCGAGTCCCCCTGGGCAAAGATTTAGATTGACTCCCTTGCTTTGTCTTTGTTCTACTCAAAGAGCAATTTTGGAGTTAAGATCAGTAGTTATTCACGTTGTTAGAACAGCTCTTTTATCTATCAAGAGATCCATTGGAATCATAACAATATTGACAAGCGATGAGGTGAACGGCCAGTTATAGGAGTGAGCGAACGAGTGTGTGTGTGTGTGTGTGTGTGTGTGTGAGAGAGAGAGAGAGAGAGAGAGAGAGAGAGAGAGAGAGAGAGAGAGAGAGAGAGAGAGAGAGACAGACAGACAGACAGACAGACAGACAGAGACCAAAAATCCCAAGGGAGAGTATTACAGGAAAGTCACCAGACGATTGAAAGGTGTTGGCAGCATCGGTACAGTGGCTCTGATGAGCTTGCCAACACTATCATGATCACATGAAGTAAAAAAAACACCGACTGTTTTACCCAGATTAGTTATAACAAAAGGCTGGACGTGATATTAGGATTAGAAGCGATTTTGAAAAAGATCATTAGATAAGATAAGATAATAACAATTTATTCACCCCATCCAGGAAATTAGTTTAACAAGTGTGCAATTCATGGCATTTTTAAAACACTAAAATGTGGAAAAGAAAGCCATATATTAATGTACAGTTTACAGTTTAAAAATAATTAAGTCTTTTAAAAGTAAACGTTCAAATACATATAGAAGCATTCCTAACAATACCGTACAAATTTGCATGTAAATATATCAAAGTTCATAATGATATAGTTATATGGTGTGTAACTTCTTTTAAGGTATATATAAACAATAGTTAGGCCCTTTAAGGAATAATTTGGAATCTGTGAAAAGGTCAGCAATATGTTATTCAAATAGTGAATGATCATTTAAGGTATTTATTGATGTATTTGCATCAAGGTTAAACTATATGCAGTGCAGCTTGAAATAAATAGTCAGTTTCAGTGTTTTTCAACATTAAGTCATAAAAGAAAATCAATGAACACAATAGTTCACAATTTATACGTATTAATAATTTATACTACTATTATATATGTACAGTAACATCAATCGTTCAGTAATGGGTCGATGTTCCTGTCTCCATCCATCAATGTATGAACCATCAAAGAGAATATCATAATATTTTATCACTTTCCACTGTTGAAGAACTGTTTACTGACCTTTTCCACATAACAAACTATTTGTCAAAGGGTCTTACTTTAAATGCAGTTTTGACACAGTTAACGTTGTTGTATTTCTCTCACTGTAATCGCGTGGTCTGACGTTTTCGCATCAAGAAAACTCCAGACACTGAGTAGAGTGTCCGGCATCACCTCCGGGTATTTTCTTTAAAGGAAGTGTAATTACAATTTGAAAAAGGTCTCACACAACACAACAGACAGGTCACCCACGCTTTAGGACAATCTCTTGGCCTTAAGGTTTGTTGTTTCTTGATAGAATTTATCCTATTTTAGTATGTGATTATGCCCGTGTGCTTAAGCGTTTGTAGCGTCGATGGCCAAATGGCTAGACTGCTAGACTTGAGTTCAAATCATAGCTAAGCTACGTCTAAAGCAGTGTTTTTAGAAATACATTAAAAACACACATTTTTTCACTCGACACAGCTGCAAATATATACAAACACTAGCGTGGGAGTAAAAACCTGCGTCAGCCTAATGTCCTGTCCAGGACACAATTATAATCCCCTGTCCGCTTCACGCTACAGAAACAGGGATAAACTCGTAAAGGCCATTTAGGTCATTTACTTACTACTATTAATTTACTTTAGCAATTAAACAAAGAAATGTTTTTGTTCTGTTATTAAAACATACGAATTATTAATATTATTCCGTATTATAAAAAAAAATGTCAGTCCTAAACAAACCAAACCTATTCAATATCCCAGCTATATAGGGCAATGACGTCATTAGAGTGTCTGACTGCCACTCTGGTGGGAAGCTTTGTCTGTTCAGACTCGGCATGGAAAACAATGATACGGCACCAGGGCATTCATACATTCCCTATGGCTATACAATACAATTGTGAACTCTCTTCCAGTTTCCTTCAGCTCATAATGAATATGGGACTTTCTTTGTTTAGTAATACTCATATCATAGAACGTGCGTCTTTTGATAGAGTATGGTTTTAACATTGCTTATCATGGGAAGTCATTTCTGATGGTATGGTATGCGTTTGTTTCTTTGGAAGTGGCGGTGATCTCAGGGTGTTTGATGATGAAGAAGAATGGCGAGCACAATCGAATGAAGTTCTAAATTTAAAAAATCATCCATAAAATGATGTATTTTTTTTAGGAAACTTAAGTGGTTTCATATTGATAACTTTATTTGTATCAAACGTGTTTTCATATTTAGGTGAACAGCACGGAGTGGGAACAATCGGGAAAATAAAAACTAGAAAACAAACATTGATGGATGCTTGAAGAGTGCTGGAATACGACTAGTGGTTTTGATTGTGTTGAGACGTTGTATCGTATACCCTATTGTGTTGAGACGTTGTATCGTATACCCTATTGTGTTGAGACGTTGTATCGTATACCCTATTGTGTTGAGACGTTGTATCGTATACCCTATTGTGTTGAGACGTTGTATCGTATACCCTATTGTGTTGAGACGTTGTATCGTATACCCTATTGTGTTGAGACGTTGTATCGTATACCCTATTGTGTTGAGACGTTGTATCGTATACCTATTGTGTTGAGACGTTGTATCGTATACCCTATTGTGTTGAGACGTTGTATCGTATACCCTATTGTGTTGAGACGTTGTATCGTTGTATACCCTATTGTGTTGAGACGTTGTATCGTATACCCTATTGTGTTGAGACGTTGTATCGTATACCCTATTGTGTTGAGACGTTGTATCGTATACCCTATTGTGTTGAGACGTTGTATCGTATACCCTATTGTGTTGAGACGTTGTATCGTATACCCTATTGTGTTGAGACGTTGTATCGTATACCCTATTGTGTTGAGACGTTGTATCGTATACCCTATTGTGTTGAGACGTTGTATCGTATACCCTATTGTGTTGAGACGTTGTATCGTATACCCTATTGTGTTGAGACGTTGTATCGTATACCCTATTGTGTTGAGACCTACCCTTGTGTTGAGACGTTGTATCGTATACCCTATTGTGTTGAGACGTTGTATCGTATACCTATTGTGTTGAGACGTTGTATCGTATACCCTATTGTGTTGAGACGTTGTATCCCTATTGTGTTGAGACGTTGTATGTATACCTATTGTGTTGAGACGTTGTATCGTATACCCTATTGTGTTGAGACGTTGTATCGTATACCCTATTGTGTTGAGACGTTGTATCGTATCCTATTGTGTTGAGACGTTGTATCGTATACCCTATTGTGTTTGTATCGTATACCCTAAACGTTGTATCGTATACCCTATTGTGTTGAGACGTTGTATCGTATACCCTATTGTGTTGAGACGTTGTAATACCCTATTGTGTTAACGTTGTATCGTATACCCTATTGTGTTGAGACGTTGTATCGTATACCCTATTGTGTTGAGACGTTATCGTATACCCTATTGTGTTGAGACGTTGTATCGAAGTGGATGGTGCATTCTATCTCAGCCAAGAAGTGGATGGTGCATTCAAACAGACATATTAAATCGTTTTAACAACATACATAATAATTTATTAAGATTAAAATGGTTACGTCTGACCATGTCCCATATCCCAAAGAATTAACAAAGCCTTATTATAGTTTTGGTTTAAATGAAACAGTTTTTTAAACTTTATATCGATCGCTGTGTATTAACTGACTATACGGAAATGGTGTCTTACCATCACTATGGAGCCCGCCGACGATTGAAAGAATTTTCAAAAATCTCTCCCCCACCCCACCCTGGTCCAGGTAAGTGGATCGACACCTGGTCCCATCGGAGACGGTCGATAGAAAGGAGGCCCCGTGTGCAAATCGCAACATTCTGTACGTTAAAGATCCCTTAGCTGATTACAGGGCAGCCCGGGCAAACTTATTATTATTATTATTATTATTATTATTATTATTATTATTATTATTATTATTATCATCATCATCATCATCATCATCATCATCGTCATCATCATCATCATCACCATTATTATCATTATTATCATTATTATCATTATTAGTATTTTTATTATTATTATTATTATTATTATTATTATTATTATCATTATTGTACTAATTATTATTATTATTATTATTATTATTATCATTATTATTATTTATTATTTATTATTATTATTATTATTATCATCATCATTATTATTACCATTATCACGGCGCTGGCTTCTGGCGACGAACAGACGTGTTTTGCTTCTCTCGGATATGTTTCATCGTTTTATCATACATTTAACAATGCTCTTGTCTTTGTTATGCCATAAATTGTTCCAAGTTGAAAATAGATGTTTCTAGATCGTTGTGCTTTTTTTCATTTTAATATTTTTTTTTCATTTTAATATTTTTCAAATGTTCTACGTCACTGGTTTCCAGCTGTCCTACCACCGTTCACCTTCGTCATGATGTCCCATCGATTGAATACTCGGCTGCCAATTTGAAATCGCTTTGCCCGGACAGCCATAATTTTTCAACTCTCCCCTCTACCCCCCACACCAAAAAGCATTTACTAGACGAGGAAAAAAGGGCAGGAAGGGAGGCGTTAAAGTTAACTATATTAAGCGTCCATTTCAGCCATTCAGTCGTAACAGGGAATGTACGATTCATCAACAACAAAATTGATGAACTCAGTTCACTAACTCAGACTACCGACACGCGTCTACTATCACACTTACAGAAACGTGGCTAACAAAGGAGACACCCTCGTCATGTTTTGACATAAAACATTTTTCATGGTACAGATGTGATAGAGACGTGTGACGTTGGGCAAGAAGTGGGGAGGAGGAGGTGTGTGCACCCATACCATACCAACAATAAATGGTGACACAAAAATAATATAACATTGGTGAAGAGTGAAGAAACAAAGACATCGAGTTTCTCACTCTTTCCCTTTGACTTAATTATTATCTGCCTCGAGAGTTTTCAAAAGTTAACATTACATACAACTGTACTTTTACCATCAGACGTTAACACGAACAGTGCTAATGACGTGCTATACAACCACATAAAACAATCTTGCATCTAAGTCCCCAGATTGCATTACCATCGTGACGGGTGACTTGAACAGTTCAAAAAACATTTATTTGCCAGGACTGTATCAATTCATCGACTGTCCGACTAGAGAGGACGCCATCCTAGATTTATTTTTCCGTAAAGTGAAACGTTCTTTTAAATGCTCTTCACATGCTCCAACTAGTGCCTCTGACCATAATATGTTATTGCTATTACCTAAGTATCGACCTGTTATCAACCAAACCAAACCAGTCCGCAAGTGTGTACAAGTTTTGAATGGGAGCGCGTTGGATGAACTGCAAGGTTGTTTTGATTGTACTGACTGGAGTGTGTTTGTGGATAGCTGCGAGAATGTTGACAAATTGAATGACTGTGTCACTGAGTATATATATATATATATATATATATATATATATATATATATATATTTTTTTTCAATTTTTTTTAATTTTTTTTTGTCAATACTTTACCGAAAGGAAAGAAATTGTATGTTACTCCAATAATACACCATGGGTCACAAAAGATCTTTAAAAAAGCATAAATGAGAAGACATTTTTATTCATTAAAGGTGACAAAGATGCCCTGAAATTTAAACAAAAAGAGCGTCGTAAGGAAAATGAAAAAAAGTAAAGAAAACTGTAAGAAAAAAGATCGAGCAGTAGACATGGTAATGTAAAAGAAATATGGACTGGCATAAAAAAAATGACGAGCTATTTTAAAGAAAATGTAGACGTAAGTGAATTAAACAACTTGTATTCCCGTTTTGATACGACTGACTTTAGCAAGGAAATGACGAATGCGAGGGTGTTACTGAATGAAAGTAAAACAGTTGATGAATATTTTGAAATAAATAAAGTTGAAACAAAACATGCGTTTCTAAATATAAACATGAATAATGCAAAGGGCCCAGATGAGGTGACTGGTAAAGTTTTAAAAACCTGTGCATCTCAATTATGTCAGATATATACATATATTTTCAATTTTTATTTTTTAGCATCTTCAATTCCCAACATTTGGAAAACTTCAAAAACTATTCCTGTACCCAAGAAAGACTGTGTTACTTTGTTAAATGATTTAAGACATGTTGCTTTTACATCAATTATCAGGACATGTTTTGAAAAATTATTCTAAAACCATCTGAATAAGCAAATATTTCCATTTGTTGACCATTTCCAATTTGCCCATAAGTCAAAACGAAGCGTCGAGGATGCCCTCATTGTTTTTTCAAACAATGTCAATAAACACTTAGATGAGACTAACAATTATTGTTGAATCTTGTTCGTTGATTTTTCTTCTGCTTTCAATATCATTCAACCACATCTTCTTGTAGATAAATTATGTCAGATCAGCATCATAAGTATTTAATTGCCTGCATTTTAGAGTTTTTGAGAGATAGATCACAATTTGTCTTTGTAAATGGTAAATACTCAAACAAGTTAATTACAAACACTGGTGAACCTCAAGGCTGTGTCATCTCGCCTGTCTTATTCACACTTTATATAAATGATTGTCAGAGCTCAATGGCATACAAAAATCCACTTTTGAGATTTTCTGATGACACTACTTTCATGGGTTTAATAACTAATAACAACGAAAACGTATACAGATCAGAAGTTGCAAAGTTTGTCCAGTGGTGTGATACGAACCTTCTCCTTTTACATGTTAAAAAGACCTAGGAAATGATAATTGCTTTCAGAAGGAAATATAATGTAATCTCGCCCCTAGATATAAAACATCAAACTGTTGATAAGTTTGTAATTACAAATATCTCGGAGTTACCATTGACGATAAACTCAACTGGAAATATCATGTAAATATCATAAAAGCGAAAGCAAACAAGCGCTTATATTTTGTTAGAAAACTGAGTGAGTTCAAAGTAGATAAAGTATTAATAACTCTTTTTTATAGATCATTTATAGAGAGTATTTTATCTCTTTGTATCACTTGTTGGTGAGGAAACAGTCAGAAAGGGGACAAAATGAAATTGGATAGATTAATCAACACGGCAGCTAGATTCACAACTGATGTTAGTCTTATAAATGAAATCTTTGTTAGAAATACTTTAAAGAAAATATTATTGATAAAAGACTACAATAAACACCCTATATTTACCATTATAATTTAATCAAGATGAAAAAGACACGACAGATTTATCTCTATTAAAACTAAAACTGAAAGACACCTAAATTCATTTTTTACCGACAGGCATAAGACTTTTAAATAATAAAAATCATAAAGATTAAAGAAATGAAAATGCTAGAGATAGTTTGTAGGCGAAACTGTTTTTTTTTACCATAATTATTATTTATATCGGAATATGTGATACGATAAGTAACAACTTTTAAATGGAATGATTCTCTTTCACTTTCTTGTAAAAAAAAAAAATAATATATATTATACATGTTGTGTGCATGAAAACGTTAATTCTTATGTCCATTTACACGATTTATCTACTTATACTTCTATTGCTTTTACACTTCTGAAATCCAAATTTCCCTCTGGGATGAAATAAAGTATTTGAATTGAATTCAATTGAATCATCATCATCATCAGCATCATCATCATTTTTATAATTATTATTATTATCATCATCATCATCATCATCATCATTATTATTATTATTATTATTATTATTATTATTATTATTATTATTATTATTATTATTAGTAGTAGTAGTAGTAGTAGTAGTAGTAGTAGTAGTAGTAGTAGTAGTAGTAGTAGTAGTAGTAGTAATAGTAGTAGTAGTAGTAGTAGTAGTAGTAGTGGTAGTAGTAGTAGTAGTAGTAGTGGTAGTAGTAGTAGTAGTAGTAGTAGTAGTAGTAGTAGTAGTAGTAGTAGTAGTAGTAGTAGTAGTAGTATTATTGTTATTAATTATAAATATTGTTATTATTATAAATATTATTATTATTTATTATTATTTTTTAATTTTTATATATTATTATTATTATCATTATTATTATTACTATATTGTTATTATTGTTATTATTATTATTATTATTGTATTATTATTATTATTATTATTATTATTATTATTATTATTATTATTATTGTTATTATTATTATTAGTAGTATTATCATTATTATTATATTGTCATTATCATTATTATTACTATTATTATTATGTTATTATTATTATTATCATTATTATTATTATTATTATTATTATTATTATTATTATTATTATTATTATTATTATTATTATTATTATTATTATTATTATTATTTGTTGTTATTATTATTATTATCATTATTATTATTATTATTATTATTATTATTATTGTTATCATTATTATTATTATACTATTATTATTTATATTATTATTATTATTATTATTATTTTTATTAATATTATTATTATTATTATTATTATTATTATTATTGTTATTATTATTACTATTATCATTATTTTTATTATCATTATAATCAACATTATTATCAATGATATATATTGATATAAACTTGTAAATCTCAAAATTTGACGGCTCTAATCTCAGGAACAACTGCACCCACAGCCGCCATATTCCATAGGTAGATTTCAAATAGACGGCTTTACGTTCTTAGCGAATAAACTTTTGGGTCAAATCAGTATTTCACTTGATTGGGAAAATATTCTTTTGCCTGCGATCCACGGAAACTTTTTTTGTTACTCATTCCTTCTTTTCCGGTCACTAGATATGCAATGAAGAACCCGCCTAACCTAAGTATCGAATACTGTATCGGTACTGATATTGCCCTGCCCTTGGTGATCTATTGTGTAGTTCATCAGAATCTTTGGAAAAAAAAAGAATGTTGTCAAAGAGTAATCATAATCCTCATTGTCTATGGGCATGCTTGTATACTATAAATTCTTTAACTTATATCCGATTCATACTTAGATTTTTAAATTGAGTCAATTGTAAGCCCTAGCCTGTGCTCACAATGTAATTTCCTTTTATATAAAAAGCTTATCTTATCTTATCTTATCTTATCTTATCTTATCTTATCTTATCTTATCTTATCTTATCTTATCTTATCTTATTTTATCGTATCTTATCTTAAGAGAAACTGTACAGGATACAGCGCGAAAAAATCCATTTGCCCATCTTGGCTGTTACGACCTTCTGGGCTTATATAAGACAACATCTAAAAATGTAACATTAACCTTTGGTTTTGTTAAGGCACGAAACTAGAACACTAGTGTCAATCTATCACTAGAGGCATTCGAAGACCTCATAAACAGGCCAGAGACACATTTAAATTATTTTAATCGGCAGCCTAGAATTAGAAAAAGGATTGAACGTCATATTATCGGCTCTTGTAAAAGGCAAGTCTTCAATCAGGCATGTGAATTAAAAGAGGACGAAGGCACACATCAAAGAGTTCGTTTTCCTTTGAAAACCTCGCTCACAGTTAAGTTTCATTACATCTTAAAAGTTATAGATTAGAAACTTGAAATCTTAAAAAGAAGGAATTCTTAAAATGTATCAATTCTAGCAGTGAATACGACATAGATCTACAGCTTTTTAACATCAAAGCCGGTGAGTGCAAAATTCAGGGTTTTAACTGCAAATATATAGAAATAAAATCATTGAAGTTCTTTATACTCTATGCGATTATTTCCATTTACAAAACATCATTATGATCGTCAATATAATTGAAACAGGGATGACTAAGAGAAGAAGGGTGATACGTATGCATCAGCCATAATATATGTGCTTGTATGTTGGATGGAGGGGTGGGGGAGCGGTAAGGCTGCCTGACTGGGGATCATGTATCTGTATCAGTTTAACATCTGTATCCATAGTTGTAAAATCCCTACTGATCTTTTTAATACAACGTTACAGTTGGTTTTAAAGTAAAGTAAACTCCATACTCTGTATTACGCGTAGACTAATCAAGTGTAGTGTTTAGAGTCATGTCTTTCTTAGGCAAACAGCAGCGCGTGATGATAGATTAGGTTTGCCATGGCCTTCCACGACATTTATTTTTTACTTTTGCCGAATTTGTATAGAGCTGCTAGCTGTCCTTTTCGCAGTTGGTTTGCAAAGAAGGCCGTGACAACAATCTACCCGAACTGAAAAATCGAATTCGAGTTTCCCGCTGAATGGTAGTCCGATTAGGCTCTATCGTCTAATCTACCGTAATGGCGACTTTTACTGTTAAGCCCGTCCGTCCAGTTAAACACGCTTTCTACACAAAGACACGGCGAAAGGACATTGCCTGCTTTAACATGGTTTTTGGTGGGGGTTTTCTTATTCTAGCTTTGTTGCACTTCTAAGCCTTTTATCCTTTTCTTCAAAAAACATCTACTACGAAACGTACTCTTAAAGACGTTCAAAGAAAAGAAATGGATGTCAATACGTGTAAAAATAGTTATGGTGAGACCAGTTTATCAATAAAGCTATGTTAAAGAAATATATGGTTAATATAAATTGTTTTTGTTTGGTGAAAGAAAAGTAAGAAAGGATACATCGTTTGTTCCACCTCCCTTGTTCAGCGTTTTAAATATTTGTGGAATTGGATATCACCCCCACCCCCACCCCACCCCACCCCCGAACCCCCGATCCCTACCTAACACATTGATTATTAGCCAGAACCATGTTTTACGTCGTCGTTAACTCTTTGAACTTTCTTTGGCAGGTGGTTTTAATGACGTCATTATTGGAATATTAGACTCACATGCAAAAGGTTAGGTTTTGAATTCGTGTACTTGCTATAGACATGAACTTGGTGACAACGTTCCATGCACAATGCACAGCTCACACGTGACACGTTCGTTCTAGCATGTTCCTAGATAAGATAAAAAACAAATTGAAGAGTTGTCGATTTCCGCATACGAACTCTGTATATTCGTTATAATTACATACAACTTATAGCTTTAGTGTATATCTGTTTATCTGCTTCAACATCTTTTTTCTGTGTTATGTTATGCAGTGAATCAACACATATTTTATATTTTCATTGACAGTCTATACGAAATGTATTAAGTGTTTGAAAATGATCATTTAATTTGGAAAACACGTTGTATCATTACTATTCATCTCTTATTTCATCAATTACAATGTTATAAGGTATAATCTATCTAACATCAATGACTGGTATAATCTATCTAACGTCAATGACTGGTATAATCTATCTAACATCAATGACTGGTATAATCTATCTCATGTCAATGACTGGTATAATCTATCTAACATCAATGACTGGTATAATCTATCTAACATCAATGACTGGTATAATCTATCTAACGTCAATGACTAGTATAATCTATCTAACGTCAATGACTGGTATAATCTATCTAACGTCAATGACTGGTATAATCTATCTAACGTCAATGACTGGTATAAATCTAACATCAATGACTGGTATAATCTAACGTCAATGACTAGTATAATCTATCTAACGTCAATGACTGGTATAATCTATCTAACATCTAACGTCAAGACTGGTATAATCTATCTAACATCAATGCCTGGTATAATCTATCTTACGTCAATGACTGGTATAATCTATCTAACATCAATAACTGGTATAATCTATCTAACATCAATGACTGGTATAATCTATCTAACATCAATGACTGATATAATCTATCTAACATCAATGACTGGTATAATCTATCTAACATCAATGACTGATATAATCTATCTAACATCAATGACTGGTATAATCTATCTAACGTCAATGACTGGTATAATCTATCTAACATCAATGACTGGTATAATCTATCTAACGTCAATGACTGGTATAATCTATCTAACATCAATGACTGGTATAATATATCTAACGTCAATGACTGGTATAATCTATCTAACATCAGTATAATATATCTAACATGACTGGTATAATCTATCTAACGTCAATGGATCTGGTATAATATTCTGCACACCAACCATCAAACAAAATCCATACTTGCAGACAAATGGGATTTTATTCCAACTCGCATTTCCGAGGGCATGAGTCGTAATATTTATAGTAAATCCAATGGTAAACTTTATATTTAATTCAATGGTAAACTTTATGTTAAATTCAATGGTAAACTTTATATTTAATTCAATGGTAAACTTTATATTCAATTCAATGGTAAACTTTATATTTAATTCAATTCTTTATGTTAAATTCAATGGTAAACTTTATATTTAATTCAATTGTAAACTTTATATTTAACTCAATGGTAAACGTTATATTAAATTCAATGGTAAACTTTATATGCAATACAATGGTAAACTTTACATGAAATTCAGTGGTAAACTTTATATTTAATTCAATGGTAAACTTTATATTTAATTCAATGGTAAACTTTATATTTAATTCAATGTCAAACTTTATGTTAAATTCAATGGTAAACTTTATACGAAATTCAATGGTAAACTTAATATGAAATTCAGTGGTAAACTTAATATTAAATTCAATGGTCAACTTTATATTAAATCCAATAGAAAGCTTTATATTAAATCAATGGAAAACGTTATATTAAATCCAATGGTAAACTTTACATTAAATTCAATGGTAAATTTTATATTAAATTCAATGGTAAATTTTATATTAAATTCAATGGTAAACTTTATAATAAATTCAATGCTAAACTTTATATTAAATTCAATGGTAAACTTTATATTACATCGAATGGAAAACTTTATATTACATTTTGTGCTTTGTGTTTTGTAGTTTTATTGTGTGGATATGAATAAATAACCCTTCGGGGATGATTACAAGTTTTAAAAACATTGAATTGAAATGAATTGAATTGAATAGTTCGTGTTCCATAGTAGTATACATTACACCACTGTGTACTGAAAGTTGACCTCTTCTCGTCGTTACATAATGCATAAGGACATGAACATAAACTGTACTGAAGTGTCGTAACAACCAACCATGCTAACTACGCACTCCGTACTTTGCTCTTATCTCATCATCAGGCGATGGGGTGCCGACATGGAGGTAGTGGGTTCGATCCTGGCTGGTGTACAAATATCTTCTTCTTTTTTTGTAGTCATTTCCATTAATTCGCCTCATCATTGCCAATAAAGGGGTTCAGTATTTACTTCACTTCCATAGTCATAACTTTCAACATAAACGTTGCCTCACTGTCTGTCTTAGTTGTTCCATGGTCTTCTTTTAAAACTAGTCAAAATTGATTTGTTATTCAGAATGGAGAGAAAGACAAGACACAAAACTTTGTTCTAAAGATTTTATCTCGGGTGTCTCTTATCCTTCAAAACACAATGCCAAGGATGTTGTCCGCAGACTGCGAATCAATGCCATCCACACAGTTCCAGTCATAGACCGGAATTCACTAGTAATCTATCCTTGTTAAAGGTGAATGCCCTAGGAGATATGTCATGCTGTAAACAATCTACTGGTTGTTCTCTACGTAGTGGTAAGAATAAGCATTTGAAAAGTAAAACATTATGTCTATACACATTTCTTTATATCTGTAAATATATGTATGCATATGAAATAGACATTAGTAGAAAGATAAAGACGAAAGATGAAATAGACATTAGTAGAAAGATAAAGACTAAAGATGAAATAGACATTATAAGAAAGATAAAAACGAAAGATGAAATAGACATTAGTAGAAAGATAAAGACGAAAGATGAAATAGACATTATAAGAAAGATAAAGACGCAAGATGAAATAAACATTAGTAGAAAGATAAAGATGAAAGATGAAATAGACATTAGTAGAAAGATAAAGACGAAAGATGAAATAGAGATTAGAAGAAAGATAAAGACGAAAGATGAAATAGACATTAGTAGAAAGATAAAGACGAAAGATGAAATAGACATTAGTAGAAAGATAAAGACGAAATATGAAATAGACATTAGTAAAAAAGATAAAGACGAAAGATGAAATAGACATTAGAAGAAAGATAAAGACGAAAGATGAAATAGACATTAGTAAAAGATAAAACGAAAGAAGAAATATACATTAGTAGAAAAGATAAAGACGAAAGATGAAATAGACATTAGTAGAAAGATAAAGACGAACGATGAAATAGACATTAGTAGGAAGATAAAGACGAAATAGACATTAGTAGAAAGATAAAGACGAAAGATGAAATAGACATTAGATAGACGAACGATGAAAAGATATAAAGACGAAAGATAAAATAGACATTAGTAGAAAGATAAAGGCGAAAGAAAATGACATTATAGATAAAGACAAAAAATTATTTAGAAAGATAAAGGCGGAAGATGAAATAGACATTAGTAGAAAGATAAAGACAAAGATGAAATAGACATTAGAAGAAAGATAAAGACGAAAGATGAAATAGACATTAGTAGAAAGATAAAGACGAAAGATGAAATAGACATTAGTAGAAAGATAAAGACGAAAGATGAGATAGACATTAGTAGAAAGATAAAGACAAAAGATGAAATAGATATTATTAGAAAGATAAAGACGAAAGATGAAATAGACATTGATAGAAAGATAACAGACGAAAGATGAAAGATAGACATTAGTAGAAAAATAAAGACGAAAGATAAAATAGACATTAGTAGAAACAGCACGCAACACTTAATGATAACAAATTGGACTTTAAATTAAAACCAAATGGATTGAAGCTGAAAGAAACCATATGCTCAAAAAGCAATACAAGACGCAATTACGACAATATTATGTTGTCCATGAGTGAAAAGTTCTCAAAATAGAAACTTAAATTGATGAAGATTATTACGTTGCGCCTGACAACAGCTCAACTGATTCCTCAGACTCATTTCATTTTTAGATAGTCTACAGAATTTGCCCAGAAGCAGTTCCATTAAGTCGTCTTTGAAAGGTCTATCAAGAAACAAGTTATGTTATGCTTCAAATTCTCTTATCACGTTTTCAAATCATGCCATACAGCTAATGTTGGAAAAAAACGTTTAGATCACAGTTTAGCGGGTTGATTTTTCAATGATTCCTAGTTTAAATCTACACCTTTGTCTACTGTGAAATCCATTCTGTGCTCTATCGTTTTAATAGTTGTTAGATTCCTTAATAATTAACACAAAAACAAGTGCATGGCGCTTGGTTTTTAAAAGCTCCGAAAGAAGTTCCAG
>JAXRKP010000539.1:255000-260000 GCA_037039925.1 Doris montereyensis
CTCTCTCTCTCTCTCTCTCTCTCTCTCTCTCTCTCTCTCTCTCTCTCTCTCTCTCTCTCTCTCTCTCTCTCTCTCTCTCTCTCTCTCTCTCTCTCTCTCTCTCTCTCTCTCTCTCTCTCTCTCTCTCTCTCTCTCTCTCTCTCTCTCTCTCTCTCTCTCTCTCTCTCTCTCTCTCTCTCTCTCTCTCTCTCTCTCTCTCTCTCTCTCTCTCTCTCTCTCTCTCTCTCTCTCTCTCTCTCTCTCTCTCTCTCTCTCTCTCTCTCTCTCTCTCTCTCTCTCTCTCTCTCTCTCTCCCTCTCTCTCTTTCTCTCTCTCTCTCTCTCTCTCTCTCTCTCTCATTCAGTCTCTCTCGTTACCTCCCTCCCTCCCTCCATCTCTCTGTCTCTGTCTCTGTCTCTCTCTGTCTCTCTCTCTCTCTCTGTTCACAATTCTCCTCCTCACTAGATAACAGGGTGTCTTCTAACAGTACATTGCTACTTACCCCCAAAGGTCGTCTTACACCAAAGACCTTAATATACGGTCTTTGCTTACCCCACGGTCACAAGGTATTTTTATCACCTCCTCCATGACTCGTCTCAGGGAGTTCTCACACTCCACTTCGTCCCCTGGGAACGCCTTTGAGAGCGAGAAGTTTTCACCAATTCAGATATATATCGTCCTAATTGCTTGACATACTCTCGTCATAAGAAAAAACCACTCTAAAGTTCTCTAATGAGAAAGAGAATCTGAAGTTGAGTACATAAAATAGAAGTAAAGTTTGTGAGAAGTATAGACATAATTTGGTTATGATCAATTTATGAGACAGGACATTTGACGACTGCAAATAATATGATAATGACTGTAACTTAAATATTGGCAAATACTTGGTTTAAAAAAAACTGGATTCATAGTCCGTGTACACCCCAGCAAACCATTTCATTCAATGTCCTTTTCAACCCCCGGGGCAGCATACAGTACTTACACAAACCTGGTAGACTTTTCGTACTAACACTCTGACAAGATCTTTCTCTACCTGTAGCTGGGTACTCATTCACACCTGAGTCAAGTGAGGAAAGTAGAGATAAGTACCATAACTTAGAGTACAACGTTCTCTCAATTATGGTACTTCACCCTTCTATGCTGTGTCAGCTGTGAGACGTGAACCAGCGTCATGGTGATAACAAGCTCTCAACACTACTGTTCGAGTACAACTCCTCCCTCCTCAGTTAGGAGTCTAAGACAACCTATTTCTGAGTCGATATTTTATCGGTTCCGATCTCCCATCTGGGATTTGTTAGCCCTCGTCATATGGGGCGCCTTTCATCTCCTTCCATAGATCATCCAAAGTTTTATATATGATATTGCTTTGGACAGCGAAGTCATTGCGTACGACTCAAGTATTCAAACACGCCCCTTTTGATTTAGAAGGTATTCATGCCATACAAATAAAATATGGGAATGCCTTCCACAAACAAAGACAACAACAACAAAAAACACGAGGAGAGGGGAGAGAGTTGAAGAGGGCAAGAGGGGAAGAGTTGAAGAGGGCTAGAGGGGAAGAGTTGAAGAGGGGAAGAGTTGAAGAGGGCAAGAGGAGAAGAGTTGAAGAGGGCAAGAGGGGAAGAGTTGAAGAGGGTAAGAGGGGAAGAGTTGAAGAGGGCAAGGGGGAAGAGTTGAAGAGGGCAAGAGGGGAAGAGTTGAAGAGGGCAAGGGGGAAGAGTTGAAGAGGGCAAGACAGGAAGAGTTGAAGAGGGCAAGAGTAGAAGATGGATTTATAATCCCTATCGTATCTCAAACGTTATCCCTTTGCAGGCTACTTCATACACATTCACTTCCAGCTACATTGGGGGCATAGTACAGCAGACCAATCCTTTATGCGCTTCATGCTAACACTCTTTCTGCCAAAAGTTTGGTATTCATTCACACGTCTATGTCAAGTGAGGAAGCAGAGTGAATAACACCTTTCCAAAATGTACATCGTTCATGAAAAAATCCTGTGCAATCAGGGCAACAATTATCGTGGTGATGACCTGATTTGATTTGAGTTGATCTTGACTTATACAATTAATGTGATCTCAGGAATTTGGTAGGATTTGTAATATTGCCTGGACTACCCTGTAAACAGTCAATGGATCTTCAACGAGCACAGAGTGTTGTGATGTGCTCACGGTATCATATTTGTATCGTTCGTCTCCAATGAGACTAGTTATCGATCCACCTACCTGAACCAGTTTACGTTTTACTCGAAAAACAACAACTCGAGAAAGCCTTTCAACATACCACGATTAGAACCCACGACGCTGTGGTTGAGAGGCCGACATTCTTACTTCGGGACTACTCAGTCCCCGTGTTGAAAGGCCGACATCTTACTTCTGGACTACTCAGTCCCCGTGTTGAGAGGCCGATATCTTACTTCTGGACTACTCAGTCCCCGTGTTGAGAGGCCGATATCTTACTTCTGGACTACTCAGTCCCCATGTTGAGAGGCCGATATCTTACTTCTGGACCACTCAGTCCCCGTGTTGAGAGGCCGACATCTTACTTATGGATACCCAGTGCTCGTGTTGGGAACAAACTCACAAGATTATCGATTTCGCCAAAATGCCCCATCAGCACGAATCAATCTTCCTTTTCGACTGCCATTATATTACTCTTCCTTTTATTTGTTACACTGCCATTATATTTATTGCTATTTTGTACTCAATGAACTAAAATTTAAAATACAGTTATTATTAGCAAATAAATATTTGTTTCACATTGATTGTTGGAATTTGTTTTTGTTATCTTTTTTTGTTTGGTTTCTTAGGGTTGTGTTTTTGTACTCAGATTTGTAGGTGTATTTGCTTCATGGATCATTGGCAGACATGTGGGGTGTCTGTCCATTGCTGTTGGGAACAAACTCACAGATTATTATTTGTATCAACGAATCAATCTCTTATATGTCTATCTACCAATCTATCTATCTATCTATCTATCTATCTATCTATATATCTATCTCAATCTATCTATGTATCCACCCATCTATCTATCTATCTATCTGTCCATTTATCTATTTATATATCTATCTATTTATCTACTATCTATCTATCTATCTATCTATCTATCTATCTATCTATCTATCTATCTATCTATCTATCTATCTATCTATTTATATATCTGTCTATCTATCTATCTATCTATCTATTTATCTATCTATCTATCTATCTATCTATCTATCTATCTATCTATCTATCTATCTATCTATCTATCTATCTATCTATCTATCATCTATCTATCTATCTATATATCTATCTATCTATCTATCTATCTATCTATCTATCTATCTATCTATCTATCCATCTATCTATTTATCTATCTATATCTATCTATCTATCTATCTATCTATCTATCTATATATATATATATATATATATATATCTATTTATCTATATATCTATCTATCTATCTATCTATCTATCTATCTATCTATATCTATATATATATATATATATATATATATATATATATATATATATATATATATATATATATATATATATATATATATGTCTGTCTGTCTAACTCTCTATCTGTCTATCTAACTATAACAACTAACTAATTAAATGTTGATATCAACAACAAACAAAATATATTAAATAGTCTGAGCTTACGTGAGAAAAAGGTGAAAGGTCAACAGTGGGAAGGAAGAGATCCTTGATGGGCAACATTATCTCAATAACCTCTAGGCACCCTGAAATACCCTGAGTAGATCCCAAGAGCAATTTGATAACTTCTAGGTACTCTGAAATACACTTGGTAGATCCCAATAGCAATTTGATAACCTCTAGGTACTCTGAAATACCTTGGATAGATCCCAATAGCAATTTGATAACCTCTAGGTACTCTGAAATACCCTGGGTAGATCCCAATATCAGTTTGATAACCTATATGCACTCTGAAATACCCTGGGTAGATCCCAGTAGCAATTTTTGATAATCTCTAGGTACTCTGAAATACCTTGAGTAGATCTCAATAACAGTTTCTGATAATCTCTAGGCACTGAAATACCCTGAGTAGACCTCAATAGCAATTTCTGATAACCTCTAGTTACTCTGAAATATCCTGAGTAGATCTCAATAACAATTTCTGATAACCTCTAGGCACTCTGAAATATCCTGAGTAGATCCAAATAGCAATTTCTGATAACCTCTAAGTACTCTGAAATACCCTGAGTAGATCCAAATAGCAATTTCTAAATGTGCTTAAGCATTGCTCTAAAAGGTACAATTCATGCTGGTGATCAATTATATCTACGACTGCCTCTTAACATGAATGTGTTGGCCATGATTAGCAGGAGAGATTTTTATCTATTAGAATGGCTTGTCCAACCCTGAGAGCGAAGAATCGGTAAACCCAGTATGTGCAATTATGTACCAAACAGATAACAAAAGCCGATTTTATTCACGCATCAATCACCTGTCTGCAACTGATATGCTAGTCAGTCCTAAAACTATTCAGACACAGCCATATAACATCCTCCGTCCATTCATTCATTCTTTCTAGCGATTTTGCCCTCATTGGTGTCTTTTTATTTCTGCCCTATAACTTCCATGGCCATAATTTCTATGTCTGCCAAGGGCTTATAAAGCAAAACCTGACGGCGGAGAGAATCACCATTATACTACCTAGTCGAACACACGATATACAAGGACAGAAATTATAGGACACTGTAATTACTATAACTGAGAGAAATACGTGGAAGCGCCTGCCACGAAATTGGAAATATCCAAAACAAACTCATACATAGCGTGATTCGCGCAGAGTTAAATCAATGTGCCATGAGAAGACACCGGTGTAGCATTCAGAAGCTTGCGTCCTTTTTGACAGTCTCGTCTTCTGGAAGTTTCGGATTGGCAAAAATGATTAGTCTGAAAATGGCCGCCAATCTAAATTTCTGACTTTAAAGCTGCCCTTTGCAAAACAAGGGGTTTATGTCTTGATAAGACACAAAACAATAATCTCATGCCTCGGCTTTATCGTAG
>JAXRKP010000539.1:265000-270000 GCA_037039925.1 Doris montereyensis
TTCATCTTGCGTGTCCTGGGACGTAAATCAACGATTCAACACTTGGGCCTTTGAGGGGAATGGGATCGAGGTCTGGTACGTAAAGGGAACATCAATCCGTAGCAATGAGCAGCTTCCAAGGTGGCTACTTTGATTAGTAGTACGTTAGGCATTGTTTATGATCCCAGCTTGTCTTTGTTCAAGATTGCATAGTGGAAAGAAAAAAGGCGAACACAATGGAAAAGATCCGATTCACATCTAATTGACCCCTGCCTATTTCACCAATTCCACCGCGGCAACAGTCCAAATTGACGGCAAACCAGAAGATGATTCATAGATATTAAGAACGACAAACCATCTCACAATCCATACCATGGCTCAGAAACAAAACCCCAAAACTCCAGGTGACAAATGAAATGGCAGTCCTTAGTAATCGTGAATGAAATAGATCTTGTGGCTACCCAGTAGACGAACATCTTGTGACAATAAGCAAATATGTCAGTACAATGTACGAAAATCGGTGTCAATAACCCAGAAATAACTCAAACGACAACCTACAGGCGAGATCTATCAGTGTGTCATGTACAATCAGCATACAACAACCTACAATGAACCCAGGAAATAACTCATACAACAACCTACAGGCGAGTTCTATCAGCAAGTCATACAATAACCCAGGAAATAACTCATACAACAACCTACAGGTCGAGTTCTATCTTGCAAGTCATACAATAACCCAGGAAATAACTCATACAACAACCTACAGGCGAGTTCCATCAGCAAGTCATACAATAACCCAGGGAATAACTCATGTAACGACTTGTGTGTGAACAGGCAAATCTTGTCAGCGATTCGATTCAAACAATAACCCAGTGTGTCAACTCAAACGACAACCAACAGGCAAATCTTGTCAGCGATTCAAACAATGTGTCAGGGAACAACTCAAACGACAACAAACAGGCAAATCGATAAATCTTGTGTGAAATTAAACCAGGTGACTACTATTCTAACGATTATTCAAATAATAAAGCGGAAACTAACCCAGATGACCATTCAACCGAGAATTCAAAGAATGAACATAGAATCTAACCTAGACAGTGTCCAGAAGACTACTCGTCCCATAATTAAGTCAAGAATCCAAACGATAATCTAGACAACTATCAAATGTTGCAATGCAACCCTCACAGCACTTCGGGGTAATCAGAGCAGACGACATGACTTCAGAGGTTAACCTCCGTCTGGCACAGTACGAGCTGTCACATAACTTTCCTGTAAAAACGAAAGATAGAACGAAAAAAGAAACCAAACAAAGTTTTTTATTATACAACCCTATCCCGTCACATACGGGCATTATCGCCGATGTTTTATCATTTATCCAGTGGACAGGCAATGTCAAAAAATGGTACTCCTGTTACCCTAGGACAGTAAGGCTGTGAAATGGACTTCAACATGAATAAAACTCAGCAATAACACTGAAGACTTTAAAACAAAACAGAATTAAACACGAGATCGCTTTAAAACCCGAATTGGATTCATATTTTGGGCTAAAATAAACTATGCACGCTGACGGTAGAGACGTAATACTCAAGAATTGAGTAGGTCAGCATTATTATGAAGGAGAAGACGATAATATATATATATATGCTATATATGGTCTCTCAGAACATATATTTGATTTATATATATTTTTTCTTGAAGTATCTTTGTCCAAACTCTTCCCACTGTGCCTGTTTTGCTTTTCCAACTTCCTATTTGGCGATAGTTCTTTTACTCACGTAATCTTGCTAGCGTTCATAATAAAAAAAATTGCTTGTCGAAGTCAATATCTACAGATACCAAATGACAGCAACAACAACAAAAAACAACCCCAGGAATCAGCGTTGTGTCTTATCTTATTAAGTTTTCTTTTTTTCATTCTGGTTTCATATCTAAGAAAGTTTTGCTTTTTTTGTTTTTTACATTTACGTGCATTACGCCCACATTCGTAGTGATTTGCATTGACCAAGTCAAAGCCAAAACAGAGAACTGAGTACCTCACCCTAAGGGTGCAAAGATGACCAGTATAAGCTGTCCGCGTGCGAACCAGTGCGTGAGGAGCTTTATGCCAATTTACATGCCTATCAAATTGCGTTATGACGTCAATGGATGAAAATAAGAAAAACATACATAGGATTTGAACCTTGAATTATATGTTTTCAAGGGAAGGCAAGGATTCAGTGTCAGGTTCACATTAGAGGTAACAACACTGGTTTCGTCGTGTCTAGACCTACGTTAAAAGGTAAAGATGAGAAGAACTTGTTTTAATTGTGATGGCGGCATAAACTTTGTATTTTAATACGGTGATCAATCGAGTTCGTATTACCACATTTATTTGTTGTTCTCATCATTTATTTATGTTCATCGTCACCTGTACACGTACAATTTGCCATCTTATTCTCGGTCTATATTGTTTTTCCCTTTTTTACTGTTAGCACGGATTCTGACATTTTATTCTCTATTTCTTCCTTAATTCTGACATCTTAACGAGTGTTGCATGTATAAATTTATATATTACATGTCTAAATGCTTATAAATTACATGTCTAAATGCTTATTATATAATGACTAAATGCCTATAAATTACATGTCTAAATGCTTATATATAATGTCTAAATGCTTATAAATTACATGTCTAAATGCTTATATATAATGTCTAAATGCTTATATATTACTCATTTGTTTGCTGTCTGCCAAAGGCACGGCGATTGATGTAAACTCACAACATGTTTTAAAGTAAGAAAGGATATCGTGACCTTCCACAGCTATAATACCCATCCTTTATTTTAAGCTGGTGCCAATTTTCACGGTGGACATTCAAGCTATCATTCTACAATTTCTACATTTCTTTAGACTTTGGCATTTTCCACATGTATGATTTTGGCAAAATTGAGACGTCAATTCCAAAACTTCATCATCATTGATCTCATACTGCATAATTTATTCCAACTTTAACATTCCTTTTCCAGACACACCCACCAGAACGTCCCGAATATTTTAGAAACATTACATGGCTTGTCTTTTTCCTTTTCCAAACGTGCTAACAAAACCCAACAACAGAACTGCTGAGCTTTCATTCATCTTAGAGATCTGTGACAAACACAGATGTTTCATTAAACTTGATTATTTCATGTAATGTATTTATGTATGCACGTGAGTATCTATACAATATGCATTTTCGTATTATGTGTAAGTGTGTGTTTGAGTGTGTGTGCATGTACGCATTTATGTATGTATGAATAGGCATCTATACAATATGCATTTACGTATTATGTATAAGTGTGTGTGTGTGTGTGTGCATGTATGTATTTATGTATGTATGTGGGCATCTATATAATATGCATTTACATATTATGTGTGTGTGTGTGTGTGCATGTATGTATTTATGTATTTATGTAGGTATGGACATCTATATAATATGCATTTACGTATTATGTGTGCATATGCGCATGTATGTATTTATGTATTTATGTATGTATGTGGGCATCTATATAATATGCATTTACATATTATGTGTGTGTGTGTGTGTGCATGTATGTATTTATGTATTTATGTATGTATTTGGACATCTATATAATATGTATTTATGTATTATATATGTGTGTGCATGTATCTATATATATGTATATACATATGTATGTTAATATGTATGTATGTATGTTTGTATGTATATATGTGTGTATGTATACCTGTAAATATTTCAGTATTATGTATACATTTACATTGTATCTATAATAACTTGATCATGGTACATGCAGGTACACTAGTATGTGTATCTTATGTTTCTATTTATCTTTATCTATCTTTCCTTCTAGGAATTGATCCATTGATTTGGTGTATAAACTATCACAGGGGTTGCCAAGATCATGTAGCTAGTGCAAAAGACAACCTCGGTTCTATTTTCAAATTCTAAAACGAAACCAGTATCCCGACGGTGGAGCGGGTCGATGTCAAACACGATACCAGGAAGTGCTAAAGACATAAACGTGGACCGTAGAATTCGAGAAAATAAAATAAAAAGTAAATAAAACCAGCAAAAAAATTAACCGAGAGGCAAAATTGAAAACCAAAATGACAACCACGAAAAACCTGGGAGACAATATTGAACTAGCATTCTTAATTGACAAATAACTTAAAAAACCAAAAGGTAGACCTTGGAAAAAGTGGGAAGAAGATATAAAAGAGGCATTGAAGCATAGAAATGTAACTTTTTTGGAAGAAACAGAAAATGCCAGGACAGGGCATCCTAGAGAAAGATCTGTCGGGCATTTGAACCCATACACTGAAAGGTAGAATGGACCCTGATAAAGAAAGAAAGAAAGAAAGAAGAAAGAAAACACTTAAATATTTAATCAAATATGAAGTTTCAAAACCAGACAAATGTGCATACCTTTTTTGAAAGCAAAGTTTTCAATAAAATATAAAACAAACATCGTAAAGCATAACATCTCTCCAACAGACAAATATGAACACTTTTCAAAATAATTATATAAACGAATTCTCATATTGAAATGATAAAACGTGAAATTTCAAAAGCAGGTATAGGCATTTTATAGTCCCCCTCCCTGTTTTTATTGATTTTATTAACAAGGTTGTATATTACGTCATTGTTTCTTATTTCCACGTTTTTTAACTTTTAATTGGTTCCAATCGTTTTGTTGTTGGTTTTTTTGGGGGGTTGCAGGTAGTATATTTTCATCCGACCGGAACAGTTGAATGGCCACGTGATGTGTGTCCTAATAATTGGTCTGTCTCCCCAACTTCCGCATGATTACAGGCGCTCCGGAATTGGTACGAGCACCAGCCATCTTCCTCTCCTTCTCCACAGTGTCGCAGCACGGGTCCAGATCAGGAACTATCACTGAGAACCGGATGTGAACTCCACGTCATCGTTATTCAGTCCCGCGCGCGTCAGTTGAAATATTAATGTAAAGCATATCATCTGGAGGGTTTATGTTTACTGTTATCGTGTTTTTCACTTTGTTT
>JAXRKP010000539.1:275000-279543 GCA_037039925.1 Doris montereyensis
TTGGTTGAGACGCCGACACCTTGCTCTCTAACCCAAAAGATTTGCATAATACTGAGAAGCAAAAATAAAAAAGATTAACACCGACGACAACCAAACACTCTCCATGCATAGACAAACGCAAATCACCAAAAAGAAACAAAGAAAGACTCAACTGTTTGTAGAATACCTCAAATAGGCTTCTCAATATATTTACTAACAGGCGTAATGTTGTTTGTTTCATTGCAAATTACCCGTCCACTTTCCGCTTTGAGCTTACAACAACAACAACTCGGAATAAAAATAACAACAACAAAACAATATGACGATGTGGGTTTACTGTATGTCTTGAGATGTGATTTCTGGCAAAACATTCTAGCTGGTTTATATTGTTGAATACTTTGGCAATAATGACAGTGGTTACATGGATATATTGCACTGGAAACAAAAACGATTATTTAGCTTGAGAGTCAACTGATTCAAAAGTGCTTCGCCACACCCTCATTTCTGCCCTCTCACAAACAACTCTCTCTCCACTGATCTCTTTTTCTCTCTCTCTCTGATCTCTCTCTCTAGTCAGTCAATCTCTCTCTCCCCCTGTCGATGTTGTCTCTCTCTCTAGGATTTTATTCTAAAAATTTTCTCTCTCTGCTTTGTCAAACAGCTCACGAGATCTGTTTGTCTCCAGAAAGTGTTGTCTCTCTCTCTCTCTCTCTCTCTCTCTCTCTCTCTCTCTCTCTCTCCCTCCCTCTCTCTCTCTCTCTCTCTCTCTCTCTCTCTCTCTCTCTCTCTCTCTCTCTCTCTTTCTCTCTCTCTCTCTCTCTCTCTCTCTCTCTCTCTCTCTCTCTCTCTCTCTCTCTCTCTCTCTCTCTCTCTCTCTCTCTCTCTTTCTTTTCTCTTTTTCTTTTTTTCTGTGTCTCTTTGTCTCTGTCTCTGTTTGTGTTTGCCTGTGAAGTAAGTCCCATACTTCAGGAGTTGAGCGTAGGTAAGGGTATTCAGGAGTTGAGTCCCTAGTTGTTCTAGACAGACATGTATTAATAATGTGATAGTCTGTCAAAGCTTTCCCGTGCCACATTTACGTTTTGCAGAGCCTGAATATACCAAGCTACCCCATTCCGCTCTGCTGGGTCGACAAGGATGGCCAGGAGGGCCAGAATCATTTGCTCGAACTGGGATCGAAGTCAAGGGTTAGCAAGTGATAGTCAGACTGTCTACCGACTTCAGCTACCGACGCCTCATACTTGTAACATCAACTGAGTAAATGCAAGAGTGAGTGAAGTATTCTATGAGTTTGAAATATCTAGTGATACAGGCCATTGTGGGACACAGTCGGTATGTTGTAATTTTGAAACCACGACCATAAGGGTTTCAAACCCTCGCTGGCACACCATTTTTACCACAACGGGGGGTTTTTGGCTCTTTGCAAAATGTACCCTCACTTTGTTGTCTCTACTTTAATGAGGAGAATGATTTTCTAAGGATAGTGAAATCGATTAAAACAAACCGTTACTGTACAACAAATCATATTTCCGTTGGGCACATAATATACATACATACATACTATACATACATACATACATGCATACATACATACATACATACCTACCTACAGATTTACATACATACAAACATACATACATACATATACATACATACCATACATACATTCAATACAATACATACATACATACACACATATACATACATACGCACACATACCATACATACCGTACATACATACATACATACATACATACATACAAACATACATACATACATACATACATACATACATACATACATATTTACATACAGACATACATACATGCAATTACAATAAACATACATACATACATAGATACTTACCATACATACATACACACACATATACATACATACACACACCTATCATAACATACATACATACCGTACATACATACATACATACCATACATAACATTACATACATACAAACATACACACATACATACATCAATACATAAATATATACACACACATATAAATACATACATACATACATACATACATACATACATACACATATAAATTACACATTACATACATACATACATAATCACATCATATACATACATGCATACAATCATATATACATACATTACATACATACACACACATACATATTATACATACATACATACACACATACACACATACATACAACAGCACACATACACACATACATACATACATACATACACAATACATACATACAAACATACATACATACATACATAACATACATACATTACATACAATACACATACATACATGCATAATACGTTACATACACACATACACACACATATATACATACATTGCATACATACATAGATACATACCACAATATGTAACAAACATTACTATACAAACATCCACTACATACTAATATACATATACACACACACACATATACACACAAAAACATATACATACAAACATACACACACACATACATACACACACACATACATACATACATACAGACACACACATACATACATACAAACAATACACATATATACTATACATACACACATACACAAAAATACACATACATAATACAATACATATCACACATACACACATACATAAATACATACATACATACACGCACATATATTACATGCATACATACATGCATACATATCATGCATGCAATACATGCAAACAACATAGCATTCATACACACATGGTATACATACATCAAACCTCATACATGCAGACATGCAGACATGCAGACAGATCGGATAAACAAATAGACAGACATAAATTCATGTATACATACACACCATACATATACATATACATAAATACATATATATATATATATATATATATATATATATAAATATATATATATATATATATATATATATATATATATATATATATATATGCATGCATACATAGATACGTACGCAAATACATACATACAAACATACATACTTGCAAAAACATATACCTAAATACATACATACATACAAATATACATGCATGCAAATAACTACATACATACATACATATAATCATAAACTTGGCACACACCCATACATATACATACATACACGCACGCACACACACACACATACATACATGAATACATCACATAGTACACAAAACACGTACATAAATATATACAAACACACAGACATGTAGACGTACAGACAGGTAGACATATTACAAACTGACAGACACACATTGACACATACATACGCATTATATATTATATACACACATACATACTTACATACATATATACAGGAAAATCATGCCATATATATACGTACGTAAAAAATACACACACACATGTGAATATAGGTACACATATAAATACACAAGGTATACATACATACATACAAACACACATACATACATACATACAAACAAATCAACACATGCATGCAAAAATCTACATACATACATAATCATAAACTTGCATACATACATATATACACACACACAAGTACACACACATACACATACATACATATATACATACATAAGCATACATACACACATATTATTACATACATACATACATACATACATACATACATCCACTGAATTGAAATGATGTAGACATGTTTTAACTTTTGACGGGATTTAGGAACACAATTGAATGAGTTATCCACGTTGACATACCTACCTTGGCAGAGTCGTAACTTTTACATATCAAACATTGAACCACCAAACCACAGGAATCAAACGTCTTTATCCAGTCTTAAAAAATCAAACAGGCAAATCGTTTGACATAATATAAATTGTTCAACACGTTGTTAGAAGTAAACATAACCTCCAAACGGGAAGGACGGACAAAACCTCCCTATTATTGTTTCAACACAGACAAATAAAAGAAATCAGAATTGTTCTCTTATCTCTCGCTAGATCCACAATTTGAAAAAAAAAACGAATTTTCTGACAATGACAAAAGTGATTAGAAATCTTCCTGCTGCTACGGCTGATGAATGGTGGTGGGGAAGAGGCTGTTGAAAGGTTGGAAGCACGTGATTTAGCTCATACCGGAAACCAACCTGGTAACGAGGGGACGGTGAGTGGGGAGTGGTGGAATGAGGAGATCAGCACAAGACAGGCACAACATTGATAATAGGATTTTGTATGGAGTCCTGCTAAGACTAATTCTCTTTTAAGGTGTTTTTCTCTTGTTTCCATCTCTTATATCGCACTATCTAGTCTTACCTTGTGATGTTTCTGTTATGTGCTGGTCGCATTTTATCCCTTGTTACTTGGCTATGTTCTTTCTCTCTCTCTTTCATCTTTTCTTGCCCATCTCTCATTCTCGCTGTATTCCTTCTTTCTCACATTCTTTCTCCTTCTCTCTGTTTGTCTCTGTCTCTGTCTGTCTCTCTCTCTCTCTCTCTCTCTCTCTCTCTCTCTCTCTCTCTCTCTCTCTCTCTCTCTCTCTCTCTCTCTCTCTCTCTCTCTCCTCTCTCTCTCTCTCTCTCTCTCCTCTCCTCTCTCTCCTCTCTCTCTCTCTCTCTCTCTCTCTCTCTCTCTCTCTCTCTCT
>JAXRKP010000054.1:0-152500 GCA_037039925.1 Doris montereyensis
AAATGAGAAGAAAAGCGGCAAATATATAAAGGAACACTTTCAGTTGTACCGAACAGGTCTGTAGAAGGAAACAAATTAAAGGAGATAGGAAAAGAACAGCATAGTGGAATGAGAATATCAAGACTAAGATTAAAAAAAAGAAGGATGCATGGAAGAAATACTTGCAAACAACAAAGAGACCAGAGGATATGATTGATTACGTGAGTAAAAGAACTATCGCCAAAGAGGAAGTTAGGAAAGCAAAAACAGGAACAGTGGGAAGAGTTTGGACAAAGACTTCAAGAAAGCTATCAAGGAAATCAAAGCTGTTCTGGCGAGCAATGACGAGCATGAGAAAGACCAAAGCATGCCCAATACGGCAAATTAAGAACGCCAAAGGAGAAATAATGAAAGGAGACAGCGAAATTATGGAAACGTGGAGAAATTATTTTCAACAATTACATAATCCCTCCAGAACATATGAAACAAGGAGTACAGATCCATTATTAAGAGTAACAAGTAATCGAGAGATGAGACAGCTGAAGATGTAGATATCTCAATGGAAGAACTCCAAACAGCTGTAAGAAAAGTGAAATTAGGAAAAGCCCCAGGAGCAGATCAAGTTTATCCAGAAATGATTAAAACCAAGAGAGAGAGGCAGACAAACTACAACATGCAATATGTCAACAAGCATGGAAGTACAAACAGGTGCCAGACGACTGGAATAAGGGAACGGTAGTACCAATACAAAAGAAAGGATCAACTATGGAATGCTCAAACTATAGAGGATATCACTACTTAGCGTACGAGGAAAAGTGTAAGCCAGGGTTCTGGAAATGAGACTAAGGAAAAGAGTAGAGGATCAGATTGAAGAACACCAAAGTGGATTTAGACCAGGAAGAAGTGTACAAGACCACATATTCACAATTTCCTTGAGAGACATTGACTTGCACCTGTTTTTTATTGACTTAGAAAATGCATTTGACACTGTGAGGGGTGACGAACTATGGCATTCCTTAAGAGAACAAAACGTAGAGCAAAATTTAATAGAAGCCATTAAAAGTTTTTACAATAAACCAACATGTGCAGTGAGAGTAGCTGGAAATGTATTTGAAGAATTTGATGTAGATATAGGAGTAAGACAGGGTTGTATCCTAAGTCCTCTTTTGTTCATCAATTTATGGATTCAGTCGCAAAGGCATCCTCAAAAATGAAGAAAATGATTGTAGGTATGTGGAAGCTCAAACCAGTAAATGTAGCAATGCTTTCATTTGCTGATGATTTAGTTCTGTTTGGAAAATCAGAAAGGGACCTCCAGTCAAATATCAATATAATGAATAATGAATTAAATAAAAAGAGGAACGAGAGTAAATGCAAAGAAAACCAAAACAATGCTAGTAACTAAGGAAGCTAAAACACAAAATCTTAAATTTGGCAAGGAGAATTTAGAACGAGTTCAAAGCTACAATTACTTAGGTGTAATGATTACCTCAGAGGGAAAATAAGAGAAGAAGTCAGCCAGAGAATCAAAAAGGCAAGTGCAATATATAACCATCTAGGGAAAGGCATTTGTAGGTAAACAAAAATTGTCAACAAAAACCAAAATGGCAGTATACAACACAGTTTATTGTCCCACTCTCTACGGCAGTGAAACCTGGACATTGGACAGAAGGGAATACAGTAGAGCACAGGCAGCCGAAATGAAATATCTAAGAAGAGCAGTAGGGAAAACTAAAAGAGACAAAATCAGAAACACAACAATAAGAGATCAAACAAAAGCAGATAGCATAAAAACTAAAATAGAAATGAATCAACTCAGATGGTTTGGGCATGTTAACAGAATGAATGACAATAAATAGCTAACTCAGTATACAGTGCTAAAACTCAAGGTAAAAAACAAAAATGCAGACCTCGGAGAAAGTGGGAAGAAGATATAAAAGAGGCATTAACGCAAAGAAATTTAACTTTCACGGAAGGAAACAAAAAATGTCAGGACAGGGCAGCCTGGAGAAAGATCATTTCGGACATCTAAAACCCATACACCGGAAGGTAGAATGAGAGCTGATAAAGAAAGAAATTATTATTATTATTATTATTATTATTATTATTATTATTATTATTATTATTATTATTATTATTATTATTATTTATTATTATGGTTGTTATTGTTGTTGTTGTTGTTGTTGTTGTTGTTGTTGTTGTTGTTGTTGTTATTATTATTATTATTATTATTATTATTATTTTTATTATTATTATTATTATTATTATTATTATTATTTATTATTATTATTATTACTATTATTATTATTATTATTATTATTATATTATTATTCATCATCATCATCATTATTATTATTATTATTATTATTATTATTATTATAATTATTATTATTATTATTATTATTATTATTATTATTATTATTATTATTATTATTATTATTATTATTATTATTATTATTATTATTATTATTATTATTATTATTATTATTATTATTATTGTTATTATTATTATTATTATTATTATTATTATTATTATTGTTATTATTATTATACGTATTATCATTATTACTGATATCCTTATTATCATCACTATTATTATTAATATTATTATAGTAGCAGTAGTAGTAGTAGTAGTAGTAGTAGTAGTAGTAGTAGTAGTAGTAGTAGTAGTAGTAGTAGTAGTAGTAGTAGTAGCAGCAGTAGCAGTAGCAGTAGTAGTAGTAGTAGCAGCAGCAGCAGCAGCAGCAGCAGCAGCAGCAGCAGCAGCAAAGGCAGCAGTAGTAGTCGTAGTAGTAGTAGTAGCAGTAGTAGCAGCAGCAGTCGTCGTAGTGGTGGCATGGTAGTAGTAGTGGTAGCAGCAGCAGCAGCAGCAGCAGCAGCAGCAGCAGCAGCAGCAGCAGCAGCAGCAGCAGCAGTAACAGCCGTAGTAGTAGTAGTAGTAGTAGCAGCAGCAGTAGTAGCAGTAGTAGCAGTAGCAGCAGCAGCAGTAGCAGCAGCAGCAGCAGTAGCAGTAGTAGTAGTAGTAGTAGTAGTAGCAGTAGTAGTAGTAGTAGCAGCAGCAGCAGCAGCAGTAGCAGTAGTAGTAGTAGTAGTAGTAGTAGTAGTAGTAGTAGTAGTAGCAGCAGTAGTAGTAGTAGCAGTAAGCAGTAGTAGCAAATATAATGACACAAGATAATAATCGTGATAATGCCCCATAGGAACAAAGACGAGACAAACACAAGGGAGCGTAGTTAGCTCGGTTGGTAGCACGCTTTCTTTTCATGTTGAGGTGATGGGTGCCGACGCAGAGATCGCAGGTTCGATCCCCATGGTCGCCAGCATGTTGTTCTGTCTATTCCTTGTGTTTGTCTCGTCTTTGTTCCTATGGGGCTTTCATATTATCTTGTGTCATTATATTAACTTCCGACATGCCCTTTGCCTCACTGCTTGTCTTTATCTACAGTAGTAGTAGTAGTAGTAGTAGTAGTAGTAGTAGTAGCAGTAGTAGTAGTAGTAGTAGTAGTAGTAGTAGTAGTAGTAGTAGTAGTAGTAGTAGTAGTAGTAGTAATAGTAGTAGTAAAAGTAGTAGTAGTAGTGGTTGTGATCGGGGTAGTGGGAAGATGGGGATTACAAGCTTCTGTATATCTGTGGTTGAGGGGGTAAGTACTGATTTTGAAGAATTATTTAACATTTCTCTGTGGGTCTTTTAAAGAGCAATTATAAATAAATATATATAAGCGTTTACTAGCATACTCTATACTAATAATTATGTTAACTATCTACAACAAGTGAACATTTTGTAAAATGAAAATTGGTAACGAGATATTGACATTAACATTTAAAGTCGTAAACGATATGTACCTTGTTGCAAAATACCTGTAATTAGACGGGGAAAACAACATTAAAATAAACAAACAAAATTAGGAACTAGAAATTACACGTACACAAAAGGAACTACAACATCCAAAACAAATCTCACACTCCTGTTGTATTAATGCACATCAGGGATTCTACAATGTAAAACTACAGATACAGAACTACTGATAACAGATTATTCCAATGGATTGCTTTTGGAAGGACATGGAGTCAGAAAGAAAGTAACTATTTTCCTCAAGGCTATAAAATGGCCAAATATATATTCCATTATATCACAGTAATCGTAATATGGAAATAAACCAGATTAGACTGCCAGACATACATAGTTCCATCCTCAAACAGTAGTTGTCACCTGAACTTATGTTACCCTAGTTTAGTGGTTGTGGGACAAACTATCGCTATGACATCATCAGCAGTAGCACTGGAGGCTTCAAATATGGAATTAGATAGATTACTATTTAAAATAATTATTTGATTTACCATGGTTAAATTCAACGGCATGCCCGCTGACAGTAAGGAAATTAATTATTTAAAACAGATCAACTTTCTGCAAAACGAAAATTGGTACCGAGATATTGAAGAAGACGACGACGACGACGACGACGAAGAGAAACAAAGAAGAAGAAAAAGAAGAAGAAGAAGAAGAAGAAGAAGAAGAAGAAGAAGAAGAAGAAGAAGAAGAAGAAGAAGAAGAAGAAGAAGAAGAAGTAGAAAAAGAAGAAGAAGAAGAAGAAGAAGAAGAAGAAGAAGAAGAAGAAGAAGAAGAAGAAGAAGAAGAAGAAGAAGAAGAAGAAGAAGAAGAAGAAGAAGAAGAAGAAGAAGAAGAAGAAGAAGAAGAAGAAGAAGAAGAAGAAGAAGAAGAAGAAGAAGAAGAAGAAGAAGAAGAAGAAGAAGAAGAAGAAGAAGAAGAAGAAGAAGAAGAAGAAGAAGAAGAAGAAGAAGAAGAAGAAGAAGAAGAAGAAGAAGAGAGAAGAAGAAGAAGAACAAGAAGAAGAAGAAGAAGAAGAAGAAGAAGAAGAAGAAGAAGAAGAAGAAGAAGAAGAAGAAGAAGAAGAAGAAGAAGAAGAAGAAGAAGAAGAAGAAGAAGAAGAAGAAGAAGAAGAAGAAGAAGAAGAAGAAGAAGAAGAAGAAGAAGAAGAAGAAGAAGAAGAAGAAGAAGAAGAAGAAGAAGAAGAAGAAGAAGAAGAAGAAGAAGAAGAAGAAGAAGAAGAAGAAGAAGAAGAAGAAGAAGAAGAAGAAGAAGAAGAAGAAGAAGACGAAGAAGAAGAAGAAGAAGAAGAAGAAGAAGAAGAAGAAGAAGAAGAAGAAGAAGAAGAAGAAGAAGAAGAAGAAGAAGAAGAAGAAGAAGAAGAAGAAGAAGAAGAAGAAGAGAAGAAGAAGAAGAAGAAGAAGAAGAAGAAGAAGAAGAAGAAGAAGAAGAAGAAGAAGAAGAAGAAGAAGAAGAAGAAGAAGAAGAAGAAGAAGAAGAAGAAGAAGAAGAAGAAGAAGAAGAAGAAGAAAAAAAGAAGAAGAAGAAGAAGAAGAAGAAGAAGAAGAAGAAGAAGAAGAAGAAGAAGAAGAAGAAGAAGAAGAAGAAGGAAGAAGAAGAAGAAGAAGAAGAAGAAGAAGAAGAAGAAGAAGAAGAAGAAGAAGAAGAAGAAGAAGAAGAAGAAGAAGAAGAAGAAGAAGAAGAAGAAGAAGAAGAAGAAGAAGAAGAAGAAGAAGAAGAAGAAGAAGAAGAAGAAGAAGAAGAAGAAGAAGAAGAAGAAGAAGAAGAAGAAGAAGAAGAAGAAGAAGAAGGAAGAAGAAGAAGAAAAAAGAAGAAGAAGAAGAAGAAGAAGAAGAAGAAGAAGAACAAGAACAAGAACAACAAGAAGAAGAACAAGAAGAAGAACAAGAACAAGAACAAGAACAAGAAACAAGAACAAGAACAAGAAAAACAAGAACAAGAACAAGAACAAGAACAAGAACAAGAACAAGAAGAACAAGAACAAGAAGAACAACAAGAAGAAGAAGAAGAAGAAGAAGAAGAAGAACAAGAACAAGAAGAAGAAAACATGCATACCTGGAGCGAATTTGTTTCCAACGAAGGTTCCAGGGTTGCTTGTGTGAAAGTGGGCTGTTTTTTGTTGTTGTTGATTAACTTTTTTTGCAGTTTTTCATTCTCATCCTATTTATAATAAGATACGTGGTTTTCACTTTCTTGTTTAAATTTGCCATTTCTATGTATCTTCAAAAGTAGAATAGTAATTTCAACCCCCCCCCCCCCACCCCAAAATAAGAACAATAACAACAAAAACAACCAACCCATTTTTCTGAGGTCATCATTTATTGTTAATTTTTCTATTCGTTTTCGTCAACAATATTGTCATTATCTAATGTATTAGAGGTTTTTTTTCTTCCTTAGTCTTACATTTTTAATAATATTTCATTGAATCAGTTGTGCTTATTTTGCCATAAATATACAACACTATACTCTTTGTACCTCATCTATCTCTGAATATATTTGATTGACGCTATTACACTTATATAAACATTTCAGATCTGATCCACTTGTGGCTATTAAAAATGAAATAAACACAGGAAAAGAAATGTTTCCATCAAAGTGAGTAAAAACGGTTTCCACGAGGTTATTGCAATACTCTTGCACTGCCATAGACGCGAAGAGCTTCACTACAACACACGATGGACGATAGAGAAGGGACGTAAGCTTCATAATGACAACCAATTTTAGCCTAGTAGTACGGCAAGGAGAGGCACGCCTTATTTATAATATATCATGCTTCTTACACACACACACACACACACACACACACACATACACACACACGCACAGAATGAGAACTATAATAATGGATAAGGAACATCTCCTTCAATAATACCAAAAAATGCTCTATGGGGGGCAAGGGGGCAGGAAGAGTATCTTTTGACCACATTTTGTTAAAAACAACGAAAGAAAGCACTGAAAGTAAAGCAAATAACAGACATAAAAATAAATAAGATCTTGATAAGAAATGGTACAATTTCATGGGGTTTTACTGGTTTGTTTGTTGACCGCCTTCCTGAGCTTGTCTCAGGAAATTGTGTTAATGACGCACAGAAGATAAATCCCAATTTCACGTAAAATTTCATCGCCACCGTCATTATCCCGCCTAAAATTTAAACACAAAATTATTACATTTAAGCTCGATAATTTTTTCTTCATGACGTTATTCTAACAACCTTTACGTACACATATTTCAATGCGATGAAAACAAAGGTGATTCATGTAGCGATCAACAATCAAAAGACGTCACTATACTGATGTCCATTCGATGACGCGGCTAAGACAACTTGTACGTAGACTGTTTTTTTGTTTACTCTTTTGTTCCCCTCATTGCGTTAGTGTATCTCACAAGCACCTGTGACCCCATGTTGTACACTAAAACTCCAAGCTACGACCAAACGTATGTAAAACCTAGATGACCAAGATATCGATCAACCTCAATAAACAAAAGCAGTGCACACAAAAAAGTGTACACTTACGCTATTTCAATATACAACTAAAGGAGACAATGCAAATGTTCAGCGCATTATTATAATTATGAGCAAACAATGGTCAAGGAATGTAATACGTTCCCCTATTAATTATTACATCGACTCTACTCTAAAGAACTGAGTTGCTGAATACTACATTATCTAGATTGTTCTTTCCACCTATCATTAATTTACTCTCGGTTGTATTTCTGTCTATCTTTGTGGTACAAGACGCTGTTTATTTTAAAGTTACACTGTATTTCTCAAGCAGAAGTGACTGTTCGCTGATCATATAGGGAAATTGTAGGTTCTACCTCTATACCCCTATCTTCAATTGCAGGTTCTACCTCTACATCCCTATCTTCAATTGCAGGTTCTACCTCTACATCCCTATCTTCAATTGCAGGTTCTACCTCTATACCCCTATCTTCAATTGCAGGTTCTACCTCTATATCTTTATCTTCAATTGCAGGTTCTATCTCAATATCTCTTTCTTCAATTACAGGTTCTACCTCTACATCCCTATCTTCAATTGTAAGTTCTACCTCTATATCCCTATCTTCAATTGCAGTTTCTACCTCTATATCTTTATCTTCAATTGTACTTGTAGGTTCTACCTCTATATCCCTATCTTCAATTGTACTTGTAGGTTCTACCTCTATATCCCTATCTTCAATTGTACTTGTAGGTTCTACCTCTATATCCCTATCTTCAATTGCAGGTTCTACCTCTACATCCCTATCTTCAATTGCAGGTTCTACCTCTATATCCTATCTTCAATTGCAGGTTCTACCTCTACATCCCTATCTTCAATTGCAGGTTCTTCTATCCCTATCTTCAATTGTATACATCCCTATCTTCAATTGCAGGTTCTACCTCTACATCCCTATCTTCAATTGTAGGTTCTAACTCTATATCACTATCTTCAATTGCAGGTTCTACCTCTATATCCGTATCTTCAATTGCAGATTCTACCTCTACATCCCTATCTTCAATTGTAGGTTCTAACTCTATATCACTATCCTCAATTGCAGGTTCTACCTCTATACCCATATACTCAATTGCAGGTTCTACCTCTATATCCCTATCTTCATTGTAGGTTCTACCTCTATATCACTATCTTCATTGTAGGTTCCACCTCTATATCCCTATCTTCATTGTAGGTTCCACCTCTATATCCCTATCTACAATTGTAGGTTCTAGCTCTATATCCTTATCTTTAATTGTAGGTTCTACCTCTATTTCCTATCTTTAATTGTAGGTTCTAGCTTTATTTCACTATCTTACATTCTAAGTTCTACCTCTATTCCTTTGTCTACAATTGTAGGTTCTACCTTTATCTTCCTATCTACAAGTGTAGGTTCTATCTCTATTGACTTGACTTACTTGACGTAATTGCATAGGACGTGACACCCCGTGCGACCCAATTCATTACCTACATATTTCCTTCATTTTTCTTGGGATAGCGCCCTTCTCTCCGCCGTGAGGAGCGGAATGCCGCACTTCTCCAAGATGTTGTCGAACCATCTTTGGGGTGGGCGTCCTCTTTGGTCTTGTATTCATGAAATCTAACTTATAGCTGACATTGATCCTTGTTTGTGCTTTACCCTGTCTCCCGGTTAGATTGCCAATTGGAATACCAGAATCATGTACGAAACAGACACTCACCAGACGATTGGTGAAAATGATAGTGACACCAATCCAAAAGAAAGGAGACAAATTCGATTTTGTAAATACATAGCAATTGCTCTTTTGTCAATACCAGGAAAGGTCTCTAAAATCCTGATTACCTCTATTTCCCTATCTTTAATTGTAGGTTCTAGCTCTACATCCCTATCTTTAATTGTAGGTTCTACCTCTATTTCCCTTTCTACAATTGTAGGTTCTAATTTCTATTTCCCTATCTACAATTGTAGGTTCTACCTCTATTTCCCTATCTACAATTGTAGGTTCTACCTCTATTTCCCTTTCTACAATTGTAGGTTCTACCTCTATTTCCCTATCTACAATTGCAGGTTCTACCTCTATTTCCCTATCTTTAATTGTAGGTTCTACCTCTATATCCTTATCTTCAATCGTAGGTTCTACCTCTATTTCCCTTTCTACAATTGTAGGTTCTACCTCTATCTCCTATCTTTAATTGTAGGTTCTACCTCTATTTCCCTATCTACAATTGCAGGTTCTACCTCTATTTCCCTATCTTTAATTGTAGGTTCTACCTCTATTTCCATATTTGCAATTGTAGTTTCTTGCTCTATTTCCCTATCTTCAATTGTATGTTTTAGTTTTACCTCTATTTCCTATCTGCAATTGTAGGTTTTAGTTTTACCTCTATTTCCCTATCTTCAATTGTAGGTTTTAGTTTTACCTCTATTTCCCTATATGCAATTGTAGGTTCTACCTCTATTTTCCTATCTTCAATTGTAGATTCTTCCTCTATTTCCCTATCTGCAATTGTAGGTTCTATCTCTATTTCCCTATCTGCAATTGTAGGTTCTACCTCTATTTTCCTATCTTCAATTGTAGGTTCTTCCTCTATTTCCCTATCTGCAATTGTAGGTTTTACCTCTATTTCCTATCTGAAATTGTAGGTTCTTCCTCTATTTCCCTATTTTCAATTGTAGGTTCTATCTCTATTTCCCTATATACAATTCTTATTTCCTTATCTTCAAGTTGCACCGTATTTCTCAAGCAGAAGTGATTGTTCTATGTTCATTTAGGGAAGTTCTAGGTTCTTCCTTTATTTCCATAATTCCTGTATCTCATTTCTTCCTCTAAGTAGTATTCAGATTCCCCACGGCTATACACGTACATATATGTACATATATATATATATATATATATATATATATATATATATATATATATATATATATATATATATATATATATATTATATATATATGTTTAAGTTGTAGGCTATCAACAGCTATTTGATTGTAGTATTTATCCTTTGTTGCAGCGTCATTTAGACCTACACATAGAATTTAGATTTTGTTTTTGTTGTTCCGTTAAATCATTTTATTCTTAACGGTCTGCTTATCGGACTTATCCAAAACCAAACTGATTCAAAGTATTAAATATGATGATATACCCGGATTGAACTTTCGACGATGACTCTGGAAAAGAATACGGACTGCCATTTTTGGAACATGGAATGTTAGGGCAATAAATGGAAAAGAGTTAGAATGAGCTGAAGAAGTGGAAAAATTCAAAGTGGACATTTTGGTCATTGCAGAAACAAAGAAAAATGGACAAGGAATAGAAAATGTTCCAAATCATATTTTAATTGTTTAATCTTCTCAGGAGTAGATGTCAAAGATAGACCTCCTAATGCATAAAAGGCAAGAAAAGCTACAAGAAAGTTGGAAATGTATAAGCCCACGGCTATTAGAGGTAAACATTAAACTAAAACTAAAAGGAAGAGAAATTAAATTATTAATTAATAATAGCTTATGGACCATACAAAGATGCCACCAAAGAAGAAAAAGATATCTTCGAAAACGATTTACAAATAGCTGCAGACTCTCAAACCCAAACAGGATGGTTTTAGGAGATTTAAACGCTAGAGTAGGCAACAATGTAGAAACGTCATGATGAGTAATAGGTAAAGAAGGAGAGACAACAACTTCTACAAATGGAGAGAGACTGATAAATTTTGGCCTAAAGAATAACATGAAAATAACCAACACATTTTCCCTCATAAAGTTATCCACAAATGTACAAGAAAATGAAGACAGATGTGAAAAGTCAATCATAGACTACATAATAGTTAGCAGCTCCCTTTTACAGTATAATGGATGCAAGAGTAAACAGAGGAACTGAAATATTTAGTGATCATCACCTAATGATTGCCAAAAATGAGATTACTGACTGAAGAAAACAAACAGAAAAGGAAAGAGAAGAAAGCTACTAAACTCAAAATAGAGGAACTAAATTAACCAATTGTAAAACAAATATGCCAATCCAGGATAAAAAGATTTATCAATGAAAGGCAGATGAATCTGAAGCATAGTACAGTAGAAGAAAAGTGGTAAATGTAAAGAAACACTCCTCAGTTGTACTGAAGAGGTCTGTGGTAGGAAATAAATTAAAGGAGATAAGAAAAGAACAGCATAGTGGAATGAAAATGCCAAGACTAAGGTCAAAGAAAAGAAGGATGCCTGGAAGAAATACTTGCAAACAAAGAGGCCAGAGGATAGGATAGATTACGTGAGTAAAAGAACTATGGCCAAAGAGAAAGTTAGGAGAACAAAACAGGAACAGTGGGAAGAGTTTGGACAAAGACTTCAAGAAAGCTATTAAGGAAATCAAAAGTTGTCTGGGAAGCAATGAAGAGCATGAGAAAAAACAAAGCATGCCCATACAACAAATTAAGAATGCCAAAGGAGAAATAATGAAAGAAGACAGCGAAATCATGGAAATGTGGAAAAAGTATTTTCAACAATTACATAATCCCTCCAGAATATATAAAACAAGGAGTAAAGATCAATAAGTAAGAGTAACAAGTAATCCAGATGAGACAGCTGAAGATGTAGATATATCAATGGAAGAAATCCAAACAGTTATGAGAAAAGTGAAATTAGGAAAAACCCCAGGAGCAGATCAAGTTTATCCAGAAATGATTAAAAACCAAGGGAGCGAGGCAGACAAGCTACTACATCATGTATTCGATTTCGATGTTTGTTGGCATATTGCATGTAGTACATGCAATATGCCAACAAGCATGGAAGTCCAAATAGGTGCCAGACGACGAGAAAAGGGAATGGTAGTACCAATACATAAGAAAGGATCAACTATGGAATGCTTATTTAATTGATGAAAATGTGTTCTCCATGTTTCCATAATTTTGCTGTCTTCTTTCATTATTTCTCCTTTGGCATTCTTAATTTGTCGTATTGGGCATGCTTTGGTCTTTCTCATGCTCTTCATTGACCCCCCCCCCCCCCGAACAGCTTTTGATTTCCTTGATAGCTTTCTTGAAGTCTTTGTCCAAACTCTTCCCATTGTTCTTGTTTTGCTTTCCTAACTTCACACATCAACATACACAGTATATAAACAAGAACAAAGTCAATGAAAATAGAAATTCAACATTTATTGAAAACGAAATGTCTAGTATAACAAAACATTAATAATATTATGGAAAACTTAAGCAAACATAGACCTATAAGCAAAATAATCCTTGAAACACATGTCTTCAAACAAATGTGCATGAAATGTAGGCTTACTTACTACATGGACAAGTTTTTAGATAAGAGAAGAATTCTATCACTCAAGCATTCTCTCAGTCTCACCATATATATCCCATACACATACATCTGAAAAAGATTTGCTTCCATGCTGGACTGTAATTTTTTGTTTCCCATACCCACCATTAATGAATGGAAGATACTTGACCGACGATGGGACATTTAAAGTAGCTTGAAAAGCCCTCAAACTGCTATACAAGTACAAGGCTTTACTAGTAAATGTGCCCAAAGTGTATGTGCAATCTCTTTGATGATTTTGTCCGCCTTCAAAAGAATAAGCAGTCAAGGATCAAGGAATGTAAGTTAATAAAGTACCCATATTCAAACTCAATTGTTAAGCGTAGTATAGTCCCAAGTAGAGTTCTGATTTTTCTTGGCATACCCACACAGCATAATGCGATAGTTTGCCATCGCTTTCCCCACCGACTTCACTTTTGCTAAGTCTGAAGAGATCCAAGATACCCATTTTCACTGCTGGGTCTATCGGAGGGACACAAAAAGTTTACCCAGACTGAAAATCGAACTACTCTGGTCTCCATAAATGGTAGTGGTAGCCAGTTAGTCAGATGCTCTACTGATTGAGCTACAAGTGCCACTCAAAATATACCATAGAACATTTCAAGGAAACCATAACGCTGGGGATTAAACATGTCTTTCTTAAACTTAAACCTTCAGCATAATACAAATCTAATATAATGCAAACACCTGCATCTCTGAGCCATCAGATCAAGTCATACAAAATAATCGGAGGGACATGAAAAGTTTACCCAGACTGAAAATCGAACTACTCTGGTCTCCCTAAATGGTAGTGGTAGTCAGTTAGTCGAACGCTGTAGTGATTGAGCTACAAGTGCCATCCAAAATACACCATAGAGTGTTTCAAGGAAAACATAACGCTGGGGATTAAACATGCCTTTCTTCAACTTTAACCTCTGGCATAATACAAATCTAATATGATGCAAACTCCTGCATCTCAGAAGTATCAGATCAAGTCATACAAAACAAGTATGCCCATGAACTAAATGTACATACTTACTTGCAACCGTCAGCTTTGACACTTTGGTGAATCACCATTATACTTATCAACAATATGTCCTTCAAAAGCAATTTTAGTAAAATGAAAAAGCAACAAAGACAGGAGAAACAGGAGAAGAAAAACCTCCCAAAAGTTCAAATAGCATAAATGTGAATCAAAATACATTTCACATACATTGTAAATACATTGTATGAAGATGAAGTGAATGGTCTACATGGTGTAATCATTTGGCAGCATCATGAAGTGAATGGTCTACATGGTGTAATCATTTGGCGGCATCATGTAGTGAATGTTCTACATGGTATAATCATTTGGTGGCATCATTTAGTGAATGTTCTACATGGTGTAATCATTTGGTGGCATCATGAAGTGAATGGTCTACATGGTGTAATCATTTGGTGGCATCATGTAGTGAATGGTCTACATGGTGTAATCATTTGGTGGCATCATGTAGTGAATGGTCTACATGGTGTAATCATTTGGTGGCATCATGTAGTGAATGTTCTACATGGTGTAAATTTCATCATGTAGTGAATGTTCTACATGGTGTAATCATTTGGTGGCATCATGTAGTGAATGTTCTACATGGTGTAATCATTTGGTGGCATCATGAAGAGAATGTTCTACATAGTGTAATCATTTGGTGGCATCATGTAGTGAATGTCCTACATGGTATAATCATTTGGCAGCATCATGAAGTGAATGTTCTACATTGTGTAATCCTTTGGCAGCATCATGTAATGAATGTTCTACATGATGTAATCCATCATTGAATGCAGCATCATGTAAGTGAATGTTCTACATGGTGTAATCATTTGGCGGCATCATGAAGTGAATGTTCTACATGGTGTAATCATTTGGCGGCATCATGAAGTGAATGTTCTACATGGTGTAATCATTTACGGCATCATGAAGTGAATGTTCTACATGGTGTAATCATTTGGCGGCATCATGAAGTAAATGTTCTAGACAGTGTAATCATTTGTTGTAGACGGTAATCATTTGGTGGCATTATGAAGTGAATGTTCTACATGGTGTAATCATTTGCGGCATTATGAAGTGAAAATGTTGCATTATGAAGTGAATACATGGTGTAATCATTTGGCGGCATTATGAAGTGAATGTTCTACATGGTGTAAATCATTTAGACAGTGGCATAAATGTTGTAGACAGTGTAATCATTTGGTGGCATTATGAATGAATGTTCTACATGGTGTAATCATTTGGTGGCATCATGAAGTAAATGTTCTACATGGTGTAATCATTTGGCGGCATCATGAAGTAAATGTTCTACATGGTGTAATCATTTGGCGACATCAAAACAAGTGAGACCAAGTGGATCAGAAAACAATGAATTATGTCAATACTTTGTGCAATCAATAATCAATGTTATCACAGAAAGATCGTTGGAAGTCAAAGTCCGAATGAAACATTCATCAATTCAAGAACAGTAACAATATTCAAAGTCCTATGCATACATCATTGAAATAATGTTTAACTTTTCATTAAAAGACTATATTTCTGCACAAGGCATTTAGTGCTAATACACATCCCATTTTGATATTTGTGAATTTCAAGAGAGTAAGACATTGCTCTATTTATACAATCATTTACTCCCTAATACAGTAGTCGCTGGATAAAAGCACACTTCATAAAAGCACACTCTGCTATAACACACACCTACATCTGCTGACCGAATTTTACTAAATAATAAAAGTGTTCTCATAAACACACGGTATGCATGAAAGCATGCTTTTTCCTGTGCCCAAGGGGCGTGTTTTTATCCAGCGACTACTGTATACGGCTTGTGAGAACATCCACTTGGGATACACAGACATTTACACTGTGTCAGCAACTAAATCAAGACAAGAAACCAATTGTTAGATTATTGATTATTGCAGTGAAATACATGTTTGGCCATCATAAGCAATGATATGAGTTGTGCTTGGATACTGATCACTGTACTATATAGTCTTAGAAAATAGCCCAGGGTGAGAAATTTGTAGCAAAATAAAGTAACAAAGAGTGTGAACACCAGAAGCACTGAAAGAATTGACATTATTAACAAACAATAATCTTTACATGATTATCTAATAATAATATCATGTTTAAAAGAAGGACAGAGATAAACACAAATACACTGTCTACGCTTATAAAAAAAAACTCAGCATTTCTAATTATTAATGAAAATTGGTAGTCATTAGCAGATGACTGAATACTGAATACAAATGTACTGCTGCAAAGCTTGTTTTCATTAGTTCTTCTACATACAGCACAAGTGGTGACTTTGAGATTTGGGTTCACCTTCATCTTTCATACCATCTGTCCTTTTTATAACATGACCTGTCTCTAGTGATATTCATCATCAGGCTTCCTCAATATTTCTGTTGAACATTTTGTCAGCTCAGCATTATATTGTCCTAACTACACATAAATCCATTTTGAGAAAAAAGGCTCATAAGTTCGCAGCTGAAAGAGAATCTTGGAGTTGTGAAAAAAGGAAAGAGAAATTTGCGACAAACGTAAACCAATTTATATTACAATTTCTTGGGACGACTGTGAATCTGATAATGATTATAAATCCAAAATGGTCAAATATGTATTTAGGAAATCATAATTCTGAGCTGATGATTTGTTTTTAACATACATTTATTATCAATTGATGTGATTTTACATCTTTACAGGTTTACACATTAAAAAAAAGACACACTCACATTTTTTTCATATGGCTGGAATGATCATTTTAAACATTTAAAAACCAATTATTTATCCTAAAATTAACATGTGTTCACATTGTTTCTTCTACACTATAAGTCCGATTGTGACCTTGGCATTATATTGACTAAAACAAAGAAGAAAATGTTTTGAGAAAACAAGCCCTTTGAGGTCCATTTTCTATAAGAGAGCTTTGCAAACAATCTAAAAATCTTCTTTCAGAGCTGCTTTATTTAGACCTCTAGTGAGATGTCAGTAAGAAATATGTGACAAAAAACTTGGCAAGATTATCACATAGAAAATGAGTAGCCAATGATTAAAATTTCTATAATCTTATAATGATCTAAGAAAAGTTCTTTGATTACATGAAACAAAATCTTCTTGAAAGCAAAGTGTTGATTTTTTTTCCCCTGGAAAGTTTAATGGGGTTTGGAAAAGAGTACTGTAGCCTTACATTATTATGATCTATTGCGCACATGTAACAGAAAAGGAAGAATGACGTGATTTCATTAAGCTACAAACACTATATTAGAAGGAAGGAATATGTGAAACAACAGCTGGAGTTTGGAGAGAAAGGTTCCACACAAAGCCATTGCAGAGAGGAAGCATACAAGGTTGTCACTTCTTGCTGGTCACATTCATATTTCTTCAAAATAATGGAAAGGAAAGCAAGGGGGAAAAGATTTTGTAGTAAGTAAGTAGTAAAGTTCTTCAAGGTTCTTATGGCCCATACAGCTGGAGTTTATCCCAGTGTCTATGGTCTATAGCGGAACAGGTGATAATAATGAGCTCCTAAACAGGACGCTAGTCTTTACCAGGTCTTTTATTGGCCAGCTGTTGTTGGCACCCTTTAGCACTTGGGTTGAGTTGGGGAAAATATGTGTTAAGTGTCTTTCCCAAGCAACACAATGTTGGGCCTGGCCTTACTAAGATCCGAGCTCAGGACCTCATGATCTCAAGTCCGGTAAACCGAACCACTGGGCAACTGATGCATTACAGAAAAGAAAATGATGTAAGTAATATTAATGTGGGAGAAAAAAATCCCACCAATTTGAAATCAGTTCATGAAAACAAAACCTTTTCTAGGTAACAAATATGTTCCCCCTCATAATATCAATAACAACAGAACAAAACATGGCAGAGAAATAAACATTAAATAATAACTTTAAACATAACTCAAAGATTGGATGATAATTAATTTGCTTTAGTCTGTTGTTAACATATTTATAGAAATGTACACTGCTTTGTTCTTCCTAATCTGTCTTATACTTATATAATCCTCCTCCCTCTTGTTTTAAGTCTGACTACAGGCCTAAAGGGCTGACCGATAAATGTTGCATAAAATAAAAATAATCTAGGCTGACCCCCCTCCCCCACCCACTGCAATCAGTACATGTATTCACCTCAGAGGCCGTCCGGCTAAGAGGCCATATTTTGTTGTCTTCCGAGGACTGGCCTCTTAGGACCACTGTATCATGAAAATTACAACTTCCTCCTTTACTAGCTAAATCAAAAACTATAACCTACACTTCAGATAGTGTGGGTTTGTGGCTAAAAAGAGTGACCTCAGACACAATGTTAAAGTCACGGAGGAGATTACCGGTTGCAAAATACAGATCGACAAAAGAAAGCATTACAACAGAGCATAATATCAAATGAATGAATTGAAAAAAACTTGTACATTCTAAATGATGAACTCATCACAATTTATAAAACATGGAAATTATGAGACCCCTGTGTAAAGGGGAAGCTAAAGCAAAATCATCTTAGAAAATCTGCATCCTATGTATGGCAATGGAGAGAAATGAGCAGATATAGGGAAGGGATAATGCACACAAAAACAAGGGGGAAATAACAAGAAATGAAGTACAATGTGGGAAAGTGATTGCATCACCCCAAGAACCCTTTTGGTCAAAGGAAAGTAGGTGGAAAAGAAGGAGAATGTATGTACATCCATCCATTATTATTCAGGGCAAGCAGCACAGAAATCAAAGTTGAGTTGTATGCCTTTGATTATCTCCCTTATTTATGATTGTCATAAATCCCCTTTTAAACCATATATCCATCATTTCATAACATTTTTGTTTGGTGCATCTTTTCATCTTAAGCTCCATTAAATATAATTTAACCATCAAGCACACAAAACTCAACAAATGACAACAAACAAAATTACCAGAGAGATATTGGAAGAAGTGATGTCTATCTTTTATCTTAAACTTAAACAACAACAAAAAATGACCGGTTAATGAAAATAAATCCTTTAATTACTGATAATGATAATCAACATTAATTAATACATTTATGTACTCGTGGGGATGGGAGGATGGGGGGTACAGACTACAATGAAAAGTTTTTCTCATTCTTACCTTTTCTCCCCTATCATTGTCATCAAGATAAAAGAGGTTCTATTAAAAAACTTGCTTAAATTGTTTTATCAGTATAACCATAATTCTATATAAAGAGTATGTATATATGTTCCAACATACTTGGGCAATACTAATATAAAATGTGCTACATTCAAAATCAAAACAAAGACAATAATGAAACTATAATACCCAGGTGGCTCAAGACTTAAACATGCCTTTGTACCTCTCAGATAGTTCTTTCTCTTCCTTCCTAATTTCAGCCTTGCATTGCTCCATAAGTTTCCTCACATTGTAATCTGTCAACAGTTGAAGATATAATTATGAGCATGTAAACTAATACATTATATAGCATCTAACAAGTCTTTGATTTTAAATAACAGAAAATCAAAGGAGAAAATATGTCATCCATGACCGGCTACCAAAAGTTGTGAGCATATGTCACTACCAGACAACAGAAAAAGGCTCCAAATCAATTATTATGGAACTCCAGTTAGTAATTGTAAACTTTACTATTTAATTTTAGCTTCATCCCTGCAGACAGCCTGAAGGAACAAGGACAAAGAAAAGTGAACAAGAAGCAAAGGAGGTGGTATTTAACTACGGGATGACCAACACAAGATCAAATCCATTTATATGGAAAATGTCCATCATTATTCTATAACAGCTTTGCTTAAAATTCTACAACAGACAGGATAAAAAAATGTGCTGTTATGTGAAAATGTATTATATTCCATCAGTTCAGGTGTATTGAGTGTATACGAAACATGTTAAGACACACAAAAATGATATTATGCTGTCTAGATCAATACAGTCATTGATTAATTCTCCATTCTAATTTACACTCAACAATTTAACCCTCCTAGTGGTGTCATAAAACTGATATTCATGCTTCCAAATATAACTGAATGTTTACACAGCATAACAGTTTCTACTAAAAGGCCCAATTTCAGTTCTGAAACCATTATATGTAACATCTAAAAACACAACAGAAAGATTTAGCTGACATTTAGGAGGTTTCATATGATCTATCATATCTTTAACTTTGTTCAAAAAGGTCAAATATATTTTTAAAACATAATCATGTTTATATGGTTGAATAATGCTTCCACTATTCCTTTGGGCTGAAATAAATAAATAATAATGATAATAATAATAATACTTTATTAATTTCTTTCGGGAAATTCTTTTTGCTTAAAATACTAAACTATAACAAGGACATACTAAATTCAATATGGTAACAAATAAAAGTCATGGATAATGCAGACTAGCAATTAGAAACAATTAAGCCTCTAACAGGTAAACGTTTGAATAAATATACAATGCAAATTACCCCTTCAAATGCAAAATAATAATAATAATCAATATTTAAAAGTCACTTGGAGAAAAATAAACTTTAATTTCAGTTAATCGGGCAAATGTGTTGTGTATGCTTAAAATACCAACTAGTCTTGGCTGTCTCGGCTCTGGTCACCCTTACCCTCCCCTTCCTCACTCGATAGGTCTGACAGTCAGATCATCTCTCTCTCTCTTTCTCTGATCATGGAAAGAAAATCTGAAAAGGTCTTGTGTCACTTTTACCGACAGAGATCGAACTCTGTATTACAAGCGTGTCAATCAATATAAAAGAAAACTCATTGTTGCTGAATGTAGTCTTGAGTGAAAGAAGAAGTATATGGGGTCTTGACATCAAACCAACGAATAACAAACAAACTCCACACAATACCAAACAACGACAAAAAAGGGAGTTTACATGTAGTTCAAAACAAGAATGACAATGTAAATACACAGTAATAGGTCATGGCTTTTGACTCCACCAAATTTTTGTTGTCACCCGTGGACCATGCATTTTGGCGGAAACTACAGTAGTATTCTTTAAAAAGCATTCTTAAAAATAGAGTAAAAAATGTCCATGTGAATATATCAGGTAAATGTATCAAGGTGTGTAAATTGCAAATTTCTTTCAAGGTATATAAAAGGCATGTGCAGAGAGATAGACACAAATATTATCATGCAACTCAAGACATATTACACAACATGATATTACAATCACTATGCACCCAAGACACACCACGACAACCACAGGATTCAACGATGAATATGCCCATACATTTGTATTGCGTAAGGCAAAAACGATTTAAAATGTTGTTCAGTTTTTGAGGGAACTGATAACCACTGCTGACTAAAAAGATTTTAACTCCAGCAGTTTAGACACAAACAAAGCCATTAATGACTCAAAACAAAGAATAACACACTAGACAAGATAGATATCTCACGACTTACCAGGTTGTGCTTTTTCAAGAGTTTTAAGCGCCTCTTCATAATTACCACAAGCATACTGGGAGGATCCTTTGCGATAAAGTGCCTTGACATTGAATGGTGACATTTCCAAAGCATTGTCACAGAAATCAATGATACGGATGTACTTTGGTTCAGGCTCTTTCAGCATGCAGGCTATTTTTAAAATAACATTTTTAGAAAAGGAAATTTGAATATATTAAAACTGACATTTATCACACAAAGGTAAAATTCTATATCATTGAAATGACATAAAAGATACTTAAATACAAAATGTAATGACTACATTTATGTAATATTGTCACAATCAAATATTTAGTACTTAATACAATATTTACCATATTTTGAACACCCATGTTCTCACTAGATAGATGTATAAAAAGACAAATCAAACCCGGTTTGCATTGTACAGTAAAAATAAAGTTCCTTTAAAGCCATTATGGCCCATAGAACCGAAGTTTATCCTAATTTCTATAGCACGAATCGGAGCAGGTGATGATAATCACCTCCCGGAAACGATGCTAGTCTGAAGCTAGTTTGTACTTCTTAGCTGGTCCTTGTACCCATTTACACCTGAGCGAGTGGGAAACAATTTGTGTTAATTGTCTTTTCCAACATCGGAACTAGCTTTGCTAGATTTCGAATCTGACACCTAATAATCTCAAGTCCGGCAGCCTAATCACTCAGCTAGCAATTCGAGAAGGTTGGAAAAAGTGATCTATATTATATTTATATCCTATATTGTAAACAAACTTGTAAAGAAACAAGTATTGTGTTTTCACATATGAGTACAAAAGTAAACTTCTAGGTCTAGAGTAGAAGCCATCAGAGACAAAATATGCCCCAGTTTCCGTAACATTAAGGAGAATATATGTGATACAACATTACACCTTAGGACTGGCCACCGCTTTGTAACAAGCTTTACTTACAGTTATAGTAGGTATCATATTATATGCACCTGGCTAGAATGAGGAAGAACGAATTAAGTGACTGTCCCAAAAATACATTGTCCAACCTAGAGAAACTAGAATTCAAACCCATCAGCTCAGGACGTCAAGTCTGAATGTATGGTACAAAACTACAGATGACACAAACAATTTTAATACAAAACTTAAAGCTTAAGAACATTTAAGACATCAGATATATCATCAATAATAGAACAAAAGGAAAGATATAAAATTTAACATGATCTAAGCATGGCATAATGCAAGAAGTGAAATTCAAGAATCTTTTCAATGAGAAAAACACACTTTCCCCCTCTTTTATTTGCCAGATGAAAATATAAAAGAAATATAGATGGTGCTTAAAAACCGGTTTAGACCAGAAAATAGATGTACATGTAATATTGTTATCAGTTAAAGAAAACAGTTCCTGAGAAATAATTATTTTCTCAAATACTTGAGTGAAATCAAACCTGACTAAAAGTTTCAGCAAAAACAACGAAATATTTAGTGTTCCAATTTACAAGCACATCTTGAATCTATAATAAACTCACCTGCCAAATTATTATAACAATCACAAATCAATGTTTTGGTATCTGCATCTAACTCCATTGGTCTTGATGGTTGGACAGCACCACCCATTAAAGAATCAATACTTGCTCTCATATCGTGACTATAAATACTCAATCCCTTAATGTAAAGAACACTGCGATAATAGCTTCGAGATGCTTTCTTAAAATTGCCCAACTTGTACTGTGCATTGCCTTCCTCTTTAAAGTTTCTAATCTTGATGATTTTCTCTTCATCAGTGAGTTTAGCTTCATCAGTCATACTTGTATTGGATAAATGGTGATCTGTTGAAAAATGCAACATAAATTTGTGCATGTAAAATTACCAGTTTGAAAATCATGGACATTGATATTGATATAATCATGCATTTGATGCATGTCCATCTTCTTTAAAAAGCCACATTCATTGATATAAAAAGGATTTTCAGTTTATTTTGACAGCTTTTATTGCACTTAGCACCTTTAGATTATCCATTAGCTTTGAAGACGGAAAAATTAAGAGGATACCTCAAATAGGCCATTTGGGGTAAAAATATCAAAATTGAGGTTATGGCATTTCTTTCTAGTTCTACTTCTTAGCTTTACTTACAAACCATCCCAAAGTCTGAATTCCTGTCTTTCTGTGAAAAAGTAGTCTTTTTGAAGACAACGATCATCACAGTTTCATGACAAATTATCATATTTTGCCTTACTTTGAGACCCTCACAAACCTATAACCCTTTGAATGAAATAGTATCGTCCTATTCATTTACACACCTCTTCGTATGCACTGTGCTATTCATGTTGAGACTAGACAGTCAGTGACAATAGTATTATTTCGCTATAGTACAATATTATTGTATTCAGAACTGCTAATAAAGCCCACTCTTCCATATATGGCAAAGGCTACGCTTAAAAAATGCCACAAACAACTGTGAGAATAGTTGCGAAGTCTCTCCTTCTCACTGTGGCTGGCCTGTTCCATATCAACACTGCTCATACACAATCATGCGTGTTGCTCTTCCCACGAGCGACGGAGTCGGCCCCCCAATCGGGTCATTGTGAATGTTTCATTCTGCTTTCAATGATCATAATATTTGATTACAGAATATATTCATTCTATTCTATGTATCGTTTTTATTATCATTTGATGCGTGTTGTTTGAAATCACGAGTAAAAAAACTCTTGTAAGCCTAAAGTTGTGTGAAACATGTGTTTTTGTAAGCTTTAGTAATGTTATTTCCTTCTTTGGATCAATAAAGTATCATTATTATTGTGAAATTTCAATTGCGTTTTTCTCAAAATGCTATTTTTTCGACTATTTTTTCGCTGTTTGGCCTTATTTGCATATATATTTTGTCATGAAATTTCGCATGTAGAAAGCCGTTTACTGTACAAACAAATTTTCAAAAAAACATTTTCCGAAAAATGTATACTTTTTGCAAAAATAATTTTTCATAATTATATTGTATGTTTTATATAGCAAACTAAAAAGATCATAAAAACATATATATATATATAAAACTGAAAGTCTGAATTTTTGTTTCGACAGTTTATAGTCATTACTTTGAACAACTTGTATGTGAAGTTGGGAGCGATTTGATCATTAAGTTTTTCTAAATAGCTACATAAAGTAACGTGTAAACAAAAAACATAACAATTTAAAATGGCGGGTGTTTCCATGGCAACCAAGTAAACAACACCATATAAGCATATATGTTTCAATACACTGATGCATAATTTAACCAAAAAAAAAATAGTTTCAGAACCCACATATATATATCCCCTTAAAGAAAGGAAAATCTTTTACACTCCTGTATCCCAAAATGAAAAAAGGAGAGACTGACAATCCAACCAATCAATCACATTACAGTGAAAAGAAGAAATCAGTAATGACTCATATGTGAAAAACATTACAAGCTGTAAATCTATATTTCACACCAAGTAAATCTTTTTGTTGCTTCACATTTAACGCAGGATGTATTTTGATTAAATATAAAGTGTGTTTTTATTCTTATAGCATAGGGTGAAGTTGACATGTTGTTTACTTTAGGTCTGTCCAGTAGACGTAAAGGGGACAACACTTTCATTGTGTGTGAAAGCAAGGGCAATGTAACCTTCCAGTATTGTTAGAAGTGATCAATTCATAGACTGCAGTAATGAAACTTTTTTTTTCAATTTAGTGAAAATGAAAAACTATTTCAGGTTGGACAAAGGCAATCTTAACATGGTTTTAGCATTACAAATGTGTGCGTAATTTATCCAACACACTCAGCACCAATTCCCGCCTTTTATTTTTTTAATATAAATTCAAACAAAACAAAATATATATGGTATCAGCTGTTAAGTGCAATCTTCATGCTATTCAAAAACATCAGTGGCGACACAGTGTTCTAGAGGTAAGGTGTCTGCCTTTAAACCAAAAGATCTTGGGTTCATATCCCAACAGGTTTACAAATGTTCTCGAGTTTTCCAGGTAAAACTCACGCTCTGTACATTCAGGTAGGTGGTTACACACCTAGTCCTATCAGAGATGGATGATACAAAGGAAGTCATGTGTTGCAGATCACATTCACAGCACTCTGTGCACATTTTAGATCTTTTGGCTATTAACAGAGCAGTTCGAGCTAAATTTACTAGAACAAAAATTCTACAAAAAAACCCTGAGATCATCAGATCACCTTTGCTTTCGTTGAATGAGGATAATCAAAATGAAATATCAAATAGCATTCCATGATGAAAAGAGAGCACACTTGAAGCATCTACACTCCAAGGACATATTATTTGTTTGTTTATAAAACTTCTTTGTATTTGTCTTGCCTATGTTCCTATGGGGAAAGGGATTTAGTAGTTCGGACGCAAGGTGTCAGCTTCTCAACCAAAAGACAGTGGGTTCGAGCCCCGCCAAAGGCTGAAAAATATTCTCAATCTTTTTCGAACAAAACCTCCCCCCCTGGTACAGGTAGGTGGATCAACACCTAGTCCCATGGGAGACGGATGATGAAAAGGAGGTCCTGTGTGCAGATAACAACACTCTGTGCGCGTTAAAGATCCCTTGGCTATTTACAGGAGTCCGAGGAAAATTAAAAATCCTACCACTACCATAAACCCCGAGATCACCTTAGTTGTGGATGTGGATAAATCAAATCAATCAATCAAACCTATGGGGAATCAATTTATTTGTTTTATATCCTGTTTTCATTTTGATTTTCCAACTATGCCCCTTTCATCAAATTCATGCCTCTCCTCTTTTGCTAAAAATTGTGATGTGTTTCACTGTATGAGTTAGGTTGTTTTTTATTTCTTCATCTTACAATTCAATCTTGTTCCATCTTCTTTGTACTCTCCCCCACCCCTATATCTAAAATTGATTTTGCAAGTTTAGAGAACTAGAATTTGTCTCTTGAAATATTCTTACCGGCCGGATATGTCGCACTATAAAACAAGTCGATCTAACTAGTTTCTTTAGTTCGAAATAATATACCCGAAAACGAAACTAAACTTGTATAGCACACCAGGGTAGGCACTTTTGATTATACGTCCAATAAGACATGATGTGCTGCTATCGTCGAATTCGGTAGACATGATTGAACATCGTTTCACTTATATTTTTCATGAAATCTTGCAACAGCTGCTTGGTGACAGTTATTGAACAAATGTTTAGATTACTTTATTATTTTAAACCATGATACTTTATCAACGATATCTTCATATTTGACTTTGAGGAAGACCAACCTAGGATGGTCATGATTGTTTCACTGAAGTTGATTTAGTTATTTAAAATGTTTCTTCAGTCTTTTCTTTCATGAGTTCTTTCATGCCATACCAAAGTATGTTCCTACGAATATGCGAAGAGGATAAGTGAAAAAGAGAAGTAAAGGTGAGAGATTGAAATTGAATATAGGATTGCAATGCTCATAGATTTATAATAATAATAATAATAATAATAATAATTTATGAATAATAGATTTAATAATAATAATAATAATAATAATAATAATAATAATAATGATAATAATAATAATAATAATAATAATAATAATAATGATGATAATAATAATAATAATAATAGTCAGTCTTCATTGACAAGCATGCTCATAAAACAGAGGACGTTATGAGAGATCAACACTGATCACAAATAAATCATAGAGGGCATTGAAATGACAAGTAAATTTAAAATTAAAGAGAGAAAAAAATTTCTCTCAATCTTAATAAATGGAAAGAGACACTTTACATGTTTTTCTAGTTGATTTGATTTCATACTGTTATCCTCCATTACTCCATTCTCTCTCGTCGCAGTGATTCAAGATGGCAGAAGCAATGCGTGCAACTGTCGCATCCTTTTGAAGGGAATTGACAGGTATGTTTATCAGACCTCCTATTTGTAATTTCCAATTCTTTATCTCCAGTGTATTGCTCTACTTGGCAAAGTCCCTCATCATCAAACCATTGGGTTGTTTTTTTCAATAGATCAAGATCCTTAGATTGACTGACCGATATGGTACGGTACCACCGGTACCGGCTGATGATGTGTTGTTTAATTTATTATTTAGTTAGATCTATAGATCTAGAGTCTAGATCCAGATCTAGCTACAATGGAATAATCGCTCTTTAGCACCGCCAAAATTTCACTTTGAATACGATTACAAACCCAGTTTATGTTCAATACTGGGTATGGTCCCAATACTCATACTGCCAATACTCCAATAGCCCCCTTTCACTTTCTCATGCTCCTCGATCGCTAGAGCGAAGTACGACATGTTGTGGAGAGCCTCTGACTCTAACGTGTGTCTTCTCCAGTCGTTGCCCAATTATTACTCCCACTTTAGCCGTAACACTGCTGACCATAGACAATAAATGAAGTTGAAATTTGAAAATACACTGCGGCGGTGCTAACGGCTAGCTAAAGTGGGAGTAATAAATAGAGAGATGACTGACTTGGGAAGATGACTTAGAAACACAAGAACCCCCACACTTTCCTCAAGAACAGGATAAAACTGAGAAACAGAATCAGGAGGTAGCCTAAAATAATATTATTATTATTCCCCGCCATCGGGAAACAAGAATTGCATTGATCAGCTATTTTGAAGAAGGCAGACACAAGGAGTACAAATATATTCAAATATCGACATGGGATCACTTTCTTTTAATAGACCACCCCCCCCCCTCTCCTCAGGATTAGCTATGAAAATCTAATATAAGAAAAATGTATCTCTCAAGTCTCATTCCCAGAGTTAGGCCGAGAGGGGATGGGACCACAGAACAGAGATGTAATGTAGGCCTCGCGGAGTGGCGAAAGTGAGGAGAGAGAGCACCGCCAAGTGTCCAACTTGCAACGGTCATTTCAGTATAAAAAAATTCTGACTCGATCACGGAGGCTTGTGAGAAGTGATAGGAAGGGGAATCAGTATCAGCCCTGAGTCGGCGAAAGAGAGTGATCACAGTGTTTTTTCAGTGAGTCAGGTCGGTGATTCACTGCAGACAGTATCGTTTAACTATTTTCAAGCTTGATATTGCCTGACGGTGTTTAAATGCGATTATGCCATTATAATATTGTAAGTTTGTCAACTTGTGAATCCTTGGAAATATTGTTCAATCATGTTACGAATGGTGGTTGGAACATGGGAGTAATAAATAGGGAGATGGCTTGGAAACACAAGAGCGGAGCTTTTTGTTCTTTGTTTTCATGCAGGGGAGCAAGCCCCCCTGAACCCCCCACACTTTCCCCAAGAACAGGATAAAACTGAGAAACAGAACCATCGGGAAACAAGAATTACATTGATCAGCTATTTTGAAGAAGGCAGACACAAGGAGTATAAATATATTCAAATATCGACATGGGATCACTTTCTTTTAATAGACCCCCCCCCCACCCCCCAATGAAAATCTAATATAAGAAAAATAGATTGCCATTTTTCTCTCATATCTAGATCAAGATACCGAGGCACAAACCAAGCTGCCATTTTGATGTTTTGTTTACGACGGCAGCTGTATTGATCAGCGCTTGTTGTATCCTAGATCTATACTGTAAATAGGAGGGCTAATGTCAACACAGCTATTTGGATGCCGTGCCTGAGGGATTTAATGTTGCAATGCCAACCTCCAAATTTATCCAGTCTGTCAGTGTGAAGTCCTTTGTGGAGAATCTCATTCTGAATCCTTGGAAATATTGTTCAATCATGTTACGGATGGTGGTTGGAACATGGTACATGCTTAGTGCGAACTGAATCATTTAGTGTGGTATAGATCTGTATGCATTGGCAAGATCCAACTAGATTGCATCAATGTCTAGTTTTTCCAATTTTGCTTGTTGAATTGCTTCCCATATCATTGTGGCATGCTCTAGGCAAACAGGGACTTCAGGAATACCTCCCTTTTGAAGTCATGATGATGTATTCGTTACTGATCAGAACTTTTGTCAGTCTGTAGGCCATGACAGAGAATATTTCATTCGAGTTTTGCTCTTTTGGGATCATGTACACTCCATCTGCTACCATCCATTGCTCGCTTAGCTTTTCATTTTTCCATGCTGGGCAGATCATCTTATGTAAGAATGCCAGAATTTTTGGGCTCTCTTGTACAATACATAAGGTATTCCGTTCGGCCCATGTGAGGACTTGGCTCTGGCCTTTTGGACCACTGACTCAACTTCCTTCAATGAAGGGGTCTACTGCTGAACCTATTTTTAGGTGCTGCAGGCCATATTAAGCCCTCAATTTGGTCCACTGGTCGATTGCGGTCTGGGTCAAAATATGTCTCCCTCAGAGGTTGTTCAAGTGTCAGTTGATAGGATTCCTGATTTAGGCTGCTCAAATACTTGAAAGATTCTCTGAAGAATTTGTCATGCTTTCTTTCATTGGTACCTCCTTTTTCTTGCTGTTTCGGCCTTGCTCAGAGCATTATGCTTTAGCTTTAAATCTTCCCATATCTTTTGCAATCCTTGCTTTTCAAATTCTGAGGCTTGCTTCATAAGTTTTCTTAGATTTTTCTTATGTTATCCATCTCTCTTTGGTGTCTGTTCTTGTGTATGTGTATCAGGGTGTGGGAGCGATAGTAAAAAAAAAAAAAAAATGGTGGGGTGGTGCTTTTAGGCATTGTGGGTATTTCCGACCATGGTACACTCCTGGGTTCCCATTTTAGGCGAGAACATCTCGCTTGTTTTACTAAAATCTGAGTCCTTTCGACTGTCACTTGAACCTATTTTATTTTCTCTCGGTTTGTGGAGTCGCAATCCAAGTCATCAGTCTTTTTTCATCACGCCATCATAATGTGCCAATTTATGAACTTTTTAGGGATAGCTCACAATGTTCAGCAGTTCAGTGTATACAATTATTGGCATAGTCGCACTTTAGCTACGCCACGTAATAATAATATGACATTAATCATGAAACACATGCCATCATCATCACTTCATTTCCATTGCATCATTCTCATCAGCTGTAATAAAAGTGAGGAGGTTGGGGTGATGGGTCATACAGACCTGCCAACTTCCCGAAATGATCGAGAAATTCTCATTTTCCGAGAAGACGGTTAAGAGAAAAATATTCACTGAGAAATAAAGATTGCCAATTTTAAAATCTATGAAGCTTTTCAGTACGGATCACTTCCTGAAAAGGAATTTTTAAAACCTGCTAATACTGTTGTAGGCCTAAACTACGGTTCTAGAAGAGGAGTGCGAGAGAGGCCCTTCCTCTGGTAACTTCAATCACTATGCTGCATTTCCAACCACAGTGCCGGTCAGACAGTGTAGAGTGTCCTTTAGCGTTTGAATCCTAAACCTGGATACTTCTGAAATTTCCAAAGCTGTCATCTGTAGAGTTTTTCATGGTGGATTAATACTAGATCTAGTTTGTTTTATTCTGACTATTTATGATTGTATATGTGGGGGTTCAGATAAAGCTATCATCGATAAGTTTGTACTTTAAATTAATCACTCTTTCATTATCTTAATATTATTTATTAAACCGTTGGACTTTGACGGTAATGCATTTCTACACAGTGGCCCCCTCACGTACAGGTACTGAAAATTTCGTCTTGAGTTTTCCTAATTTGGTCTGAAGGAGGTTAGCAGGTCTGGTCATGTGTCATTGTTAATTCCTCACTTGTATCATCATTCTATAGTTCACTTTGTTCTATTTCTGTTATTTTATTGCCTTTTCGTTTTCTGTCCTCTCCATCACAGATATAACCCAGAAAATCTTCAGACTTTGGAACGTTATGTGGACATGCAAGCCAAAGAGAATACATATGATCTGGAGGCAAATTTAGCTGTTCTTAAATTGTAAGTTGTTTCACTGCACATTTTTGTCATAGTGAATCAAGCATGCTGATAATATTTTAGTTAAAGTTTGAAAACTTGAATTTCCCCATGAAAATGTGTCCTTTGAAAATGTTTTAGCAGACAACATTTTATTTAAAGGTACAGTTTCGTACCTTTACTATCATGGTTTATCATTCATTCTGTACACATGTTGAGAAATGTTTTAGTGATGAAAAAATAAGATTTGATATATATAAAAAATACTGTATGAGCCTTTCTCAAAAATGTGACATCGAAAGTAATATTGCGAATTGGTTGTCATCTTAATGTGACTGCACTATGTGATCTTAATGTGACTGAACTATGTTTAATACTATTCTCTTCTGTTGAAGGTCACTCATTTATTCTTTCAGCAATTCTAATATTACATAATCATAGCTGCCACCTGTATGTAAAAGTATATATTTAGTGTATTTTCTTGGATTTGAGTCCTTAAGTTCGTATTTATCTTGAAAAGTATATGTATATGAGGGAAAACTGTGGGTTTTTTTATAAACCCTATGTGAACAACAGAGAGATTGGGGTGAAAGTTCAAAGACATCATTCCTTAAAGAAGGTCAATAAAATTATCAATGTTTTCTGGCATTTTACGGGCCTCCATAATTGAAAATTATTTCATTAGTGAGGAAAGAAATATATTTCTTTTCCTTAGTTTTTAAACTATTTTTAATATCCTTTTACGCCCAATCGATGAATTAATATTTATTAAGAACAACGAAGGCCTGCATGTGTGTTTGATATCCTTTTTGTTTATTATATTTCAAACTTATTTTTGTTCTTTTAAATAAAACACTGTTCAGGTTTTTTCATCTCTGTAACTCTTCATCACAGATATCAATTCAACCCAGATTTACACCAAACTGCAGTGACAGCTCTGATCATGTTGAAGGCACTTACCAACCTCCCTCACTCAGACTTTATCCTGTGTAAATGTCTGATTGAAATCAGCAGGGTAATATTTCATTCTCCATTTAATGATAAAAATCTTTTCTTTTCTTTTTTTTACGTTTTTGACAATTATTCATGTTATATCTACTTGAATTATTTGACCTCTGAGTTTTACAGTCATGTGACATAAAAATCCGCTTGGAGCTACCCATTTCATTACACACTGTGTTTGCGCTTCACTTTTCCTGGACGGTTCTTACATCAGCACGCGGGGTTGGCTGGTTCATGTTTTTCGTGCTGTGTTATGGTGTGACAATCCATGTAATTTTATAATTTATGATGTTTAGACGTTAAACGTAATATTCTGAAAAAGTTTTGTTAATAAGGCAAGTAAAATATTTGAGTTTGGAAGAGCTGCCTCAAAGCCATTTCAATCAAAAAGCAAAATACGATTAGCGCCTGTGGTATTTTTGCATAAGAGTAGCCACTGCCATGCTTCTTCTACAATCACGTCTAACTTACAACATATTGCTTCGTTCTAGCATCAATAACACACCCTAAACGCCACACTGTTTACAGAAGACACCATTTAAGTATTAAAGGGGTGGTCAAGACAGTTCACTTTAATAAAATCCTTTCTTACTCAGAAGGGTCTGTTCTTCACATCTTGCAACTATTTGGATTCTACCAAGATTGGCTGACCAATCAGAAAGCTAGTTTTTAAACTTTATTTGAGTCAATAAGTGGAAATACAATGAAAATAGACACGTTTTGATGGTATCCCCAATCCACACAGAAATATCTGGCCTTCGCGCCCCGCAGTCTGTAGGAGGAAGACTGCAAGATTCCACCTTCACACTACACTGTTTGTTGGGGCAGGGCGGAAATACCCGGCCGCCACACCACAGGTGTTAATGCATGAATTTTCTCCACCCAAATATTTCTTTTCTTAATCCTTAAAATGTTTCTCTTTGAGTTTTGATTTTATTGTCAATGGCGATAATGGGACTACGAAAATATAACTGGTTTTCCCAATTACCGACTATTACGTATAGAATAAGGTCACCAGCTGAACTGTGTAGATGTAATAATCGAGTGCCAGCTATGATATACGCTTCATATAACTTCACAACTGGTAATGCTGATATGATGTTACTCTCAAATAGATGATTAGACTGATGGCAGCAACAGGCCCAGGTCTACTTGACACAACCGTCAATCTCATCTTTTCCTATTTCTGTGGGCTTTTTCTTCTTTTTTTTTTTAAAGACTATTACCTACAGTATGTTGACATATACGCATTTACTTAGCAACTGTGTTTTAGATTATTACAATTCTCCTTTTCGATTCTGAGTACAGTCACAGATTTATATCTTTGTCTCCCTTTAGTTGCAAGAGGAACCCATCGTGAAGGTATTGAAACTGGCTGAATGCTTAGAAACTGCCAACTTCCAATTATTTTGGGTATGTACAGTGCTATGTTAAATCATGTGCAGTAGTCGCTGGATAATGGCACGTTACCTAACTGCACAAATGCACGCTGATTGCAGATGACCAAAATTTTTAAATTTAATAAATATCCATAAATGTACGCCAAGTATACATAATTGCACGCACAAAACTGACGTTTGTGAAATAATTTGCCCTCTACGCATTGAAACCCAAAAAAAAGAGAGAGAGAAAGACAGGGAAGATCAAGTCTAGATGGGGAAAGCCTTGGGACACGCCTAAACTGTGGTGTCCTCACCTTGTACTATCGATGCACGCTCGTTGCGCATCTTGCCTGAGCCTAATGTGCGCTCCATAGAACAGATTTTCGTGTCACTAACACGCAGAATGATTGTGATTATAATTGTGGAAAACACAAAAGAGTAAAATAATAAATATATAACCATTCACGTTGTGACGTCTCTACACAGTCTGTCCTGGCACATGGCGTAAATGCCAACAGGAGTAGCCAATGCAATTAATCACACTTACATGAGTTACTTCGTGAGCTTCCCATGTCTGCATAGTTAGCGCAATTGCACGCTTTTCTCTTCTCCTAAAAAGTTTGTAATTATCCAGCGACTACTGTATGTATATGATATGTTTTTTTGACTTTGTAATGTAGTTTTTTTTAAAGTCAAAAGCTTTTAGTTTTAGAAGTGTATTTTTTTGTCCTAATTTTCGAGTATGTATGTGGTCTTTGGTTTATTTCATTTTTCCATGGTACAATATTAGTTGGTGTATTACTGGTCTGATTTCTTCAATCTAAGATTTGAAATTTCCAACAGATATCACTGATGGAAGATCCTGATCTTCTTATTGGCATTGTGGGTTTCGAAGACTCAATACGAAAATGTAAGTTGTTTTGAGAAAAAATGTATGGATGCAAATTGAGTTTCATACTACACTCAGTTAGGACATATATCTAGTTCCCTTTTAAGATTAATGTAAGATAATCAGTCCATAATTTTCATTGTGAGTCAACATTGTGTCATTTATTGATATTCACTCTTTTATTAATTTTTATATTGTGCATATGTTAAAACTGAGTCTTTAGCAATCGGTGGATTGATTTCACATTTGCAGTCATAACAATTAGCAAATGCATCCTTGTGTGTGTCCCTTGGGTAATCTGAGTCTGAAAAATGTTTAAGATTTAGCATTTTTGGGTGGATATATAATATAACTGCATAAAGTACAAATTTTGTGTAGGGACTTTTTTATCTGATTGAGTTCATCTTTTCTTTTTCATTCCAGTTGTATGCCATGTAGTTGCAACTACATACCAGTCAATCAAAAAGGAAAAATTGAGGCAACTTTTGGGCAACATCTCAGGTTTGTGTTACACATATCACCATGATTTGATCTTTAATTCTCATAAATATTGATTCATTCTACATGGGTAACCATATTATCACATTGATTTCATCTTTAATTCTCATAAATATTGATTCATTCTACAGGGGTTGGAAAATCTGATAGTTTTTTTTTATTGTGAGCTACTGGCATGAATTTGTAGGAGAGAAAGGAAAATTAAATCTCACACTTGGTCTTTCCGTAGGTTATTATATTGATTCATGATTTGATCTTTAATTTCATAAATATTAATTCATTCTACACACTTGGTCTTTGATTTCAGTTGTGTAATTCTCATAAATATTGATTCATTCTGAGGATGCTAAGGAATTTTTTAATGCCATCATTCACCATTTTTTTATTGTGAGCAGTTACAGACCTTGATGAATTTGTCCAGGATTGTGTTCGTCTACCTCTATCTCCCTTTCCATTGTACACTTGATAGATTTGGCTGTTGTCTATACCATCTGATGCTAAAATATTTTTAGCTGCCATCATTCACCATTCCTGTACAGACCTTGATGTCTGTTGTCCAGCATTGTGTTTTATCTCCCTTTCCGTTTGTGATAGATTTTAATGTCCCTTTCTAAACGTCTTCATGTAGCTAAAATATTTTAGTTTCCTTGATTTGATTTTATGCAAACATCCAATCTTTCTAAGATTGTTATGTTGTTAGTGTTGGCTGTCCAGGGAATACATATTGTTCTATAGCATTCTGACTTGAAGGTGTTGATTCTTTTTTCTTCCGCTTTTGGGGTTGCCCATTCTTCACACTCATAAGTGGCTATTGGAAAAACTACATGTCTTTCAATTCTCAACTTCATGTTACTACATTCGCTTTTCCTTTCTTCCTTTATCACTTCACATTCTTCTACCCTCCATTTCTTTGAGGTTTGTCATAGTTAGTCTGTTCCCCATTTCATTCAAGGAGCTATTGTTTTGTTTCGAACCTGGCCCCTAGATATTTGAAATGCCTCACAGTTTCAATTTATTGGCTGTTTCTTTGTTTTCTTTACATTTAATATTTAACATGGAATCTCTGTTTTTTATGAGGCGTTGTAGCTGAACCATAGTGTTGTGAGCTCGTAAAAGGTTATGATATTTGCTTTACCGTTGCATTTAGAGTTAAACAACATATATAGCAAGCTGTCTCATTGGAACATGAGCTGTTGTGTTGAAAGGAAGGGAGTTAGTTTTCATTTTTGGTAAAGATAGTTGACAATTGTTATTTTAGCTGTGCCACCTGTTAGTTATGTATTTAATAATGCACCTCAGTGTACTGCGTCATAAAACATTTTTTTCTTCATGGTTTTAGTGTACTGGCTTTTAATTTAGTGTGTTTCCTTTTTCTTTTCTCAATAAAGATGCCCAGACAAGTCAGTGGATCAGTAAATATGGCTGGAATGAACAATTGGATGGCTATGTTTTTGTAGCGACTCAAGATGAAAACATTAAGACCAAGAATATCACAGAAAAAATATCATTTGACAGTGAGTTGTCCCTTTATGTTTTGGGTTTTTTCCTTACTCAAATGTATGGTGAATCAAATTTCAAGAAAGTGTCAAGCCCGGAACTTTCTATGTGAATGGCGCTAAGCGACCTTGAAAAACATTCAACTAGTAGTAGAAGGCCGACCTGTAATAATATTATAATACAATACTATTGTACAGGTGCCTGCATTGATCAGGATGCTCTATACCTAATTCTTGTATTGTGAGTGAGTGTATATATGTATGTGTCTGAGAGAGACAGAAAGAGAGAGTGCGTCTTTCCTTAAAGTTATGGGCCTAGTTGGTGTCAAAGAAAACACGCAGCCTGAATTTCAGGCATACACACGCTTCAACCACTTGAAATACAGGGAAAAGCATAATAAGGGCAGGCTCAATCATACATGAGGCAAAATAACAAACAAAATGTAACAATTGCCTTTGAATCTGTGTGGGTTGTGCCCGAGATATGAGTAGAGGAGGCACAGAGAACATGGGAACTGCGCTCTCACCTGTCTATCACGAGCCCCCTCCTTTTTTCCTGTCTCTTTCTCCCTCCTTCCCTCTGCCTCTCTCTCTTTCTCTGTGTCTCTATCACTGTGCCTCTCTGTATCTTTCTCTTTGTCTCTGACTGTCTCTTTGTCTCTCTAACTCTATTTGTGTGTGTGTATCTCTGTCTCTCTCTATATATCTATCTCTGTGTGCGTATCTCTCTGTCTCTCTCTATCTCAGTGTGTCTCTGTCTGTTTTTCTCTCTCTCTCTCTCTCTGTCTCTGTTTCTTTCCCAAGGAACACAAAGTTGGGTCTAACTTTGCCAGGATTCGAACCCGGGACCTCGTGATCCCAAGTCCAGCATCCTAGCCACCTGGCATAAGTCACATATATGATATTTTCTCTTTCGGACTTCGGTGTAAGATGTTTTTTGCTTTGCGTATGTCACATAAGGGTAAATTCTCTTTAAATTTTTACTAAAATCTCCTCAAATCTCCTCAAAAATGTTAATCCTGACTGCTATAATATTAGGCCTGTCTTATGATTGACGTGAAATTCTTTGTATTATTCAGAATTAAATTCTTTATGCTACAGCAATCTTCTTTTACATACTAAGTTAACTGCATTACCTGAAAACAAGAGAACCTTCTCTGCAGTTGAAACAGGGAATAGTTATCGAGACATTAAATGATTTATTGGATTTGTGATCAGCAAATACAAATTTACATGTATTTTTGTGGGAAAATGTTCCTGTTTAATCACTGTATAAATATTTTAGTTTGAAGTGATAAAGGATACACATAGTATGTATATATGTTGTGTCTTGCACTGGACATGGTAAAATTATAGATCTTGTGCTGTTTTTATGTGTGACAAAAGATAAACATTTAAACCAAATCAAATAAACTTATGTATTGGTGACTTGGCAACTTCATTATGTTTTAGTTTTTATTTAAATCATATCTGTATATTTATTCTTTTTCCTCTTTTTCTTTCTATTTGCAGGTGTGGCAGCCATTATGGCCTCTGGTCGATGAAATGTTTGATAATTGTGTGTATAGAAAGATTGAATGGTTGAATGCAAGGTGTCGTTGTGAGACACCAATAAACAATAGTCATGAGACTCATTTGCGTGTTCCAGACTTTTTACTTTTCAATGTTTTATCTTCATGGTGTCTTTATTTTGTTTTAAATAGAAATTACAAAAGTGTCTGTTCTTTCAATTATTCTGTGAGGGCAATGACGAAGAGGTTAATATTAACTCACTCACTGCTGTTGCTGCCATGTATAGACACCCGTCAATAGACAATTTGTTGCTTAACGCAACATTTGTCGGCATTGACTTTCTTTTCTTTTTTTCTCCTAGTTTCTGATACCTTTCTTTATAGGTATTTTTCATGCACACTGTCAAATCATTTGTATGGAGACACTACATTACACTTTTATTAGGTGGTATGTCCTTTGTTAGAAATCAAAAATAGTTTTCAACTCCAGAATCTGATGTGAATCATTTGATACATAGTGACAAATGGGTCACTGGCAACAATTCGGATGGGGGCGGGGGCGTGTGATCAGCAAGTGAGTTCATCGAGCATGGTGTAGAAATTCAACATTTACCTCCCTTCTTTGTGATTTCAATGCCCTATTCTATTTTATCTGGTCTGTTGACCATCGCCGCCACCACGGCACCAGGACCCGAAGGCACAATGGATACGGCCAATGCCAGACAGGGCAGCAATAAAACTGTTTACACCTTGTCCCCGATCACCAGGTGATTTTATGTCACTTACATCAAGGAAGAGCCGTGGGCGGAGTACGGAAGACTTCAATTCTTATTGCCTAGTGACAAACCAGTGATCCAATGAGCTGTGTTGTTCAGTGGGTGGAGTTATGGAGAGACTGGTCATCTTTTATTACATCACAATGGATAGGTAATGAAGGGTGGTTACAACGCATAGATCATTGTTGATGAGTATAAGCCATATATGCGATGGAATACATGAATGTATGATAAAAGCCGATACAAAAAAGTAAATAGTTCCTCGTAGACGCCTTAAAGCAGTTGGTGAAAAATCTTTCTCGTTTTGCACCCGAAAGTCTGGAATTCTCTCCAAACACTTAAGAGAAATAAAATCAACTGAGACATTTAAGAAAAAATTTAAAATTCACATGTTTTCCACACAGCCCTAAAACCCACACAGATTCATATTTCTCACAACTGTCATAAATATTAGACCTTCCATTTCTCCGCCTTTAGGCGGAATGCCGGCAATTTTATCATTTGCTGACACTTTACCACCGAATGAGAAAAAAATATATATTTCCGGACATTTGCGATTCAAATGGCAGAAGAAACGTTAAAAATTTTCGATTTCCAGCGTTGGAACTTGATATTGAGATTCAGGCATTGTTCTGGTCTTAGTCTCAGCTCGATTTGGCGCTTTGCTTTGTTAACAACTACGTATCAATCTAGATCTCTACCTTTAACTTGTGAAACTTCATATGTCGGAAATTCTTGACTTCGTTGATAGGAATTCAGACATTAAATCTATAGAAAATGTCGTGAGAAATAAATTTCGATGGAATTGGTTAGAGGAGGAGGATGGGAACGGAGATTTCCTATCTGTTTAAGTTAAAAAAACTCGCTAATCCAGGCCTGATATTCTGCAGATATTGTAAAACTAAAGTTGACTATAGTCAGAAAGGAAAATCGCATATTAAACGGCATTCTGACAGCATGAGTCATAAGAAAAAGAGACAGATCCTGAAAAGTAACCGTGTTTCACTAATATTATTTATAAGTATTTAAAATGCAAACTAATAAGGTAACTGACTTTTTTAATTATGTATAAAAATGTCCAGTATTTCTCAATCGTCTGGACCGAAAGTTCCCAGCTGAGTGAGTTATTAGTGGACTGTTACTACTATTAGTCTCTTTATAGATATTTGAGATTTACGTTTTACTTAAATTATGATGAATAATGATATGAAATAAAATTGCAACCACATAGGAACAAAGGTGAGACAAATACAAAAGAATAGACAGAAAGAAATCTTTGAGAACCAATAGTATAGAACCAAACCTGTGATGTCCGTGTCAATACTTATCACCTTGCCCATGCAAAGAGAGCGCACTACCAGTCAAGGAGTGCGTAGTTAGCTTGGTTGGTAATGTGCTCTCTTATTTAATGTCAAGGTGATGGGTGCCAGCATGGAGGTTGCTAGTTTGATTCTACTGGCGCCCAAAGATTTCTTTGCTTATTCCTTTATATTTATCTTGTCTTTGTTGTTACGGGGCTGCAATAATATTCCACACCATTATTCATCACTTTCGACTTGTCCCTTGCCCCACTGAGTTTGATTAGTATCTTTTAATAAATATTATTTGTTTCCCCATTTTTTACTGTGAAATAGAAATATCATCTAAAAATCAGGTTTTTTTATCATAATGTCACTTATTTACTTCACAACATCAACACTGCCAAATTCATGAAAGATTAAAAGCGTAACATAAAAGTAATGTGAGAGATTATCTTTATTTAAATGTACATGTAAATTTGAAAAATATATATGTATAAACAATTTGTTACAATGTTATACATCCCTTTTATCATATATCTTTCTAGAGCAGTCATTCTGATGTTCTTTTTCTCTTTCGGGGAGAGACATGCGTTTGTTTTGTCGAAGATTGTCCTGTGAAAACAAAATATGAATCTTCTTTGTATGAAATTATAAATATTGAATTATTAATTATAATAATAAGCAAGATTGCTATGCGGAGGAGCATGACGTTGGACATAGTTTTGCTAGAAATCGAACCCTAGACCTCATGAGCCCAAATCTGGCAGCCTAACTACTCAGCCACTGATACCACCGTTGTGTTGCCTATTATATTACAATGAATAATTCTCACACCTTGCAATACTATCGCATACACACACCCATATGCAAGCAAAGACAAACGAACTCAACCCCTATCAACAAGTGTTGGCTTACATACACCCTGGAAAGTCTAAAGTGGTAATTTGCCATCCACCGAAAACAAGTCAAAAGTCATACAAATTTTCGGAAGATAATGTTTTGGTTCTCAGATTTGTAAAAAAATGTGACTGCGCAAAGGTAGATCTAGATATATCGATATTTTTCATGATCAAAACAAACCCTCTAACTACGTATACTGGACTTCGAGAGCCAATCACTATGAGTATGATGACTCATGGTCTGAAAATTAAACCCGCCCTCACATCCTTGCTCCCAATCCCAGTTCAGCGAGTTGAGTGAGTGTGTACATCACCTGTCACTGATCGTAATCTATTTCATTGCATGAATTCTCCGCTCACTGCCACAGCCAATCATAACGCATCTGGGTCGATCGATAAATTCACGTTCCACAGAATGATGTCTGGACAGACAGCCTTTGACCTTGACTTTGAACATCGAGTCGATAAATCAGAGACTAGGAAGAGCGGGATCGACAGTGTAGGCCAGACATGACATAAGACTGTCTGACACCTTCGTCTGGATAGTGTTTGGATTCAGGTAGACAGGAAGAAGACTGACACTAGTGACACATTTGCCCTAGACCTAGCATTGCTCACTAATGGATGGGTATGAAGTTGCATTACAGAGACACACTGTTATTAAGTATTATTATATAGTAAAGAGGAAAGCGTGTGTTTCAGCAAAGTGCGCTTTTATGAAGTGTGCATTCATCCATAAACAACTGGACATCGATAAACAATGTAAAAACAACAGCCTTCACCCAGCTATCAAAGGTGTAGGAAAACAAATAACATCTCACTACGCACAAAGATCTGGACTTATTAATTTAATTCAAACTTAAAGTCAGTTCTTCTGTATGGTTGGAAGACTTCAAAAATGGTACTGAACAAAGTCCAGACCTTCATCAACAGATGCATGAGAAGTATCCTGAGAATTAAATGGCAAGACAAGGTAAGAAATGAGGACCTTTCAATAAGAACAGGATAAAAACCTCAATAGAGGAAGAGTTAGGACCCCAGAAGTGGCAATGGGTAGGACACACTTTGAAAAAACCAAGTAGCAACATCAACACCCAGGCATTGCAATGGAACCTACAAGCTGAGAAGGATAGCCCAGAACAGAGGAAGGTGGAATGCATTTGTCCGTGGCCTATTACCCTGCCAGGGGTGAGAGGCAATGACAATGATGATGAGGTGCTCAGCTCAAGTAACGACAGGAATATTTGATAAAAAGAAAAACAAAACTAAACCCCATGCTGCCATTAGAATACTGAATACATCAATTTCTGTGTCAACAATGTTTCAATACCCAAAAGTTTTGTAATTTACCCAAACGATAAGCCTTGGGTGACTACATGTACAGATTAAGGGCATTTCTAAAAAACACATATTCAGCTTTCAAAAGAAACGACGCGGACACTCTAAGAGAAACAACAGAAAGCTCAAGCATGAAATACATAAGTGCAAAAACGATTTTGAACAAAAACTCAAGAAGACTTTTAATGCACACAAAAATTATGACACATGGAAAGGAAAAAAACAAACTTTTAGGCTTAAACAAAAAACAAAATGCCATCACAGTTGACAATGAGATTGATTACGTGAATCAGCTCAATTCGTTATATGCACGTTTTGAGAAAGATTTTGAGAAAAAGAGAAACGAAATGAAAGAAAACCTTCAATTGAAATCGAAAATGACACATCCGAAAAAGGAATTCTTAACATCCAAACTGAAAATATAATTAACAAATTTTCCAAACTAGCCATGAAGAAAGCATGTGGTCCAGATGGACTAAAAGGGATCGTACTGAAGACATGTCGTTATGAATTGGCACCAATATTTACCACAATTTTTGATCTGTCCATTCAAACACATACAGTACCAGATGCATGGAAATGATCAGAGCTGATTCCTGTGCCAAAGAAATCCAACTGGAAAATCATGAATGATTTAAGGCCAGTAGCCCTCATTTCCATAGCTATGAAATGTCTAGAAAAAATTATATTAGAAAATTTCAACAAAAGTACATTGTATGCTCAAGATCCCTTACAATTTGCTTACAAGGCAAGAAGGGAAGTTGAAGATGCTATACATGTACTGCTTTTTCTGGACAACATTTACTCTCACATTGACACAAGCCAAAAAGATTGTGTGGAATATTTTTTATTGATTTTTCATCCGCATTCAATACAATTCAGCCTCATATATAAATCTAAAAACTACTAAATTACAATGCAAATTAAAAGCTTCTCTTCATCGCAAACTTATTCTTTGGGTACTTGACTTTCTTTCCAATCGTTGTGTAAGGCTAAATAATTCCAAGTCAGAAGTTATTGTTACCCATGATACCAATGGTGTCAAATTGTAAAATTTTACCGATGATTCAACAATACAGGGTCTCATAGACAGTTCAGAACTGGAGTACTGGGTACAAATCAATTACTTTACAAATTGATGTGACACCCTCTACATGACCCTCAATGTAAATAAAACAAAAGAAATAGTGATTGACTTCAGGCGTAAGAAAGAACATATATCAGTCCAATAATGATAAAGGGGGAAGAGGCTGAAATGGTTGACAGCTATAAATACCTTGGAATTCATGTAGATCAAAGGTTGACCTGGAGAATCATTCTACAGAAGCGTTAAAAATTTTTTGACAATGTTTGCACTTTTTAAGAAAACTTCTATCGATCAATGATTGAGAGTATGCTTACATGGTGCTCGACTGCTTGTGGTGGTAACATTTTTAAACAAAAAGAAAAGAGGTTGGATCCTATCGTTCACTCTGGAATATCTTTATGCAATGAGGATTTTGCCAATATCTCTCTCCTTTATCACAAGTGTTGCTCCAGAAAGATTAATCAAGTGAAAAATGATCAAACCCAGCCCTTTCACCCCCAAATTTCTTATTCCAAACAATATGGAAGAATAATCTTGAAAAGATGTAATACACATGTACTAATAGAGAGAAATACAGGAGATCCTTCTTGCCATGCTTTCTTCAGCTTTTATTGAGAAACTGCTACACGCTGAAAGATTGCTGTTGTTGTTAATTTCGTTGTTGTATACTACTATTACTACCATCATTATCCTAATGTCATTATACATCTTATATTTACCCCATACTCTTGTACATGTATGTATATATTTATGTATGTGTGTGTGTATGCATGTGTGTGTGTATGTATGTATGTGTGTATGTATGCGTGTATGTACATGTATTCAAATTTCCCTAATAGCTTCATATACCATACAATTGTAACTTAATATGCAACCTCTTATGAAATAATTTTAATTGGAATCTTAGTCATTTATCAGTTATATACAAACTACGTTATATTCCTACACCTTATATTTTAAGTACTGATGTGATCAAAATGATGTGCCAATGATGCAGAATAAAGTTACAATTACTATTAAAAGTATTAAGAAGAGTCAGAAGAAAAATTGTATATGAAACAGAATATTCCTGATGGGGGTGGTATGCCTAATTATGTACAGTAGAAATGAGAGATAAATTCTCCCACAATAGTTTGTTGCAGTACAGGTAGTCATTAATTGTAATGTATTCATCGAACGTATAGAGAAATTTTGAAGAATTGATCTTAAATTCTCACCTATGTTATATAAAGCATCTTGAACAATTCTTTTGTACTGAATCATGGATGAGCTGCATTTCTCTGTATTTCCATCAGTTGATTGATCATTGCATGGAAGAATAAAGTTTGGCCACCAATCTTTGCGTACATCCCAACATATCATGACCACCTCTTTCATTGCTGTCATGTTTTCCCTTCAAGTATAAATAAATTGATTAACAAATCATTTATCGCAACATACCAGCAAGGTCTAAAACTAAGCAATTTGCATAGTAAGCAACTGCATCATGCATTAGTTATAGAACAAAATACTTTTGTACTTAACTTGAAATATGTATATAACCATATTGATATTGAAATGTATTGTATATTTCCAAATGTTCTAATATCAAACACTGACAGGTTACAATTACAATAAAATTACATGTATTGCAATGATGTATACTCAAGACAAACTCTACTCTACAGTTAGATTCTCACCACAAGCTTTTCACATTTGAGTGGATCAGACAGTATACAGTATACAAAAACAATGAAATAACTCATTATACTGCCATCGGCCAATGGTGTTAACATTCCTTGATAGCTATTGCAAAATACAATTCGATTCACCAGCAGTGCACATCACCACCCCCTTCCTCAAAGCGATGCAAGTAGATAGAATCTAGTTTGGCTTCGTCAAAGCAGACCATAGATTGAAGCATCAGTTCCTTGTACTGTGTGTCACGTTTCATCCCCATGTACATGTACACCACCACTCCTTTGACCGTATGTAATCCCGGGCTAAAGGAACCTAGACAGATGTTGTCAGGCCTATCTACTATGACTTACTCCTTACTACATTAACTAACAAAAACATTGTACTACAGTAGCATTTTCACATGCAGTGGGCTTACATACATTGTATAATCAGGCTAAACTTTTCCCCGGTTCTTGTACATCTACACATACTTTTTATCGACATTGATCTCTCTTGATGTAATACTGGCTAAAGGTGGTGACGCCAAGTTATCACTGGTATAACAAGATTTGAGTGTAAAATGAAGAAGATTACATAACCACAAACACCATTAGCTCACAAATAAAATTATTCAGGCGGATTTTATTTGCTGTTGGGGGTTGTTAGGACTGGGTATTTTCATTTCTTGAGGGGGCGTAGTTTTGAGTTTTAAGGGCCGGATCTATTAAAAAAATTGAGTTTTGTTTGTAAAAAAAAACAACCCAGAAAGGGGGTGAAATAATATTAATATATAAAATGATTCATTACACCTGGCTATCTTGAATCATGACAGATTACAAGCACATGAACAGTGGTGCCGGTGTGAGAACCCGGTCCGCCTAAGAACCCGATAGATATTTCCATACAACAGAATTTTCTTACATAAAACTTTCTCTTAAGATCCCGCTATTTAAAACCCAATCCGCCTTAGAAGCCGGTCTGATCGTGAGCTGAGAATCATGAGATAAAAATCCACACACAATTTGATGCTAATAACTGCCGATAACCTGTGATGCGTTGCAAGTGAATCATAGAGGGGGGGGGGAGGTGTGTGAAGTCTATTGCATTGGTCCAGACACTAGTAGGTGTTATAAGCACGTCACACTGGTGTACCAGATGCCGAATGACAGACATGAAGAAGGCTCGCCATCCACCCTAACCACCTTTCCTGGTGATGATTGAAGATTACGTAGCTGTAGCAAGCCAAGATGTAGAGGCAAGGCAATATTTACATTAAAGACATGTGACAGGCAGGGTAAGGACAACCCTCTTATTGTTGTGGGTTTTCTCAGGCCGTCTTGCATTAGTGATCAACGTTCCTCTTTTCTGATTGGCTGAAAAATGAATGACCAATCACATAGTGTATTCCACATGTACAGAAGTGATAGTACAAATCGCTACATTCTTTTGGCATAGTCATAAACTTCTATTCACTTGCTCAGCTCACTGCAGGCTAGATCTATAGTATCTACCTGCAAAGACTGTATGTTTTTCAAAACATCATTTCAAGCACAACTTCAGACCATCATAATGCCTAATTCTCTTGATAACATACAGAAACTGCATAGCTATTGGGGTCTGGTCAAAATTTTAGGATCAAGGGGAAAAGCCAATAAAAAATATATGAATAATGAAGCAAAAATACAAGGCCCGTCAGAGTTTACATTAGAATAGAACCCCATCTGCCTAAGAACCCGCTGTTTCTGTCTCCCGAGGACCAGGTTCTTAAACGGACACCACTGTACTATCACTCACTACAATGAACTCGTGATGGCAAAACTATTGGTTCAAATAAGACCAAGAGCTGGTTTTGAAAGAAAATTATCATATCTTATACCTAAGATCCTTATTACACATTCACTTAACAGGGATTGGCCTCCAGTCCATACTTAATGACAAAGTGAATACGGGTCACAAACAGAAAGAGCAAGCACGTCTTAAGAAGTAACAGAAGTACAACAGACTGGGTGGAGAGAGTTGATATTTATTACATGCAAGTATTGTGGTCATGAACAGATTTTCTCGTGTAGGAGTCTTCATGCCAAACATCCATAATACCACTCTTTATAAGTTAGAATTTTGTCCTCAAATGCCAGTAGCAAGTGATACTGGTATGTCATTGCAAAGCCACTTTAACATAGTTTTGTTTTATTTTCAGCATTTACATGCACAGAACATAATATGCCAAAAGTTATTTGTTTGTTTGTTTCTTTGAAATTTACCCCGTCCGCCATTGCGGTGATCTCAGGGTGAATTAAGAGGAAACAGCAAGATGAAAGATAAGTGAAAGAAGGAAAGGAAAGAAGTAGGACCTACCAGTACCTCCCGCCAACCGCCCGCACCAAAAGTGAAAAAGCATTTTCTCACTGCATGCAAAAAAGTGTCTTACTCATTTATCTCATTCAAGAGTTTTGCAAATCGATTCCATACAAACAAGTCGTTTTTACAGTGGTCAAAATCAAGGTAGTTGAACAAAAGTCTTACTCTCTCGGGATCAGTCCTCTCTGCAAAAAAATGTAGAGTGACTATAAGTATATTCATACAGTACAACAACGATAAAACCTATACACCGAAAGGTAGAATGTGAAGTGATAAAGAAAGAAGACAAAAACCCTAAACATTGTACACATATACTACAATGAAACCTCTCAAGTCAGGAAACCTGGCCAAACGGGAAGAAATTCTAGGGAACAGAATTTTTTCTATATATTTTACCTCTCCAAACAGGAAAGGTCCTGGCTAACCAGGACAAATTTTTTGCAGGCTTGCATTGATATCATCACAATTTCCCCCATAATTATTTATTCGAACACTCACTTTGGTATCCAAATTTGGTTTCCATGTTAACAAAACATCAATTATTACACCTGCATTAGTGCTACATGTGTTATACATTACATGATATATACACGATGTTGCAAGTACGAGTTCACGACGACCACAAGCCAGACTCACCAGACCTTCATTATGAAGGAGTGAAATCAGGTATCAAGCCAGACATTGCTCGTCCACCTAACAATACAGTATGGTGTTGACACGTAGCAGTGCTTAGATAGCAGACTCTACACTGCAATCGTCTTTTATTGCCTGTTTAACCTGTCAATCACAAGGATGGATGCGAGGAGATTTAACGATCCACCATGCATTTGACTGGTCATGTGGCTACTTGTTTGTTTTAATTCTGTATTTTACCACTACAGATGGGCTCAGGTACCCCACTGTTCAGGGACAACCAAAATCCCTAGGGCCCCTGAAAATCAGGAAACCCGGCAAATCGGGACAATTTTACAATCCATCGAGAGTTCTCGATTAGAGAGGTTCAACTGTACTTATATCAATAGCATCTCAGTAGGTGGTTGTGGCATCCTATGTGTGCAAGTGCAAATATGGTAAGAATAACAAGATTGTAAATACATGTACCGTACTGGTGTTGAAAACTTTACGATAAAGTCAGTTGAAGATTTAAGCTTCTTGACTATTGCAAGCCGGGCAGTGGACAGGTAAGCACCTGTCCGGGATTAGGCAGTCCCGTCCTCCACGAGTCTCTAGCTGCCTTGCAGGCAGGTCTTGGCTGACCAAGGCTAAAGGAATTGACTCTGACAGAAAACAACCTGCTGCCTTGCAGGCTGGTCTTGACCTAAGGCTAAGGGAGTTAACCCTGAAAGAAAACAACCTGCTGCTCTCCGGATTGGTCTTGGTCGACCAAAGACTAAGGAAGTTAACCCTGACAGAAAACAACCTGCTGCCTTGCAGGCAAGTCTTGGTTGACCAAAGGCTAAGGGAGTTAACCCTGACAGAAAATAACAGGGCCCGATAGGGGGCCTTAAGGTGGCAGCCCCACCATCTACCTAGCATACAGTGGGCTAATCACCTGCTTATCCAAAACAAACAGATTCAAAAAAGTACATATGATGATACACCCGGCTTGATCTCACAAAGACGAACATGGAAACGAACATGGACTGTGATTTTTGGAACATGGAATATCAGGGCAATAAATGGAAAGGAGTTAGAATTAGCTGAAGAAATAAAAAATTTCAAAGTACATATTTTGAGCATTAATAATAGCTTATGGACCAAACAAAGACACAACCAAAGAAGAAAAAATATCTTTGAAAATGAGTTACAAATAGCTGCAGAGAATCTCAAAGCCAAACAGGAACTTATGGTTTTCGGCGATTTAAACGCTAGAGTAGGCAATAATGTAGAAATATCAGGAGGAGTAATAGGTAAAGGAGAGACAACAACTTCTCCAAATAGAGAGAGACTAATAGATTTTTGCCTAAAGAATAATTCTCTCTGAGAGAGCCCTTGGAATGGTAACAAAGTCGCTTATGGCTTCAGTTGGCTTAGGGGTCAGCTGTGGGCCCTGCGATTTATTCACTTTGACAATCGGGTGAGCCCCATTAGTTACATTGGGTAAGAAAGTGATTCCTTCGAATATATCTTTGTTCTCCCTTACTCAATGTGATACTTGGAAGCAATGACCAAAGCTTAACACATAGTAAAGGAATAGAGAAACTTACCTAAATTTTCAAACAATTTGATAGCAAGTAGATTACATGGGTCTAACTTCACCAAATCCTGAATACATGAAATAAGAAACACAAACAGCATTGAAAATTTAAAACAACACATGAAACGTACTAAAGATTGATTGATAAACAATATCAATATGCCATGTAATCTGATTTTTTCTCTCAAATGTGTAATACAAAAAAAGCGAAACAATTAACCCAGGGCTCATCATAGCAGTCAGTAAATAAAAAAAATTTCAGACTTTCTAGGAGTTTTTCGAGGAGATTTAAAGATGACTGGCATTTTGATACATCAAAAAAATCACTGTAATTCTACTATTTAAGGTAAATACATAATTCAAAATGCATTTTCTTCAGAACTTTTTTTATTCCAGATGATATTGGCAATTTCTACATGTAAGGTTTCATTTATTCTGAGGAAAAAATATGAAAATTATGTATAAAAAAGGGGAAATATCAACTTTTTTCAATGGAACAAACTGTTTTATAAACTTCCAAAAATTGTTTTGGTAGCAGATTTAGATTTAGGCATATATAAATCTAGTATTTGACTTCTTTCTAGATGATCTAGCATCATAAAGATAAGTATTTCCTGATTCAGAATCAGTTTTACTTTAAGATTTAGAACTAGTTCTTGGGTTGATAGGGATTTTATGTTTTTGAGAGCACAACACAATTATTGACTATTAAAGCAGTGTCCACTGACTTTCAATTTCTGGCAAAAGACGTACTAACCGATAATAATTCTATGTCATATCTCTGTACAAATGATTTGACTACACACATGATAATACTAGAATTTTAAAAAAGTGAAAGTCAGCACTGAAGAATGTCAGGTTTGGCAACTAATAGTCTATTGACGGGACTTGATACATGTCAGTAAAGGCAGCTAGTGAGTTAAGACATGAATACAACAATTATCCATAGCAATGCAATTTCCTGTGACTTAATTTCTATCTTTTCTTTAGCATCTGTTTAATCCAATATAGCTACTTTCTTAAAATTCCCGTTAAAAATCTATCAAAAGTGAATCAGCATTGAGCATGGTCAATAAATAGATAAGTGACCAAACTAAGATAAAAAGAAAACGATAACGGGGCCCCGGGAGTCTTTGAATAGTAAGGAAGTTAAAGGCCAAAGCACTAGATCAAGGGAGGTTCTCTTCGTTTAAAGACTCTCTGTCTTTAGACCTAATTGAGTTTCTGCATACATATTGTCATGCAAGTTGTTTTTTATTATTACTTGCTTCTCACTTTCTCTCTGTCTCTCTCTTTATCTTTCTCTCTTGAGACATTATAATTATTGTACCTCCTATGCATGTGTGAACATTTATATTATATGTTACATTTGTGGTGTGTGGTATTTTGTCCTATTTTTTTTTATCTGTGTATGTGGAAAGTGGTTTTGGTCAATGGTGAACTTTATATACGATTTTGTGCATTGTATTGTGTGCATATGAATAAATGCCATTCAGGGATGATTAAAAGTTTCTTTAATTGAATTAAATTGAATTTTCATTGTGAGATTAAAACACTTAATATAAATTTGTAGAGTAACACGACCTTCAGACATTGTAAGATTAAATCCTTTTCCCCCTCGTTTCTTTTCTCAAATTCGAAGAGCATACGGTGAGCATTTGGATTAGTTGGATTCTCTTCTCTGTATGATTGTAGCAGTGTCCTTGCCTCATCTACATTCTGGTAATGTTCATGGATCTAAGATGATAAATAAAATGAGGTCAGAAATAATTAGGACACAAACACGTTACAAAAGTCACAAATATTGCATGTGCATGTGAATAAACCTTAAATTTTGTACGTACATTTGTATACCATACGATGGAAATAGTAGACATATGTCAAAGTAATTCATTTTTAAGTCTTGTGTATTTGTGTCCAAAAGATTAAGACTATTAACTTTCATTCCCTTAAAACATGTTTTTGTCTTGTTGAGTATGTATGGCTCAGGAGTCAGAGGGCAGGTGATTCAAGAGCATTGCTTTGAATGTTTCCTCAGCTTTTTCTCTGAATCCAAATTACAAAAGCAAATCAGAAATTACAGGGAAAAAGAATAAGCCTTGCACTTGCATTCAATATCTGTCCCAATTCTTTGCAAAACATTAGGTGGATAAAAATTTTTTTAAAGTTTCTTTTGGTTGTTTTGTATTCATTACATTGGGTTCCTGACTCAAATGGAAAAATCATTCAAAAACATTGTGATGATTGTTCACTGCAATCTGACTCTCAGACAAAAATTAAGAACACACAAAAGGCTTACAATAGTTTGAATTATTTGCAACATGGAAAGGGATTGAAGAGTTTTCAAAATTTTGTCCTTACCGGCATGAAGAGTTATGATAACTTATCATTTAAATATAATATACCATTTCACTTTGACAAAACAGTTTATTCGACTTACCTCAACTACTTTCAACACAAATATGTCCCATACCCCTGGTCTGTCCTTGATAGACATAAGATACCCAATGGCCTTTTCTGCGATGGTCTTGGGTGATGTCACATGAGACTCAATTGATACACCTAATATATATGGTAACAAACATACTTCATATGTAATCACAAGTGACAATATGTGCTGTATAATATAACATACCTCTCTGAAAACTTAATGCATGTAGATCTGTGGTGGACTAACATATTTTATACTCCCTTCTAAAGACCTCCAACAGAGAATGAGAGAGAGTGAGAGAGAGAGAGAGAGTGAGTGAGTGAGTGAGAGAGAGAGAGAGAGAGAGAGAGAGAGAGAGAGAGAGAGAGAGAGAGAGAGAGAGAGAGAGAGAGAGAGAGAGAGAGAGAGAGAGAGAGAGAGAGAGAGAGAGAGAGAGAGAGAGAGAGAGAGAGAGAGAGAGAGAGAGAGAGAGAGAGAGAGAGAGAGAGAGAGAGAGAGAGAGAGAGAGAGAGAGAGAGAGAGAGAGAGAGAGAGAGAGAAGAGAGAGAGAGAGAGAGAGAGTGCATAAAGAAAGAGAGAGACTAGAAATCATGTGAAACAAAACATTTGGCAAGTGTAGATACAAGAAAGGTAATCAACCCTTGAGAAAGCACTGAAAAAAGCTTTCTTCCTTTACTATTTATTACCAGGCCTATTTCTATCCTGAAACTTTGTTTATATTATAGTAATTTTGGATATGTCCAAAAATACGCCAATGGCTTTCTACAAGGAAAGTGGAGAAGGGCTTTTATTGCACTTATTATATACTACTGACTTGTTGGATATTTTGAATGGATAGTATATATTTAGGGCTTATCGCAAATGTTTCTGATGGAAGGCATCTAATGTGTTGATTTCAGTTTGTGTCAGTGCCAAAGTGCCACACTTGTAGATTAGGATAGAATGATAGATTTCACAAGCGCTTTGTACAGTTTGACTTTGATGTTTCTTTTCATTTTGTCTTCCCTTATACAGATGGTCTTCAGTCTGTCAAAGGCAATATTGGACAGCTTTCTATGTCTTCTGTAGTCCCTGTCAGGGGTTCTACTTTCTTTGTTGTTTTCCATGTGGTCGTATCTCTGCTAATAGCAGTTAACTCTGTTTTATCAACATTATCATTGAGCAGGAACTTTTTTCGTACTTTCTGGACTTCATCGATATATGTGTAGTCAAGTCCTATGAAGTCTACATTGTCTGCATATGTGATTTTCCTTGGAATTATTTCTTCTAGTGGTAATTTTGGATTTCCTATGACAGTTCGCACTTCATTAAGGGCATGTTCGAGATAGATAACAAATAGTACAGGACTGAGGTCATCTCCCTGGGACGTGCTGATATTGCTTGTGAATGAAACTTGTGTGTCAGCTTTGCCTATTTTAGTATTTATCTATGAGTTGCTTAGAAGAAATTGAACTTATCTCAATTCATCCTCATTGATTTTTTCTAGGATTTGAAGGAGCATTTGTCTATTGATTGTGTCAAATGCTGCCGACATATCGATCCCTGTGATTTTTATATTAACGTTCTCAATGCTTGTTTTCTCCGCTATCCATAAATGGGTCCATACAACATCTGCGGTACTCCTTTCAGGTCGAAATCCACTCTGGCTGTGAATATGTACTTTTCTATTTCTGGTCTTATTCTGTTTAGCGCTATTAAAGACAACGATTTTCTCTAAGGTGTTGAGTAGTGTTATTGGTCTAAGATTGTTTGGTGGGTCCTTTGGTTTTCCTGGCTTTTGTTTTGCAATGAGCACTCCCGTGTTTATGTCAAGTTCTTGGTCGTTTGTAGACATATCGTTCATTGTGTTTGCAATGATTTCATTTAGGAGGGGTATGCCATCTTCCCCAGGTGCCTTATTGTTTTTTTAAGTGCTGATAACGCTTATTCTTATTCCTGTTGTCGATATGGCTTGGTTTTTGCCATAACATTCCATGTTCCAAAATCAAAGTCCCTGTTTGATTCCAAGATCGTCCTCTTAAGGTCAATCCGGATATCTTATTTTTGCTTCTCTGAATCGGTTGGTTTTGGGTAAGCAGATGATTGACCCACTGTACCTTAAGTAGGTGGGGGGGGGGGCGCCTGTCACCTTGAGACCCCCTACAGTGCCTTGTTGATTTTCTGTCGAGGTTAACTCACTTAGCCTTTGGTCAGCCCAGACCCACCAGCAAGGCACCAGGTTGCGATTTTTTGTCCGTGTTAAATCTCTTAGCCTTTCGTCTGACAAGACCTACCTGCAAGGCAGCCGGTTGTGGTTTTCTGTCAGGATTAACTCCTTTAGCCTTTGGTCAGCCAAGACCCACCTGCAAGGCAGTAGAAGACTCATGATGGACGGGTCCACCTAGTCCCCTTAGAGATGCAAGCACCTGCCTACTGGTCTGTCAATCTAAAATATGTATTCAATAATACATATATTTAAAGCGTCATCTGGTCATCTAACAACAATATCATTTAAGTAACAACAATGACCAACCTGCAGTGTCACAATCATCAGGATCTTTTGCATTAAAGATAATTTTCCACTCTAGATAAAGCACCAATCCTTGGTAGGCATAGAAAAGCATATCGGCCTCTTTTCTCCTTTCATTTGAAAGCACATTTTGGGAGAATTTATCAGACCATTTCAAATCCTGGGGATAAGAGACGATTTAAATTTAAGCTGTGAGGTCTATTAAAATCATGGGTGATGTCAAAAAAGGGGAGAAAATAGTGTCCAGACTGCTAACACAATTTAATTAAGCAAATGTCTTTCAGCTCTTTTTTAGTTTCATTTATGCTTGCACTTACAAAAACATATCTTCAATGTACACTAAAATACACAAGACAAGTGAAGTAAATAACAAAAAGATATAAATCTCGAGACTCATCCTATTATCATGTAGCCAAATATCTAGCAGCCATTTTCTCTGTTTCTGCATTTTCTTTTAAGGTGAACAAGAGTATCTTCACCTACCCAATGCATGGTTGAGCCAAGCATTCAACCTATTTTTCATTTAAAGTTAACTTTACCTGTGGTAAACAGTTTTTTTTTTATCCCAAGAACAGAAGCAGAAGTAGAGGAACACAAACTTTAAAACATGGATAATAAGTTAATCTGCAGCATCTGGGAATATTCTTGTTATCTAAGATTAAAGGCCTTAAAAGATACAATGTATGTCACTGAGAAAAGTTGGCCTAAGACAACTCTTCTTTCCATTCTTCTTGTCATATCATCCAAACTGATTTAACAATACAAGAATCAAAAGTAAGATATCATGCATATAATATTTCATTTTAAGACCCATAATAAGTGTGTTTTCTTTTGCTTTTGAGTTTTGTCTTTTAGTAATATGAATAACCGTCAAAATATAGTCATCCTATATCATTGAAAAGTTAGTAGCATCTTTGGTTGCCATGGAAACAGCCACCATCTTGGATTTTGATCCAACTTTCAAACTCTGTCTTCTCTTTTAGCAATGAGTAAAATCACTCAAAACTTGTGCAGATCATTTTATCCATTCATTATCTAAAGAGTAACATGGGAATTTGAATATTGTGGATAGAACCTATTCAAACTCTTGAAAGATATCAAACATTGAATAACGACAGGTCTAAAGCAACAAAGATGAAACTGTCTATAGAGGACACAGGGACAGATTAGACCCATTATTCAACAAAGGATAGGGACAGATTATCTGAAATTGCTCCTAATCATGTAATCAGGTTTGAGGAAAATGCCTGAGCTGTGAATCTTCAAGGCCTATTTTTCAGGCATTTCCAAAAATCTTTTTCGTTATATAGCTAGCATAGAAACACTTGCTTTGCTGTTGTTGTTGCGATTCTGATTTCTCCTAGGCTTTCATAATAAGATAAGATAAGATGTCTTTATTTGTCGAAAAGGAAATTTGCTCTGGTCACGTTTCAAATCAACATGAATAAATTACAATACATCTCTTCCACTTTCATTCTCTCTTTACAATTAAAATCAATACATTACAAAACCGGTGCTTTATGGATATAAATATAAAATCATAATGATTATGTTGTATAAATACATGTATAAATATAGATATGTTTTAAATTTTTTGTAAATTGTTATCACAGACAAAAAAATCATTTAAACAAATTCAATTCATAATATAAATAAATGTCTAAATAGCCTTTCTAAATATGTGTAATTCCTTAATAAATTTCTTTTAAAATTCTGCATTATTGTACATACCGATATAAGAAATAAATGTTTAGTAAATTCAGTAAAATCAATAAATAAGGGCTTAAAACTGAGAGTAAGAGTTTAACGCTAAGAAATAGTATAATTTAAAGGAAACACTCATTGGAGTTTTTTAATGGAGGTGGGAACAAGTGAATTTTTACATCTTTCTGTTCTCGATCTTTTGTACATGAGGCTTTGGGATCTTTGTGATCTTTCGTATTCTTTATTCAAGAGATGGGGGACTGGTCTTGTAATATTTTCATGCCTTTTTTAATAACATTTACAGAGTACAGTTCATCAAATGATGGAAGAACAGATTGTATTATGTTTGATGCTTTTCTTATATCCTATTTAATTTCTTTTTATCTTTCATGGAGATACCCCCCCCCGTCCCCCCAAAAAACAGTTACTCCAAAAGTCAATATGCAACAGGTCTTAGAATTTAGAAGTTCATTATTTACCTCCTAAAATCGAAAATAATTTCTTTTGTTTTGGTGACATTGATCTGGAGGAAATTGCCCCTAACACCAGCTGACAAACTTTACTACCTCTGCAAAGTAAGATGACTCATCTTCAAATAAAAAGCCCTGAATAGTTGAATCATCAGCAAATTTGATAAGCTTTACATTTGAAGATGTTCTAAAATCATTTGTATAAATAATGCCCTCGCCAGTGTTAGTGGTTATGACCTCTGACATTTGATATTGAGGAAAAAATACATCTTTCTGTCAGAAAGTCAAAACCCAACAAGCTAGTTTAGGACAAAACACATTAAAAGCAGAGGAAAAATAAAAAGGGCCCTATCGCCAGTGTTAGTGGTTATGACCTCACATGTTGATATTGAGAAAACAACTGACATCTTTCTGTCACCACAAGCTAGTTTCCGAAACATTGAGAGAAAGTAATTTTTCAATGATTAGGTGGGGTTGGATAATTATTAAAAGCAGAGGAAAAATCTATAAAGGGCCCTTGCATAAGTTTTGAGGGTTTCAATATGTTTCAGGAGGTCATTGATTTGATTGATGAAAATCAAGACTGCATCTTCGACATTTCTTTCTGCTTTGTAGGCGCACTGATACGGATCTAATGATGTGCCCACTTGATCCAAAAGTTTTGAAAACATTTTTAAATTCTGAAGTCAATGCAACAGGTCTTATTTCATTCATGGAGGATATGGACGCTTTTTTTGGTACAGGCACAAAACTTGCAGTCTTCCATATAGTTGGTATAGTGACATTGTTTTTGTTCGCCCATCTATCGTTCACATAAAGGCAAACACCACCACCTCTACTCTTGCCCGCCCCTTGTGTCCAATCGGAACGAATCACGAAGAAATTGTCTATCCTTGTACTGGACCTAAAGCTTGGTTAAACCAAGTTTCAACGAAAACTAAACATGATGTTTCACGGTGTTGACAAAGATATTTGCTTGTCGCCTGTAATTCCTCCAATTTATTGGCTAAAGATCTTATATTGTCCAAAACCAATGATGGAATGAAAAGTTTTGATTGTCTTTGTTTGTTCTTTACTCTTGTCCCACCCTTCCTTTCTCTTTTTCTTTGTGTGTTAGTGAGATCATGACACTCAAGGTTTGACATTGAACATACGGTCTGTCTAGACTCCACAACATGGCACTGGTATAATGAATAGTTTAAGTAGAGGATCCAAAGGTGGAAACATATTTTTAGCAGATGTCCGTTGGAAAAATACAGTAATGAATAAAGTAATTATTGCACAAAACCAGACCCTGTTACTCTTCATATTTGTTCTTAAGAAACGAAAGATATAATCAGTAAAACGGTGAAATGACATAACAAATTTGAGAGCACACTGAAACGTGACCATGTCACCGTGAGCACAGCACCAGTAATCTTTTGTTAATCCAAACAGAATTTTGCACAATAAAACATGAATTATGAGTAGACAAAATAGTAAATCCCTACAAAGCCTATTATGGATTTAAGCAAATTATCTAAGTGGTTGTTTCTTGGCCCTCCTAACCATCCATAGTAACTATTATCTGGGTTTTAAGATAAAGATGGCTTTATAATCCACATCCAGACAACTAGAGGCCCGCAGACATTTCATTATTTATCCACTAGCAGGCTATTTCATCCAAAATCCTTATCAATACCCTGGGGAGCTTACAGCAAAGCTGCCTGTCGGGACACTTCATACTGTAAATACTAACACTCTAACAAGATTATTAGTTGTCCATTGCCAGGTAATCTGAATCAAGTGAGGAAAACAAAGTGAAAAAGCTTACCTAAGAATACAATGTCGAAAAAATCTGAGCCAGCCAAGGTTTGAACCTGTGTTATCGTCATTACAAACTCACAACACTATCAATTGCACTACGACGCCTTTAATGTTTGAGTATATTTAATATTTGAGTATGGTTGTACAGTAGGTACAAGAAGGTAAAGAATTTCTTCAAATCTTTCCCCAGCAAACAAAACCAAAAATCACCCTCGCAAAAAAACCCACCCAAAATGATAATGACAAAACTACATATTATTATCATAACAAAACAAGAAGAAATATTAATATCTAATATAACCATTTTTATCACTCCTTTGCATATGGAAACATACTGTGAATAAATCTTTGGCAACAAGATCTCCGAGGGTGAGAAGATGAAGAAGATAATCTAGAAGCACTTCAACGCATGTTAAACTTTTTAGCACATGAACGTGTCTGAAAAGAACAGAAATTGTGTGACTCAATATGTTGACGAATCATAAAGCAACATTGAGCAATTGGTAAACTTAACAAAGTAAACTGTCACTCTCACAAAGCATTGACATATTTTTTTCTCTGAGTATGATAAAACCAAAACAGCGAAGCTTTACTTTAATAATACATTTATTCATTGTTGACTTGAAGCAATGGTAGACAACTTAATTCAATCAATGCTCCCATTATAAATTGAAACATAAGCAATTAATGAAAGAACTTTTTAAAACCTGAAAATTTACAATGATCTACAAATATCATTTATCTTAAGATGATATCTAAAGAAAATTCTCAGCAAGTGGAGAAAACAAATTGTTGAAAATAAAGAATAGATACAATCATATATTTTAAGCTGCATTTATCGGAATGACCACTAATATGAATGGTAGGAAATAAAAGAGAAAACAAGAAGAAGAAAAAACAAAACAATAAATGAATCGGAGGAGAGGGGGGGGGGGAATTACAATAGTTACTGTCGAAATGCCTGCCGCCATAATGCCTGCTTCAAGTGTTTCTCCTAAATGTCCATAACTTCAGTGACACAGATTATTTTCTCTATAAATTATAAACTTCCCCTCTAAATACCCTTTTAAAAGAAGGACCCCCCCCTAAATGCCCGGTCTCAACGGCAAATGCAAGTATAATCCTCTCCAAATTATCATAAAGTGTGATTAAATAAAAAGTGTTAAATATGGTATGGATGTGTATTCTAAGCCAAACCGAGACAATTATTTGTGCATTCGGGTCTAAAATTCACCACTAAAGAACTTAATGGTTTCCAGGTGTCCCTATTTCTCGCATTCAAATTTACATAAAACTGATGATTCTTCTAAAACACACGGTCTGATTATGAATCTTTATCCTTAACTGTCCATTGTCTTAATTTCCGAACCATACTCGTACTCCTTGGTGATCACCCCCAAATTATTTGCCCTGACCGATTTTCCTATAAATCCCTGTTTCCTCTGCTTCCCTAGGCATTTAGGCGATAACTCTCGTACTTCTTTCACCTCACAAATCTCTGGATTAAATGCTGACTTCCATTTTGAATCAGACATGCCAGTCCAGCCCTAAGCAAAAAGAGAAATTCAATAGATTATTATACCCATTATAGCATGTATAAGTATTATTATTTTCACTATCTTTATATACATAATACGTTTTTAAATTATGATCACCCTCATAAAACAGCATCATTATTTCTAAATGTACATGTACTACTATTACAGTCATTACTGCCCCTATGACCATCATTAGTAGCAATAGGAGTACATGTACTAGAAAAAAGGGACGCCACATTTGAACGTGCCAGATGAAATAAAGAGGAATAGAGAGATAATTTTGGTACTCAACAATCAAAACATGCATGTATATTTTGTTTTGATTGTTGAGTACCACTACATCGCTATATTCCATGGTATTCTAGTAGTACTAGTAATCTTTATCATACTTTTGATTATATTTTAAGGAACTGAATGAACATAAATGGAAGTTGAAGGACTTATATTAAATACTGAATGACACTTTGTTTTTTAGTTTCCTTATAATGATGCCAAGTAGTTTAAGAATCTAATGGACTGGATTCATATGAAAAAATGCTAATTTTCACTCTACTCGCTTGTGAAGAAGACATCTATCATTATCAATTCAGCTTCCTTGGAAAATCCCAACATGCTATATGCAAAAACCATACCACCTAATATAGATAAATGAAATGTGGTAAATAGATTTTAGAAGTAAATAATCATGCAATTTTGCGTGGACACATTATTTTTCCCACTAAAATAGACATTACACATGAAAATGATAAAGACATGTTTTCTATTATCTTAAGCTTGTTTCCAGCTCCATTCTGTAATCTTTACTATTCACACATCATCCGTATTTTCACTGGGTAGGCCTTGACCAAAAAGTTGTTTTCTTTCTAGCCTACACAAGGCAGAAATCTGGATCCCTAGATCTATTGAAATATTTGCCCAGTGTCAAATTGAAATACTATCTGACTGCCCGCATCATCATCATAGGTATTTTTCTATTAATAAAGATGGATTTATAGTCTGTATCCCCACACAAGTGCAGGCTCACCAACTGTACATCATTTATCCCCTAGTGAGCAGTTTCATTCAAAGCCCTTCTCAACTCCTGGGCAAGCATACAGTACACAAGCCAGTTAGGCTTCTCGTCATAACTCTGAAAAGATTGTTCTCTTCCTTTAGCTGGGTACTCATTCACATCTGAGTCGAGGGAGCCCCATGTGCCAGCCGTGTGGCTTGAACCAGTGTCGTTAATGGTATTAACGTCACTCGTGTTTTGATTTCTAGATCAGATCTAGATCTAGAATTTGGAAATAGGAAAGGAGTTTAGGCTACTAATAGTTGAATACACAGGTCTGTGAGTATGAGTAGGATCAATCACTGACTTCTTACATAAATATTCACATTAGTTTCAAATGTATACCCAACATCAACGCATCAGTCCTGCAGACTGCATTCTAGTTCTAGATATGCAGTTCTACCACCCTGACACGAATTATTGTTCACACAACTCACTTGTTGAGAGAACAGATTTTGCTGCTTGTCAAAATAAAAACGTTCGAGAAGAGTGTAACAATCGCAAAATGAAACTAAAATTTAGGCTAATTAAATGAGTTTCAAACTTTCGATTCTATCTCATAATAAAAAAAGATATTTTTGACATAACAGAATGTATTCGATTCAAGAATTCAAGGTTATTTTCAATTAATTTGTTAACTGAGACCAAGATTGCTTTAAGATATTTAGCGGACAGTGACAAGACTTTTAACAAAACTTAACAAAATGCATGTCAACAATCTTTTAAACATAACAGTAACATAATCCCCACATGAAACGACAACAGAAAAATCAACCTACAAACCTTCCATATAACGTTGTCAGTATTTTCAGTCTCTTTAGTAATGGCATGTACCCATTTGAGTGCTTGAGGCCACTGGTGTACCAGAAGGAAATCTCTTACAATTTGGCTAAAACGTGGTACCAAATTGTGAAATGAAAATTTTTGATGCTTCTTTCTTGATGGATGTTCATCTGATTAAAGATTAAGAATGAATCATGAGAATTAAGTGAAATATCTAAACATACAGTAGAGTGTCACTAATCCAACTGCCGATACTCTGACAAACTTGCATATCCAACAGAACATAGTGTGAACCAAAATGTTTTTCTCTATTTTATGTATTGATAAACTGTTCATTTAATAGAAAAAACTGTTTGATAATCTGATGTGACCTTCGGAATTCCTGGGCAGGTACAGTACTATTAAAGATCGGTTAAAATATAAGGGCCGTGACACAAAGAGAAGACTTTCTTTTCTTTCTTTATCAGTTCCCATTCTACCTTCCGGTGTATGGGTTTAGATGCCGAAATGATCTTTCTCCAGGCTGCCCTGTCCTGACAGTTTCTGATTCCTTCCGTGAAAGTTAAATTTCTTTGCTTTAATGCCTCTTTTATATCTTCTTCTCACTTTCTCCAAGGTCTGCCTTTTGGTCTTTTACCTTGAGTTTTAGCACTATATACTGATTTAGCTATTCTATTGTCATTCATTCTGTTAACATGCCCAAACCATCTCAGTTGATTCATTTCTATCTTAGTTTTTATGATATCTGATTTGGTTTGATCTCTTATTGTTGTGTTTCTGATTTTGTGTCTTTTAGTTTTCCCTAATACTCTTCTTAGATATTTCATTTCGGCTGCCTGCACTCTACTGTATTCCCTACTGTCTAAGGTCCAGGTTTCACTGCCATAGAGGAGAGTAGGACAATAAACTGTTTTGTATACTTGCATTTTGGTTTTTGTTGACAATTCTTGTTTACCTACAAATGCCTTTCCTAGGTGATTAAATATTGCACTTGCCTTTTGGATTCTCTGGCAGATTTCTTCTCTTAGTTTTCCTCTGAGTTAATCATTACTCCTAAGTAATTGTAGCTTTGAACTTGTTCTAAATTCTCCCTGCCCAATTTAAGATTTTGTGTTTTAGTTTCCCTAGTTACTAGCATTGTTTCGGTTTTCTTTGCATTTACTCTAATTCCTCTTTTATTTAATTCATTATTCATTACGTTGATATTTGACTGGAGGTCCTTTTCTAATTTTCCAAACAGAACGAAATCATCGGCAAGTGAAAGAATTGATACATTTACTGGTTTGAGCTTCCACATACCTACATTCATTTTCTTCATGTTTGAGGATGCCTTTGCGACTAAATCCATAAATGTGATAAACAACAGAGGACTTAGGATACAACCCTGTCTTACTCCTATATCTACCTCAAATTCTGCAGATATGTTTCCAGCTATTCTCACTGCACATATTGGTTTATTGTAAAAACTTTTAATGGCTTCTATTAAATTTTGCTCTACGTTGTGTTCTTTTAAGGAATGCCATAGTTCGTCCTCCTCACAGTGTCAAATACCTTTTCTAAGTCAATAAAACATAGGTGCAAGTCAATGTTTCTCTCAAGGAATTTTTCTATTATTTGTCTAATTGCAAATATGTGATCTTGTACACTTCTTCCTGGTCTAAATCCCCTCTGATGCTCTTCAATCTGATCCTCTACTATTTTCCTTAGTCTCATTTCCAGAATCCTGGCATACACTCTTCCTGGTACGCTAAGTAGTGATATCCCTCTATAGTTTGAGAATTCCATGGTTGATCCTTTCTTGTGTATTGGTACTACAGTTCCCTTTTTCCAGTTGTCTGGCACCTGTTTGGACTTCCATGCTTGTTGACATATTGCATGTAGTACTTTGTCTGCCTCTCTCCCTTGGTTTTTAATTATTTCTGGATAAACTTGATCTGCTCCTGGGGCTTTTCCTAATTTCACTTTTCTTATAGCTGTTTGAAGTTCTTCCATTGAGATATCGACATCTTCAGCTGTCTCATCTCCATTACTTGTTACTCTTAATAATTGATCTGTACTCCTTGTTTCATATGTTCTGGAGGGATTATGTAATTGTTGAAAATATTTTCTCCACATTTCCATGATTTCGCTGTCTCTTTTCATTATTTCTCCTTTGGCGTATTGGGCATGTTTTGGTCTTTCTTATGCTTTTCATTGCTCCTCAGAACAGCTTTTGATTTCCTTGATAGCTTTCTTGAAGTCTTTGTCCAAACTCTTCCCACTGTTCCTGTTTTGCTTTCCTAACTTCCTCTTTGGCGATAGTTCTTTTACTCACGTAATCTATCCTATCCTCTGTTCTCTTTGTTTGCAAGTATTTCTTCCAGGCATCTTTCTTTTCTTTGATCTTAGTCTTGACATTCTCATTCCACCATGCTATCCTTTTCCCATCTCCTTTAATTTGTTTCCTACCATAGACCTCTTCAGTACAGCTGAGGAGTGTTTCTTTATATATTTGCCACTTTTCTTCTATTGTGCTTTCCTTCAGATCCATCTGCCTTTCACTGATAGATCTTTTTATCCTGGATTTGTACATCTGTTTTACTATTGGTTTATTTAGTTCTTCTATTTTGAGTTTATTAGCTTTCTTCTCTTTCCTTTTCTGTTTGTTTTCTTCAATCAGTAATCTCATTTTGGCTATCACTAGGTGATGATCACTAAATATTTCTACTCCTCTGCTTACTCTAGCATCCATTGCACTGTAAAAAAGGAGCTGCTAACTATTATGTAGTCTATCATTGACTTGACTTTTCAAATCTGTCTTCATTTACTCTTGTATATTTGTGGATATCTTTATAAGGAAAAATGCGTTAGCTATTTTCATGTTATTCTTTAGGCAAAAATCTATTAGTCTCTCTCCATTGGGAGAAGTTGTTGTCTCTCCTTCTTTACCTATTACTCCTCCTGAAGTTTCTACATCGTTGCCTACTCTAGCGTTTAAATCTCCTAAAACCATTAATTCCTGTTTGGGTTTGATATTCTCTGCAGCTATTTGTAAATCATTTTCGAAGATATCTTATTCTTCTTTGGGGCATCTACGTTTGGTCCATAAGCTATTAATAATTTAATTTCTCTTCCTTTTGTTTTAATATTTACCTCTAATAGCCGTGGGCTTAGAAACTTCCAACTTTCTAGTAGCATTTCTTGCCTTTTATGCATTAGGAGGCCTACTCCTGCTCTAGCTCTATCTTTGACATCTACTCCTGAGAAGATTAATGTATGATTTGGTCCTACATTTTCTATTCCTTGTCCTTTTTTCTTTGTTTCTGTAATAGCCAAAATGTCTACTTTGAATTTTTCCATTTCTTCAGCTAATTCTAACTCCTTTCTATTAATTGCCCTAACATTCCATGTTCCAAAAATCACAGTCCGTGTTTTTTCCAGAGTCGTCTTCGAAAGTTCAAGCCGGGTACATCATTGTATATATTACTTTGAATCAGGTTGTTTTGGATAGGTAGGAGATTAACCCACTGTACCCTAGGTAGACGGTGGGGCAGCCACCTTGAGGCCCCTACCGGGCCTTGTTATTTTCTGTTAGGGTTTACTCCCTTAGCCTTTAGTCATTCAAGACCAGCCTGCAAGGCAGCAGGTTGTTATTTTCTGTCAGGGTTAACTCCCTTAGCCTTTGGTCAGTCAAGACCGACCTGCAAGGCAGCAGGTTGTTTTCTTTCAGTGTTAACTCCTTAGCCTTTGGTCAACCAAGACCTGCCTGCAAGGCAGCAGGAAACTCGTGGAGGGTGGGATCATCTACTCCCCATACAAGTGCTTACATGTCCACTGCCCAGACAAAGAGAAGACAAAAGATCGAAAATCAGATGTAACACTAACATGCAATATCATTTATCTATACGTGTCATGTACCCGTTGGAGGCAAGGGCCAGTAACTAAGCAGATGATAAATCCCAACAGTGAGATGCCTGGCTTGAGCTTGACCACTATGCCAGATGCTTAGCAAACAAAGGAGATAAGAACCTTGTATCGTTCCCCTGGCATCACCATCCGTTGCTGCGCCAAACGCTTTGAAAATAAGTAGAGATAATAAACTTGGATTGTCCCTCTTGTTCCCTTTGCGTCACCGTCCATGGCGGACAGACACTGATAACTTTCACGCTTTTTGACTCCCTACAGCTGACACTCCCAAGAGTGTGGAGCCTTACCGTTCTTTAGCAAACAAGAGAATCCGTAACTGGCATTTCAGTGACAAGTGGAGGCTGATCGATAGCAGCGGTAGTCTGTCATCACAGTGATGAGAATGAACAAACAGCAATCACCTTTGTGACAAATGGCTTTAAAAAAAACTATTTTACTCATGTTACATCATCTGAAGTTTTCATTTAGTCCAAAAGAAGTTGTTCTCTTCGACTTCAACTTTATCACCCCGTCCTACTCACACCCTTCTCCCACATTTTAACCATAGAGTATAAAAATAATATAAGAAGAAAGACACAGATTTATTGGTTTCTGTTAATCATAAGTTACACGAGATGGCATAACTAAATGAATGAAATGAAAGTGCCAGATAGGGTTATGAGGGTCACAATAATAACAGAACTAAATCAACAAAGTAGAGTGCACAGTTGAGTCTTAAGAATGCTTTCAAATTCAAATTTCCAATTCGATATGTCGAAACAAGAGTTGAGGTTACTTCAGTCATTTGTACAGCTGAGAAAAGCCAATGCCCAGGATAATCGCATAGTAAGGCCAACAAAGCCAATGACTGACTTAAACTGGTTATTTTGCACACAATTGGGTGATAGTGATAGTAATTAGAAAATGATAATAAACCAACATTTTTTATAAATCAAAGAAGTTGAGGTATTTCCATCGTTCAAATCTTTACATTTCTAAACTGTTAAAGAAATTTTAACGTAATATATTATCAGAGATAATATAACATTTTATCATATATATTTCTTTCAAAGGATAGAGCATTATATCATCATTATTATACCAGAAATTCTTTGGAAACACAGATGATAAAATTTGATCTTGTCATTGATTTCTTCAAGCTCCTTCTTCTCTCTATCAGAAAATTCTTTTCCCACTGAACGGGTTTGGTCCATCAGAAGAAAAACATCATTCTGGGAAATAATGACATTTATACATTATTACAAATAAATTCTCTTTCCCACATTGCTTTTAATTAAGAAGAAACAGGCAGAGGTAAAGTTCATTAAAACTGTACTGAATACATTAAATAGCCGAATGTCATGTTCATTTATGGTGGTCATTTCAGTTTCTTTCAGCTGTAACTAGTTTTTTCTAAACCAAATGTACACACCATGAACATAGTAATGAAAAGCAATGGGGACAAGCTCTGAAAAAAAAACCATAAACTTTATCACCTCTTTCAAAATTTCAAAAAATATTACGTAAGAGCATAACATTTAAATACATGTACACGAAATATAAAAAAAAGGGCTGCATTATAAAAAAAAAAAAGATGTTATCAGACATGCCAACTTTTTAATAATTTCAAAATAATATTATGTAAGAGGATTATATTTAAATACATGTACAAGAAATATAAAGAAAAGGGCCACAATATAAAAAAAACCCAATGTTATCAGACATGCCAACTTTTTAATATCAAAATTCAAGAGAGAACTGCATTATCATAATCCTGTAGTACTACATTGTGTGAGTTATCTCCCTTTACGGGTGTGATCGATAAAGGGCGTGGATGTTAGTTGGACTTGTTTGTTTTGGGTTGTTTATCTTTATTGAATGTTATCCCCACTAACATATACATTAATCTCAGATGAGAGAAGACAGCAAGATTAAAGATCAAATAAAAAAGGAAAAGGAAAGAAGAAGAACCTCCCGATATCCACCCACGTTGGACTTGAGACTCGAATATAAAAAGAAAAGCTCAAATCAAAGTAGCTTCACTTCATTAGTTCAAGTCAAGCCCAAAACTTTCTACCAAACGTATGTGACTACCGGGCAGTGGACAGGTAAGCACCTGTACGGGGAGTAGATGATCCTGCCCTCCACGAGTCTCCTGCTGCCTTCCAGGTCGGTCTTGGCTAACCAAAGGCTAAGGGAGTTAAACCTGAAAGAAAACAACCTGCTGCCTTGCAAGTCGGTCTTGACTGACCAAAGGCTAAGGGAGTTAACCCTGACAGAAAATAACAACCTGCTGCCTTGCAGGCTGGTCTTGAATGACCAAAGGCTAAGGGAGTTAACCCTGACAGAAAATAACAAGGCCTGGTAGGGGCCTCAAGGTGGCAGCCCCACCATCTACCTAGCGTACAATGGGCTAATCCCCTGCTTATTCGAAACCTTAACTGATGCAGAGAAATAAATATAATATAACCGGATTGACCTTTCAACGACGAAAATGGAAACGAACACGGACTGTGATTTTTGGAACATGGAACGATAGGGCAATAAATGGAAAAGAGTTAAAATTAGTTGAAGAAATGGAAAAATTCATAGTAGACATTTGGCTATTACAGAAACAAAGAAAAAGGACAAAGAATAGAAAATGTAGGACCAAATCATATTTTAATCTTCTCAGGAGTAGATGTCAAAGATAGAGCTAGAGCAGGAGTTGGCCTCCTAGTGCATAAAAAAGCATGAAAAGCTACTAGAAAGTTGGAAATTTATAAGCCCACGGTTATTAGAGGTAAATATTAAAACAAAAGGAAGAGAAATTAAATTACTAATAGCTTATGGACCAAACGAAGATGCCACTGAAGAAGAAAAAGATTTCTTTGAAAACGACTTATAAATAGTTGCAGAGAATCTTAAACCCAAACAGGAACTAATGATTTAGGAGATTTAAACGCTAGAGTAGGCAACAATATAAAAACATTAGGAGGAGTAATAGGTAAAGAAGGAGAGACAACAACTTCTCCAAATGGAGAAAGACTAATAGATTTTTGCCTAAAGAATAACATGAAAATAACCAACACTGTTTTTCCTCATAAAGAAATCCACCAATATACAAGAGTAAATGAAGACAGGTGTGCAAAGGCAATGATAGACTACATAATAGTTAGCAGCTCCCTTTTTTACAGTACATTGGATGCAAGAGTAAACAGATGAGCAGCAATATTTAGTGATCATCACCTAGTGATTGCCAAAAATGAGATTACTGATTGAAGAAAACAAACAGAAAAGGAAATATAGAGGAACTAAATAAACCAATAGTAAAAGAGATATACCAATCTAGGATAAAAAGATTTATCAGTGAAAGGCAGATGGATCTGAATGATAGCACAATAAAAGAACAGTGGCAATTGTATAAAGAAACACTCCTCAGTTGTACTGAAGAGGTATGTGGTAGGAAACAAATTAAAGGAGATGGGAAAAGAACGGCATGGTGGAATGAGAATGTCAAAACTAAGATCAAAGAAAAGAAGGATGACTGGAAGAAATACTTGCAAATAAAGAGAACAGAGGATAGGATAGATTATGTGAATAAAAGAATTATCGCCAAAGAGGAGGTGAGGAAAGCAAAACATGAACAATGGGAAGAGTTTGGGCAAAGACTTCAAGAAAGCTACCAAGGAAATCAAAAGGTGTTCTGGGGGGCAATGAAGAGCATGCCCAATATGACAAATTAAGAATGCCAAAGGAGAAATAATGAAAGAAGACAGCCAAATCATGGAAACGTGGAGAAAGTATTTTCAACAAATTACATGATCCCTCCAGAACATATGAAACAAGAAGTAGAGATCAATTATTAAGAGTAACAAGTAATGGAGATGAGACCGCTGTAGATGCTATAAGAAAAATGAAATTAAGAATAGCCCCAGGAGCAGATCAAGTTTATCCAGAAATGATTAAAAACCAAGGCAGAGAGGCAGACAAACTACTACATGCAATATGCCAACAAGCATGGAAGTCCAAACAGGTGCCAGACGACTGGAATAAGGGAACGGTAGTACCAATACATAAGAAAGGATCAACTCTGGAATGCTCAAACTATAGAGGGATGTCACTACTTAGTGTACCAGGAAGAGTGTATGCCAGGATACTGGAAAATAGTAGAGGATCAGATTGAAGAGCATCAGAGTGGATTTAGACCTGTAAGAAGTGTACAAGACCACATATTTACAATTAGACAAATAATAGAAAAATTCTTTGAGAGAAACATTGACTTGCACCTGTGTTTTATAGATCTACAAAAGGCGTTTGACACTGTGAGGAAGGACGAACTATGGCATTCCTTAAAAAGAACACAATGTAGAGCAAAATTTAATAGAAGCCATTAAAAGTTTTTACAATAAACCAACATGTGCAGTGAGAGTAGCTGGAAACATATCTGCAGAATTTGAGGTAGATATAGGAGTAAGACAGGGTTGTATCCTAAGTCCTCTGTTGTTTATCACATTTATGGATTCAGTTGCAAAGGCATCCTCAAACATGAAGAAAATGAATGTAGGTATGTGGAAGCTCAAACCAGTAAATGTATCAATTCTTTCATTTGCCGATGATTTAGTTCAGTCGAATATCAACATTATGAACAATCAAAATCTTAAATTGGGCAGGGAGAATTTAGAACAAGTTCACAGCTACAATTACTTAGGAGTAATGATTGACTCAGAGGGAAAACTCAAGGCAAGTGCAATATATAACCATCTAGGAAAGGCATTTGTAGGTAAACAAGAATTGTCAACAAAAACCAAAATGGCAGTGTACAACAGTTTATTGTCCTACTCTACTCTATGTCAGTGAAACCTGGACCTTAGACAGTAGAGATTACAGTAGAGTACAGACAGCTGAAATGAAATATCTAGGAAGAGTAGTAAGGAAAACTAAAAGAGACAAAATCAGAAACACAACAATAAGAGATTAAACCAAAGCAGATGGCATAAAAGCTAAGATAGAAATAAATCAATTGAGATGGTTTGGGCATGTAAACAGAATGAATGACAATAGAATAGCTAAAGCTACAGCTAAAGCCCAAGGTAAAAGACCAAGATGGAGAAAGTGGGAAGAAGATATAAAAGAGGCATTGAAGAAGAGACATTTAACATTTTTGTAAGGAAACAGAAAATGCCAGTGCTGGGCATCCTGGAGAAAGATCATATATCGGGCATCTAAACCCATACACCGAAAGGCAGAATGGAAACTGATAAAGAAAGAAAGAAAGTATGTGACTAGCCCTAAAGTCATAACAAGTGGCGACCTTGAAAAAAAATCAATACTCACGCAATATTGTAGCCCACATGTAATATTAACACAATACTACAGGTGCCTGCATTCATCAGGATGCTGTATAATAATATTGTATTGTATTTGTAGAGCCTACGTGAGTGACTGTGTGTGAGAGAGAGAGAGAGAGGTAGAGAGAGGGAGAGAGATTGTGTCTTTCTTATAAGCACGGAGCAGAAGTGTCTGGCCTGTATGGGTTGTAACCAATTTACTTGAAAAAGGCAAAAACAATTGTAAAATAGTAAAATGAGGCATAATTTTAAAAAACAACAACAAAAAAGCGCACGGTTAAACTTGAAATCTTGAATCCGAAAGATCTGGAGATGCACTACTCCTACTACCAGTATCACTACTACTATTACTAGTACTACTAGTTTTACTCTCTCTCTTTTTCCATTTCCCCTCTGTCTCTCTCTCATTGAACGGCGATAAACGATACCATAGTGACTCGCTCGCTCTCTGTTAGGGACATCTGTCCTAATTAGACTTAGACCCTATGTATTCCCGGACGGCTGGTGCTTGTATGTGTGTAAAGTGAGACACAAAAACACGGAGGTGCTCCTCTGTGCCAAAAATCCCGGAAAATCACCACCCGTGAAGGGATGGGGACAAGCTCTGAAAAAAACCCTGTACTTTATCGCCCCCTTTAAAAGTTCAAAATAATATTATGTAAGAGCATTACATTTAAATACATGTACAAGAAATATAAAGAAAAGGGCTGCAATATAAAAAAAACTTGATGTTATCAGACATGCCAACTTTTTAATATCAAAATTCAAGAGAGATCTGTATAATCATAATCCTGTAGTAGTACATTGAAGGACTGACAAGGTAGGGTTTTGGAGTTCGAGTCCTGAATGGTAACAACCTATAATCTATGGGTTTTATTTTTCAAAAGTATTTCAAGCCATTATTTATATTCTTGCAGACTTTTCATCCTTCGATTCTATAAAACGTGAGTGAAAATTTCACAGGTGCCATGTGTATGTTGTGCAAGGTACAGATCCCATAACAGTTATTAAAAGGTGTGCCCCCTCCATCCCCCTGATAGGTTCTAGCCAAATAATTACTCAAACACTCACAAAAACCCAAGAATAGACAAAAACCAGTGAGTCCTCTCTTATTTTCGTGTATATCTTCATTTCTTTACATTCAAATCCAACTCTTCTCACCAAACATTCTTTATCCTCTTTTATCACAGTCAATAATGTCCATCACATTTTTCATGTTTTCTTATTACTCACTTTCTCCCATGGCTCTTTTATTATTCTGCAGTCATTTTACTTCCCTCCAGAAAATTTTACTATAACTACAATATTCCGTAATATTCTCTTCAAGTACGCCCCCCCCCCCCCTATGATCTCTCTATCTATCTCAACAATGGCTACCTATAATGCAATACTAGTAGATGCAGACCTGCCACTCTTAGAATGAAAAATCTAATACGAGCTAAAAAAGTGGTAATTTAAAAAAAATGTCAACATGTGTGAGTTATCTGCCTTTACGGGTGTGATTGGTAAAGGGCGTGCATCTCATGCGGACTTGTTTGCTTGTTTTATTGAATTTGACCCCCTCTTACATGTGCATTAATCTCAGGTGAGAGAAAACAGCAAGATTAAAATTAAAGATCAAATACAAAAGGAAAAGGAAAGAAGAAGAACCTACCAGAGGCGCCGCTATCCACCCGCGTTGGAATTGAGTTTCAGATATTAAAAGAATAGCTCAAATCAAAGTAGCTTTATTTCATAAGTTCAAGTCAAACCCAAAACTTTCTACCAAGTGCATGTCACTATCCCTAAAGTAATAACAAGCGGCGATCTTGAAAAACAATAAATCAATACTCATGTAGTAATGTAGCCCACACGTAGTAGTGTATGTAGCCCACATATAATATTAACACAATACTAAAGGTGCCTGCATTGGTCAGGATGCTGTATAGTAATATTGTATTGTAGACTCTGTGTGAGCATGTGTCTATGTGTGTGTGTGTGAGAGAGAGAAAGAGATAACTTCTTTCTTATATGCACAGAACAGAAGTGCCCAGCCTGCATGGGCTTTAACCCACTTGAAAAAAGACAAAACCAATCATAAAATAGTAAATAAAGCATAATTATAAAACACAACAATGAAAAAGCAGACAATTTAACTTGAAATCTTGAATCCTAAAGGTCTGTGGATGTACTACTCATACTATCGGTACCACTACTAATAGGCATACACTAGTACTACTATTATACTATTTTCACTCTCTCCTTCCTCTGTCTCTCTCTCACTGAATGACGATAAATGATACATGCAGTGACTCACTCACTCTCTCTCTCTGTGTTTGGGATATCTGTCCTAATTAGACTTAGACCTTATGTTTTACCGGACAGCTGGTGCTTGTGTGTGTATAAAATGAGATACAAAACACGGAGGTGCTCCCCTGTGCCAAAAACCCCCGAAATCCGGGAAAACCCAGAAAATCCCCATCCATGATCAATGCATGCGGTGTACAAGGTAAAATTGAATGAAGAGAAAGAAAAACCCAAATGGACAGGGACACCATACCCTGAAGAAGAAACTCGATGCGACGATCAGGTTAGCGAGGCAGCCGAAAATGCGATTCACCAGACGGGTGAGTAGGAAATTGTTCCACGATATTTAACGGCATTGGAGACAATTTTCTCAAATTTGAGGAGATATTTATTTTTTTAGGAGATTTGAGGAGATAATTTTTTTGAGAAGACTAAGAGTAAGAGGCCTGTACTGCTGAGTTTTAGTTCTGTTGGCAGTCCATTCCACAGCCTTCAGTTCAGTTATCGTCGTGGTGCTTGGGCAGCACATAAGGCCGACAGTGGATCGACATTGAACACGGTCAGATGCCAATTTTGTCATCTGTCCCCACGTCCATCCCTGGGTCTTCATTTCTTTTTCGATGCTTCTCCTCGAGGATTCTAGCGGGCGACCTCTCTTCCTTGTTCTCTGAGGGGTCCATCTGAGGGCTATTTTAGGGATGACATCAGCATTCATCCTAAAGATGTGACCAGTCCACTTCCATCTTCTCTTCCTCACAATTTGGGATATTGACTCCAGTGATGTTCTTTCTTGACGGTTGTTGTTTGATATCATGTTTGGCCAAAATATTTTGAGGATCTTTCTGAGACATTTCTTTTGAAACGTGTCCAGCTTTCTGCAGATGTTATTTGTTGTTTTCCAAGATTCAGCACCATAAAGAAGGACAGCTAGAATATTAGATTTGTAGAATCTGAGTTTTGTTTTTTAATTGAAATTTTTCTTGAATTCCAAATATTATTCAGTGATCCAAATACTTTTCTTGCTTTTGTTAATCTTTCTTTGATCTCATCTTCAGAATTTCCATTTGAGTAATTTTACTTCCGAGATATGTGAAAGCTTGTATATGGCAGGTTTCACAAAAATGGGACCCGATGATAACTTGAACTCTTCAATTAATCTTTCTCAAAGTCTCTTAACATTTGGTCCATGTATAGTTTTGACATCGCAGATATAAAAAACATAGTATTGTGAAATTTGCTTTCAATTTGTGTGTTTTGTGAATATTTTTTGGGTGCGAACGTCAGCAGTTGAGACAAACGGCATTTCTCTCTTTTCAATAAGTCCTTTTCCACCTTAAAGTAGGTGAGGTCAACGACCTTTTATTCTGTTCTCTTTAATTCTATGGGAAAGAGAATTGTTCAAAGAAAATTTGGCAAGTTCTAAATTTTTTATATCTTTTGTAGTGATCATGTGAGGCAGGTTTCAGATTTTCGTTATTATGTAACAAATGCGGTCTACAAACGAACACACAATAAAAGCTGAAAAAAACAGTTGAAAAATACGTAGAAGCGTCGTTTTATGATCTAGAGTGAAAGAAAACATATTCCTACGACCATATATTCTGTAAAAGACACGAAAAAAATCATAGGTAACTCTAAATGAGAGTGAGAATACCATGAGACTACTGTCAGTCTGCAAAACCTTATGGTTGAACAAAAAAAAAATTTTCGATCTGAGATCTAATAACGGTAATATTGTGTCGAGCCATTTTCTCGTAGTTCATCTCGTGTGAGCCTATTAAGAAATCATGAAATTTTTGTTTCTAAATTATCCAGTTGGCTTTGCGGGAATATTTTATTCTTGGATGCCTCTTACGGCCATGGCTGATGACCATGCGCTTACGTCCGCACAAAAATGTACACGATGATCGGCCATCAGAAAGGAGACTCATCAGGTTAGATTCAGAGACCGTTCAGGTTAGATTCAGTCGCATTAGCAAAACCTGCTTTGGCTTATTGTGAGTGAAACATATGTAAGAAGTCCGGCAATCAATAGGCTTTCACGATCTATTACTTTCTAATAAATAAAGACAAGATAATTGGCAATACGGGAGGTTTAGAAGTTCATTACAACGATAGTAACTCTCGTCTCCACTATGCAGTCTTCTTCGCATAACAATACAATATTACTAAAAACGCATTTAAACGAGAGAGAGAGAGAGAGAAAATAATACTAATAGCACAGGTTCAAGTAGGGTTCAAGATTTGTCAGCCAACGCTCCACCCCGTCCCGTATTCCATGAAGCAATTATCGATCGGTAAAGACACAAGTTTGTGCTAGTCTAGTGGGGCGCTCTATGTGACTGTAGATAGTCGGAGAGAGAGGGGGGGGGGAGTGATGATAGGAGTAGGGGAGAAGTGATGATGGGAGTGGGGGGGGGGGGGGCAGGTACAGGGCAAAATGAACCATTGTCGCCAAAAGCACTTTCTTTTAGGTGAGGGTTTTCTTGCTGGTGCATCTCTCTCTCTCTCTTTTTCTCTCCCTCTATTGGCAAATATCGGCCTATACGTATTGCATCCTCACTCGTTATATAAGTCGTGAAGTTTTCCGTACTGGTTTCAGCAGAATGGTACACACGATAAACCCGTAACACGAAATAAAGAGAGTATAAAGGCGTACAATCACAGAATTTTACAAAAAACGGGACAAAAAGCATCGGTTTTCATCCATCCACACGACCCGGAACCGCGAGTCATCTGATCAACGGTAAGGCACCGGCCGTGGACTCCACGTCCGAGGTGTCGGGAAACACAAACACAGACTTCACATCTTATAAGGAAAAAATCAGGGAACTCTCCAAACCAGATGCCCAAACGTTACGTCACTACATAAACGCCAGGAAACCTCGGTCAACGGACCTGTGCAGTTCGCGTAACATTACGTCACTGGCATTGGACCTAGAATTTTCACAGTTATGCCCCTTGACTGAAAAACATGACTTTTAAAAAGCTAATTTACTCCCACAGGTCTTTGCTATCTCTTAAAGTCATATATCTGGAATCCTCAGGTTCTAAGCTTTAACATGGTATAACACTTGTAAGAAATATAACATGTACATTTTGACAAAAGAGGGAAATGGGGATGGACCATTTTGTGAAATCTGCCATATCCTCAATCTCCTTGTTTCCAAATTTCACCGGCTGTTCATCCTCATCATTTTTGTTTTCCCAATATTTATGTGTAGCCCCAGTTTTTGTGCATTCCACAGCTTTACTGTACTAGAATTTGTAAAATAATGCAGGTGACAATTTGTGTTAAAAAAAAAATTCATGGCGGCATTTTTTTACACATCATTTTGTCTTTGTATCAAATTCATTTCAGTTCCCATCCATATACACCAATAAAAAGTAAGGCCAGCGCTATTCGCAAGTATGGCGGATAGACTTTACCACTATCCATCATGAATTTTACTTGGTAAGAGGAGCTCGTCCCTCATTCTGTTCACCATTAATGATGGATGGACTTTGCCACTGTTCGTCATCAATGATGGACCTGAGCATGATCCCAGTTAAATTAGGAATAGACTTTGTGTTTTTGTTAATGAGTAATTAATGAATTTAAACATCTAGATGTATGGTAGATCTAATGATGATTTTATTTTGTTATTATTTGACATTTTCACTATTTCCACTGGATATGACAAATTACAGTGAATATGGTGGATGGGAACAATTCACCATTAAATCTAGATGCGACTTGTGTGATTTATATACAGATTTCTCTCTCATATGTTTATCTCTCTCCCTCTATCTTTCTTGGCAATACATCCGATACTAATGACGAATAGCATTTTCTCTCTCTCAGGTATTCGTCATTGTGAATAGTCGCTTCAAGACAGTTTTAATCCTTTCTATAATCATTTCTGTTTGCATAGTTTGACATATATGACAATGTAGAAATTGGAATTGTAAAAAATAATATTGAAATAATATCAATACACCAAGCATCCCAAGTCGATAAAAACAACAGGGAAAATAACAAAAATGGTCGCTCTTTGTTTTTCAAGAATCAATAAATTATTGTCATGCAGCCAATAGAAGGACAGAAAGTAGGGGGGGGGGGGGGAGACTACAAAAGACGAAGATCCCAAAGATAACAAAATCGAGTTTAAAAAAATAAATTCAAAACCCATCTATAGGTCTAACTCTAACTCTCAGTTGAATTTCTCCCGACCACAAGCTTCTTAATTTTACTTCTTACCAATGTTTTGAGAAAGCCTTCAGTTGTGTCTATATTACAAGACATTTGGAGCTTTCAATATTTGGCTCTGATGACTAAATTGACCACGGATTTTTCCTAAGCTTAACTGTCAACTTTCATATTTTCATTTTCCTATTTCGCTTTCGTAGAGTGCAGGATTTCCTAAAAACATTCGTTAAAAAAATGTCTCGCATTTGACTCTTTTTGTTCAATCTTTTTTTTGCTCCTCCCTCGAAGTGAACAGACGAGAAAAATTGTGTACATATATTCACCTTTTTCTCATATGAGCAAAAAATAAAAGTCAGTTAAATAGATGGTTTTGACGTCAACCGTTGTTCTTATGGAAAACGACGAACATTTTATTAATTTGTACGAAAATCGATACTAGATTATGAAAAAACATGTAATGTAACCGCTACGAATATAACCCTTTTGACACGCTTTGTTTCCATATGGATGGTGTACTGATTTAGTATCGATATTTCAAGCAATCGAGAGCGTTAATATTAATAAGTTAATCGTTTGAACAGAAGAGCACTCAAAATTTTTATCTCAAAAATCAGAAGAACCTTTCCCTAAATCTGAGCGGTACCGGCAAATTTGGCATTATCAGGCTTTATCTTAGATTTATATTACTTATTCACCGAGATTTAGTTTTATATCCGGTGCTACTAGCCCAGAACTATGGATAATCTCACTTCTACTGACAATATAACTGAAGACGAAGCTGAGCTCTATGATCGACAGATTAGGCTCTGGGGCCTTGACGCTCAAAGAAGGTAGAAAGTCATATCTTACTAGATCTAGATCTAGATATCTAGATTCTAGATCTAGATCTAAATCTAGATCTATTCTCAATTCTCTATTCTGATCAGAGTGATCTTGATCTGGATCTTCTTCTCTTTCTCCTCCTTTTTATTCCTCTTTCTCCTCCTTCTCCATCTTGTTCTTTTTCTTCAGAGACACTTTAGTTTTTCTTCTTCAAAATATTAACACATGCACTGAGTAGTGTCAAAGTAGTCTCCGTCAAAATGCATCCCAGTATGATTGAGGGTCCTCGGGTGCATCCCTAGGGTTAAAAAACTGTGTCCACTTTTTGGTCGCCACCACCCTCTCATTCTTCATTATATATATTATATATAATCAAAAAGGTGGGACCCAATGATAACTTGAACTCTTCAATTAATGTTTCCTCAATCTAATTGATGAATCTTCTTAACATTTGGTCAGCACCCACTAGAAAGCTTTCAATTTGTGTGGTGAATATTTTTTGGGTGTGTCAGCAATCCATTTCCCTCTTTTTAATAAGGCCTTCACAAAGCCATAATTAATTTATTTTCTAAATATTTTTATCTTTTGCATATCAAGGTTTCATTTTCGTTATTAAACAATTGACAAATGACACATTAAGAGCTGAAAAAAAACAGTTGAAAAAAGTGGATCACGTCATTCTGTAAAAGACAGAAAAAAATCATAGGTAACTCTAAATGAGAGTGAGAATACCATGACATCCCAGTATGATTGATTGTGTTTTCATGCGTCCATCTGTGGTCTGGCTTTGATGCATCCACCTTTCTGGTGAATCTCTCTCTCTCTCTCTCTCTCTCTCTCTCTCTCTCTCTCTCTCTCTCTCTCTCTCTCTCTCTCTCTCTCTCTCTCTCTCTCTCTCTCTCTCTCTCTCTCTCTCTCTCTCTCTCTCTCTCTCGATGCATCCACTAGGGTTAGTGACTGCCACCAGGGTTGGTGACTGTGTCCACTTTGTATGGTCAGTGCCACCACCCCATTCTTCATTATATATATTATATAATCAAAACAGGTTTCACAAAATGGGAATCAATGATTTCTTGAATTTATTAATGTTCCTAATAATTGATGAATCTTCTTAACATTTGGTCCATGTATAGCTTTGACATCGCAGATACAAAAAACATAATATTGTGAAATTTGCTTCCAATTTGTGTGTTTTGGCATAACAATATTTTATGGTGTAAACGTCATTTCAATCGAGACAGACCACATTTAATACTTTTTAATAAGTCCCTTTTCAAGTAGGTGAGGTCAACGACCTTTTATTCTGTTTTCTTTAATTCCATGTGGAAGAGAATTGTTCAAAGAAAAGACAAGTTTGTTTATCTTTTGCAGTGATCACGTGAGGGAGGTTTCAGATTTTAGTTATTATGTAACAACTGATGTCTACAAATGAACACACATTAAGAGCTGAAAACAGTTGAAAAATCGTCAAGCGCTTTCTTTTGATCTTTGTTGCTGGTGCATCCTCATATATTCTGTCTCGAAAAAATCATAGGTCTCTAAATCTGAGAATACCATGAGACTACTCTCAGTCTACTCTCTCTCATCTCTCTCTCTCTATTTTTCTCGATCTGAGATCTCTAACTCTCTATTGCGCAGCTATCGGTCTTTACTATCGCATCCTCAGCTCGTTAAAATTATAAAAATTGTCCGTTACCAGTTTGAGCAGATTTTGGTATTACACGATAAACCCATGTAACACGTAATAAGGATAGTATAAGGCGTACAATCACAAATTTTACAAAAATCGGACAAAACAGACTGGTTTTCAGGTTTCATTCATCCACACGATCCGGATAGAGTCATCTGATTTTGGCACCGGGTGAAACTTCCACGCCCGAGGTGTCGGAAACACAAACACAGACTTCACATCTTATTGAGAACTATAAAAAAGTCAGGAAACTTCCAAACCAGACAGCGTTTACGTCATTAAATGATAGTGAAATCGACGGATGCGAGCAGTTTAACATTACGTACTGGCGTTGGACCTAGAATTTTCACAGTTATGCCCCTTGACTGAAAAAATGACTTTTAAAAGCTAATTTACTTGCTAGTCCTTTGCTATCTCTTAAAATATATCTGGAATCCTCATGTTCTAAGCTTTAACATGGTATATAACACTTGTAAAAAATATAACATGTATATTTTGACAAAAGGGGGATGGACCAGAAACCTGCCATAAATAAATAAAACAATTATGTGAACTTAGAGATGTTTTCATTTATTAACTTTAATAACAATAAAATCCTTTATCAGAAGGTGAGAAAGAATAATCACAGTTATGGAGTTTTCAAGTAACTTTAACATTATAATCATAACATTCATAATTTCTTTGACTTAAATTTAGTGGCATTAAAAATAAGAGACGATTGTAAATATCATGAAGTTAAGAAATAGTGGCTTTGTGAATGCTCATCGAGCCCTCCCTCACTCTTTCTATGGCTTGCAGAAGGGATGATTCGGTATATTTTTCCATAATGGCCTAATTGATATGAATACACAAAGGTAGAAGACCTTAGATTGAGTTGAAGGATTGATTAACCCATGTGACAACTTAATATAATACTGTTATATTATAAGAACTTATTTTTTATCTAGATCTATTGGTATTGAAAAAAGTGAAAACAACTCTTTTTACTGAATTAAAAAGTACATGTGATAGATCTTTATTTTTGAACGGCCTTTCAACTGGAGAACTAAACCGAGTTCAAAAGCTTCAGAACTACGCTGCCCGTCTTGTACTGCAGAAAAAGAAGAGGAATGACTGTTATATTATAGAAATTTTTTTTATCTGGCAGATCACAATTGCTCCAAGATCTGCACTGGCTCCCAATTTTTCATCGTATGTAGTACAAGTCGGCATCCATGGTATAAGTCTCTAAACGATGTGACACCAGCATTATATTAGCGATCTGCTTTCTCGCCACAAGCCATGCAGGTCACTAAGATCGATCGCTGCCGTTCAAAAGCTAATGAACGCAGCTTCCAACATTTCATTCCCAGGGTGTGGAATGATCTCCACAATGGCGTGAAATTATCGCCATCTCTGGATGCTTTCAAGAAGCGCTTGAAGACATATTTATTTAGAAAAAAAATTAATGTTTCTGGTTAGAGAGTATCATTTAACAATGTAATTTTTAAGCATGTCTATTGCATTTTCCGTGTGGTTTGTGTGCGTAGCAAAAGAAAGTAAAAAAAAAAAAAATTGTTGTGATGCATTCAGAACTCTATGAGATGTTGGCGCAATATAAATGTGCATTATTATTATAAATGTAGGGTGGGGAGGGCAAGCACGGTGAGGTAAGATGTCAGCCTCGCAACCAAAGTGTTATGGGTTCATGCCCCGATTTGTTGATTATCACTCTCAAGTTTTTTGGGTAAAATCCACCACATTGCCTCAGGCTAGAGTTCACAAATATTTTGTGTGTGCGAGGGGGGGGGGGAGGGGGTATGAAGGAGTTTTCTCTATCTAGAAAGAAGAGTTGGTTACAAATTTCTTTAAATGTTTCCCCTTCTAGTTTTATCCAGTTCTTCTATTTGACCAACTTTAGTGTTGGCTTGTCTGATGTTAAAGTCTGTTTTGTTGTTGTTAATTTTCCTTTTTATGGTTACAATTGGAAATGGGGTGGAGATTGAGAAGGAAGATTAAGCCATTTCAGCTGTGTTGTTATTGCCCTGCATAAATGATTAACGCATCTTCATTATAAAATCCTTTACTTTTTTTTTTCGTGGATTGTATTGCACTGGTATGAATATAAGCAAATTTTCCATAAAATAATTTCATCTCCATAAAATAATTTCATCTACAGACTCAGAGGTGCTTCTGTTTTGCTAATTGGTCTGAAAGGTCTTGGAGCTGAAGTTGCCAAGAACATAATTTTGGCAGGAGTAAATGAGGTTACATTAATGGATCCAAATTCAGTATGTCTATTGTATTGGCTACATTAAGTTAATTTATTCTTTAACCGTTTCAGATTTTAATCTCTGCACGTTGTATTGCTATGATAGACATTCAAACAAAGAGGGCGGCCACTTTTATATATATATATATATATATATGCAGTTGCTGTTATATTACAATCTTTGCATTTGTTTGTTTGCATTATATGTGTATGAATTTTAATGCATCCATTTGTATGTATTTATGTATACCAATACCATGTCTATAAGGAAGCTCATCGTTTGGTGATGGTAACATCATGTGTCCAATGCCTTGTTTTTCATCAATATTGATACTGAATACAGCATCAGGAATTCTATAATAGTATATATCATCTGTGTCTTCGTCTATCCTATAATTAATTAAGAACTCACAGTTCACAGCATACTTACTTTAGGTTATTATACAATAATGGTGCTGATGAAGTATAGTTAATCACATACTCACAGATTGTTAAGAGCGTTATTCTATTAGTTTTCTATGGTTGGTTTCAATTGATGTTATTACGTCAAGTTGATTTAGCAACCACCTTCGGTTAGGTGTTGAGCCTTGGTCAAATGGTCAATAAATCATACAATGACTTTACTATTACTAACACATATATTATATATTACCAATTTGATCTTGGAAAATGTTATAGTTAAAAGTTCAACAAATCTTTCAAAGCTGTCAGACTGTCTATAGGTCAGTTTTATAATTTACCTGATGTCTTGATTCATAAGCTCCAACGTATCCAAAACCATACGGCCAGAGTGATTTTGAAGAAAAAGAAATATGAACACATTACCCCTATGTTCATGTCTCTGCATTGGCTCCCGATCGATAAACGAATAATATACAAAATCGCGACTGTGTGTCACAAATGTAAAACTGATAGAGCTCCAAATTATTTAAATGACCTGATCTCTGGTTATGTTCCATCCCGCCAACTGAGGTCTACAAATCAATGTCTGTTAAGCGTTCCCCCAAAGATGCAGGTCCTCACGTCTGGAATGCTCTTCCACTATCAATACAATCTATGATTGACACGTCGGAAGGCACCTTTAATAAAACATCTCAAAACATACCTCATGCGATGTTTCTTAGAAGAAAAGTAATTGTTTTTATTATGCTATTTTAATTCATGTACCATACACCGTTATAAACTGATATTATGCTGTCATGTATTTATGTACATTGCTCATGATTTTTACTATGTATGTATACATGCACCTAGAGCTGTCGTAAGATGGGAGTGGGCGCTATAGAAATGAATTATATTATTATTATCATTCTTTCATAAATTTATTTGCAGATCGACGAAGAAGACAAAATGTCTCAGTTTTTCATTTCCAGTCATCCAATTGGTGGTAATGTGAGTTTTGTATTTTTATTCCATCATAGTTATGGTGTCATTAATTTTTAACATTGATTATCAGCTTTTCCCATCTTTCAATACCTTTCATTAGATTATTCAAAACATTTGTCACAATTTATTTGTTGTATTTTGATTATACGGAGGTTTGGATTGAAAAGCTTCAGATTTATGGTTATGTTGTGATTGAGAGAGAATCTTTAATGATGAATTTTATATATACAGAATTTCAATTCATGGAAACGAATACGGACTGTGATTTTTGGAACATGAAATGTTAGGGCAATAAATGGAAAAGACTTAGAATTAGTTGAAGACATGAAAAAATTCAAAGTAGACAATTTGACCATTACAGAAACAAAGAAGAAAGGACAAGGAATAGAAAATGTAGGACCAAACATATTTTAATCTTCTCAGGAGTAGATGTCAAAGATAGAGCTAGAGCAGGAGTAGGCCTCCTAGTGCATAAAAGGCATGAATAGCTACTAGAAAGTTGGAAATTTATAAGCCCACAGCTATTAGAGGTAAATATGAAACCAAAAGGAAAAGAAATTAAATTATTGCTTATGCCGTGGACCAAACGAAGACGCCACTAAAGAAGAAAAAGATATCTTCGAAAATGATTTACAAATAGCTGCAGAGAATCTCAAACCCAAACAGGAACTAATGGTTTTAGGAGATTTAAACGCTAGAGTAGAAACATCAGGAGGAATAATAGGTAAAGAAGGAGAGACAGCAACTTCTCCGAATGGAGAGACACTAATACGATTTTTGCCTAAAGAATAACATGAAGATAGCCAACACCTTTTTTCCTTAGAAAGATATCCACGAGTAGACAAGAGTAAATGAAGACAGGTATGAAAAGTCAATGATAGGTTACATAACAGTTAGCAGCTCCCTTTTTTTTTTTTTAGTACATTAGATGCAAGAGTAAACAGGAGCAGAAATATTTAGTGATCATCACCTAGTGATTGCCAAAATAAGATTACTGACTGAAGAAAACAAACAGAACAGGGAAGAGAAGAAAGCTACTAAACTCAAAATAGAGGAACTAAATAAACCAATAGTAAAACAGATGTACCAATCTAGGATAAAAGATTTATCAGTGAAAGGCAGATGGATCTGAATGATAGCACGGTAGAAGAAAGGTGGCAAATGTATTGAGAAACACTCCTCAGATAGGAAAACAACAGCATGGTGGAATGAGAATGTCAAGACTAAGATAAACAAAAAAAATAAGGATGCCTGAAAGAAATACTTGCAAACAAAGAGGCCAGAGGATAAGATAGATTACATAACTATTTAAGAACTATCCCCAAAGAGAAAGTTGGGAGAACAAAACAGGGACAGTGGGAAGAGTTTGGACAAAGACTTCAAGAAAGCTATTAAGGAAATCAAAAGTTGTCTGGGGAGCAATGAAGAGCATGAGAAAAAACAAAGCATGCCCATACAACAAATTAAGAATGCCAAAGGAGAAATAATGAAAGAAGACAGCCAAATCATGTAAGCGTGGAGAAAGTATTTTCAACTATTACATAATCCTCCACAACATGAAACCAGGAGAAAAGATCGATTAGTAACAGTAACAAGTAATCCAGAGGAGACAGCTGAAGATGTAGATATACTATCAATGGAAGAAATCCAAACAATTATAACAAAAATGAAATTAGGGAATGCCCCAGGAGCAGATCAAGTTTATCCAGAAATGATTAAAAAGCAAGGGAGAGAGGCAGATAAACTACTACGTGCAATATGCCAACAAGCATGGAAAACTATAGAGGGATATCACTACTTAGAGTACCAAGAAAAGTATATGCCAGGATACTGGAAATGAGACTAAGGAAAAGATAGAGGATCAGATTGAAGAGCGTCAGAGTGGATTTACAAAAATTCCTTGAGAGAAACATTGACTTGCACCTGTGTTTTATTGATTTAGAAAGGGCACTTGACACTGAGGAGGGATGAACTATGGCATTCCTTAAAAGAACACAATGTAGAGCAAAATTTAAGAGAAGCCATTAAAAATGTTTACACTAAACCAACATGTGCAGTGAGAGTAGCTGGAAACATATCTGCAGAAATTGATGTAGATAGGAGTAAGACAGGGTTGTATCCTAAGTCCTCTTTTGTTCATCACATTTATGGATTCAGTGACAAAGGCATCCTCAAAAATGAAGAAAATGAATGTAGGTATGTGGAAGCTCAAACCAGTAATTGTATCAATGCTTTCATTTGCCAATGATTTAGTTCTGTTTGGAAAATCAGAAAGGGACCTTCAATCGAATATCAACATTATGAACAATGAACTAAATAAAAGAGGAATGAGAGTAAATGAAAAGAAAACCAAAACAATGCTAGTAACTAGGGAAGCTAAAACACAGAATATTAAATTGGGCAGAGGGAATTAAGAACAAATTTAAAACTACAATTACCTAGGAGTAATTATTAACTCTGAGGAAAAGTAAATAAGAGAAGAAATCAGGCAGAGAATCCAAAAGGCAAGTGCAATATATAACTATCTAGGAAAGGCATTTGCAGGTAAACAAGAATTGTCAACAAAAACCAAAATGGCAATATGCAACAGTTTATTTCCTACTCTCCTCTATGGCAGTGTAACCTGGACCTTATACACGAGAGTACAGGCAGCTGATATGAAATATCTAAGAAGAGTAGTAGAGAAAACTAAAAGAGAAAATCAGAAACACAACAATAAGAGATTAAACCAAAGCAGGTGGCATAAAATTAAGATAGAATTAAATCAACTAAGATTGTTTGGACATGTAAACAGAATGAATCACAATAGAATAGCTAAATCAGTTTACAGTAAAAGACCAAAAGGCAGACCTCGGAGAAAGTGGGGAGAAGATATAAAAGAGGCATTGAAGCATAGAAATTTAACTTTCTTGGAAGAAAACAGAAAATGCCAGGACAGGGTATTCTGGAGAAAGATCATCTCGAGCGTCTGAACCCATACACCGAAAGGTAGAATGGGAACTGATAAAGCAAGAAAGAAAGTTTCAATTTAGAACATATTGCTGTGTCAGCATTATAGTTTTGAGTAGTCAGTCCAAAATCAAGGAATTAATTACCTTTTGTGTGTATTGGAGCTATATATAAATAATATAATTTAATCTTTCTGTAATCCGGTTCAAGAAATACACTACAACCACTGTAGTGATGGAGATTTAATCTGTATCTTATGTTCATGATCCTGAACCTGAGTAATAATTGTACCCAAATTCTCTTAAAATTTCACTCAAGGAATTTTTATTTTTAGCGGGATTGGGACCAAACTGTTAATTTTCTGTTCCTTGCATATTTGGGTAGAGCAATTTTTTATCTACATGTTTATGGTACATAAATGTCTATAAGACGTATTAAATTATTTAATACAAAGTATTTTATAGGTGAGGGTAGGGTGAAATAATCAAAACTTTGGGATCAAATTTCTGTAACATTGAAAAGTTGGCACTGGAATATCCAATCAGCCAATCTAATATCACTGGATTCTTCTAGCTATTGACACCACACTTTGCACATTCAATGTCCCATAATAGTCAGCGAAAACTGAAAATTTGATGTACATCCAGGGAGAGAATGAGCTTTCATAATCTCTATGCAACACACTTACCTGGAAGTCACATGACCACTGGCTTGCTGACCTCTCACTGGCTTTCAGGTCGTACAGTAGTATTTTTTTGTTAATGATTCATTACCCCTCAGCTGAGCGACATGTGACATATGGGGAAAAGGCAAAGTGTTGTCTATCTGTGTTTGTAAACATGCTCACAATTATAGGAATAGCCGAGTCGAACAAAAAGTTGGTCATTCTAACATCTATCTTCATAATATTGCAGATCTAAACCTATACTTTCAATACTCTTTAGATTAGTAACAATGCTAAATGCTGTGGAAAGAGAAAGGCAGCTTCTGTGAGAAAGGAAATCCGTCTGAATCATGATGTTTTTGTTATTTTGCTTTTTCTCGAAATGTAGTGCTTTTACCTGGATGTTTGCTATCCTCCGTTATTTACCAACAGATTGAAGGACTCGGTAGTCCGCAGGCAAGGTGTCAGTCTCTTAACCCAAAGGTAGTGGATTCAAGCCCCTCCAACGAAAAATGTTCTCTAATCTACCTTCCTGGTCCAGGTAGGAAGATCAACACCTAGTCCCATCGGAGATGGACGATATCTACGGAGTTCCCATGTGCAGATCACAATACTCTGTGCACATGAAAAATCCCTTTGGCGGTTTACAAAGCAGTCAGGACAAAATATAAATCCTACCAAAACCCCCCAAGATTAACTTAATTCTGGATGGGGGTAAATCAAATCAAATTTTAAAAAATTTATAAACAACATATTTATATAATTTTTGCTACACATATTGCTCTTGTCAATATAAAAGAGTACTAACTTGAAAATCGTTATCATAGATCTTATGCTTTATTTTCATTTCCATCTCAGAGAGCTGAGGCTTCTGCTCCCAGTGCACAACTGTTGAATCCTATGGTTAAAGTGAAAAGTGTCACCCAGGATCCACAGCAAATGTCTGACGACTTTTATTTGGGATTTGATGTCATCTGTGCAACCTGTTGTCCTCTGTCTCTGCAATGTCGACTAGACATTCTCTGTTTCCAAAACAAAATAAAATTTTTCTCAGGAGATGTCTTTGGCTTCTATGGATATTTTTTCACAGATCTTGGAAATCATGAATATCTCTATGTGTATGTGAAATTAATTTTGGATGTTCGTCTCAATCCATTTTGTGGTTAAGAATGTAGTTTCTCCTGACATTACAATTTTAAATTATATATATTTAATTTTAAATATATATATATAGATCAATATATACATATATATATTGAAATAAAAAAAGTTGTAAGTGCCATGATAATGATATAATAAATATACATTTTCTGTTTCTTTGTTTTGTTTTTTTTCTCACCAAGGCAACCAAAGGTAAAAAAAGCAAAGTAAAGAAGGAGAAACGGACTCAACAGAACAAGAAACAGTTGCAGAAAAACAGGTTTGGGATCATTTTGATAGGCTAGTTTGTTCATGCATCCATTCATATAACCAGAGGTTAAAAGGTGACTAGCATTTGTAAAGTTATTTAATAGACCTTTAGTCATTGAAAACTGTCTTCTGCAAACGGAAAACATTCTTTTTTATAGATGCATCTTTTTGCTCTGTGATTAAAAAAGGAAAAGTAAGTAAAAAAAAGTCAAGTACCTTCAAGTTTTTAAATGCATTTACCCTGACAGCTAAGATCCTGTAATGTCTCATCACTTTTCGTAAAATGTCTAAATCTATTTTTAAAAAGTTATCATGCCAATACATTTTCTGGCCCTGCTGTCTGGAACTCTCTGTCACCTCATACACGTAATTCTAAATCACTCGACTTCTTCAAAAGAGCGTTGAAAACAGAGCTTTTTCGCTCTGCATTCGATACACTAAGTTGAATGAGAGATTGTTATATTATAGCTTAAGTGTGTTTTTGGTGTATTATTAATTATCTTAATATGTACTATATTATCAATGTCGCCCTGCTTGAATTATAATGTACCATATCACACTGTCATTGTAAAGCATATTGGCCTATATAAATTATTATTATTAAAACCATTACGGTCCATAGAGCACCAGACCGTAGCCCGGTTTCTCTAGTGAACAGGAACCAGTGGTAATAATCTCCTCCTGGACATGCCGCTAGTCTAACACGCAGGTTTTAAGGCCCAAGCTAGTGCTTGTGCCCATTTGCACCTAGGTCAAGTGGAGAAAATACGGAAACACAACGTCGGGACAGGCCTAGCTTTGCTAGGATTCAAACCCAGAACCTAATCATCCCACGTCCTGCAACCTAACCACTCAGCCACTGACGCCACTGTAAAAGGAAAATTGAATGTCTAATACTGCCACCCATGACAGGCTGTTTTGTACTTTGTTTAATCATCATTCTCTCTGATCCATTAGTTATTCTCTGTTTCTTTGTTCAGACCATTATTTGAAAGATCACGCTCATTTTTACACTTTGTAATTGTTTCACTTAAGAGTCAGATATGATTGAGAAGCCCACAGCTCTTAGCATATCTCTATTAGTAACACACTGTGACATTTAATTTACCTCTGTAACATACTCTTTTTTAGCTTTCTTTTAAGGAAATTCCACAATGATTTGATTACTCATCTCATAGCAAAACTTATTCACACCGCAATTAAAAGAGGAATTTGTTGCAATCATTTTTACTTTTCAGGGTTCTATAGAGTGTTATGGAATTTTTTTCAGTGAATTTTTATGCCACTTTTAGTCATGAGAAACACACTACTTTTATTGAGTTTATACTTTCTAGACTGCCAAGCTGTGTGGTGTAATTTGATCTTTGCTATGATCATCAATAGGCTCGTTTTTTTCCCTACAATTCATTCCAAATATTTAAAGAGTTGTTTTTATAGAATTATAATGTCTATTTGTTTATGGATTTGATTTATATACAAACTTCAGACGATGGCATTCACAAGGCTCACAGATGAATTAAATGTCTCGTGGTCAGAAGACAATCCAGAGATGAAGAGAAAACTTCGCCGCACTCCAAATGCATACTTCATCATAAGAGGTACAATATTTAGAATTTCCGGTTTCTTTTGAAGTACATGTATTTGTGGGACTTGGTGGTCCAGAAGCAAGGTGTCGGTCTCACAATCAAAAGGTCGTGGGTCCGTGTCAAACAGGTTAACCGTTTTCTCAAGCTTAAGAGTGTCATTACCTTGAAAACTGTTTTATATGCTGTATAAGTTCATTACGGGTATCAAATATTGTTCATCATATCTGGGACATAGGTATTTCTCTGATTTGAAAACTGTTAAAATAGGTTTCATCAAAGAGCTCCAAAGAATCCTTCATTGTGGTGTAGAAAAATCAGAGTAATTTGTCTATCCTCGTCAAGAGCAACTCATTTCCAGTTATGGACAGGATAGACAGTATAGCAACTAGCAAGAAGTCCGGAAACCTTTATATATCACATATATGACAACTCACTGTCATATTATTTACCCTTTGGTTGCTATTCTATTTGTCCCTATTTACATCTCAAATTCAAATGCTAAGGCTTTGAGAATTCCTATGAAAAATGGTGCTTTTAGAAGAAGAAAAATCTAGCTCTCAAACAACACATCACAAGGTAATAAAATTTTCAGGCTAGTTAGGAATATGGACAAGCTAAATATTCGATTGATGTATTGATCGTTTAGCATCCTCCAAACCCTCTTGGTCAGACCTCTCTCTGTCACTGTCACGCCCACTTTCCCTCTCTGTCCCTCTTCGTCACAATAATCCGTAGGCCTAGGACTAACATCACAATCGTCTAGATCTAGTTCAGGCCTATCAGCTTCAGAAATCGAGCTAGAATCATCATTCCCGGGCATACTCATCACCAGAGTCAATATCATGTCTATATGTATCAGCCTCATCATCAGATTCCATCGCTAATGTGAACAAACCAATAAAACAAGAAAAATCGTCAAAAATCGCAGTTCAAAACACCCAAAAGAAATTACCGTAGTCATATAAAGCGTCATGAGCAAAGGGGAGCTACTCCCGAATTACTACACGCACTGAACATAAAGAATTCGCCTTTTAAATGGTCCTTATTAGGAATTCGCCTTTTGGCTTAACGTCGCATTTGAAACCCATACGGAAATTCGCCTCTCGGCGAATATAGCAACCAAAAGATAATAAAGTATGAAAATCCTTATTTAAGAGGAAGGAAAAAATTATGTGTTTTTACTTTATTGTTTTCAATAATTCAAATGCGGTTGCTACGATCCAATTTAAATACCAAGAATTTTGTACTTAAATCTAAATGACAATCAAATCAGAAACTCAGCATACAATTTCTTTCTTTCTTTATCAGTTCCCATTCTACCTTTCGGTGTAGGGGTTCAGATGCCCGAGATGATCTTTCTCCAGGATGCCCTGGCCTGGCATTTTCTGTTTTCCTCCAAAAATGTTAAATTCCTATGCTTCAATGCCTCTTTTATATCTTCTTCCCACTTTCTCCGAGGTCTGCCTTTTGGTCTTTTACCTTGAGCTTTAGCACTATACTGATTTAGCTATTCTATTGTCATTCATTCTGTTTACATACCCAAACCATCTCAATTGATTTATTTCTATGTTAGTTTTTATGCCATCTGCTTTGGTTTGGTCTCTTATTGTTGTGTTTCTGATTTTGTCTCTTTTAGTTTTCCCTGCTACTCTTCTTAGATATTTCATTTCAGCTGCCTGTACTCTACTGTATTCTCTACTGTCTAAGGTCCAGGTTACGCTGCTATAGAGGAGAGTAGGACAATAAACTGTTGTATACTGCCATTTTGGTTTTTGTTGACAATTCTTGTTTACCTACAAATGCCTTTCCTAGATGGTTATATATAGCACTTGCCTTTTGGATTCTCTGGCTGATTTCTTCCCTTAGTTTTCCCTCTGAGTTAATCATTACTCCTAGGTAATTGTAGCTGTGAACTTTTTCTAAATTCTCCCTGCCCAATTTAAGAGTTTGTGTTTTAGCTTCCCTAGTTACTAGCATTGTTTTGAATTTCTTTGCATTTAGTCTCATTCCTCTTTTATTTAGTTCATTGTTCATAATGTTGATATTCGACTGAAGGTCACTTTCTCATTTTCCAAACAGAACTAAATCATCGGCACATGAAAGCATTGATACATTTACTGGTTTGAGCTTCCACATACCTGCATTCCTTTTCTTCATTTTTGAGGATGCCTTTGTCACTGAATCCATAAATGTGATAAACTAAAGAGGACTTAGGATACAGCCCCGTCTTACTCCTATATCTACATCAAAATATGTTTCCAGCTACTCTCACAGCACTGTGTACATGTTGGTTTATTATAAAAACTTTTAATGGCTTCTTTTAAATTTCGCTCTACATTGTATTCTTTTACTTTTATTAGGAATGCCATAGTTCGTCCCTCCTCACAGTGTCAAATGCCTTTTCTAAGTTTATAAAACACAGGTGCAAGTCAATGTTTCTCTCAAGGAATTTTTCTATTATTTGTCTAATTGTAAATATGCGGTCTTGTACAATTCTTCCTGGTCTAAATCCACTCTGGTGTTCTTCAATCTGATCCTCTACTCTTTTCCTTAGTCTCATTTCCAGTATCCTGGCTTGCACTTTTCCTGGTACGCTAAGTAGTGATATCCCTCTATAGTTTGAGCATTCCTTAGTTGATCCTTTCTTTTGTATTGGTACTACACGTACAATTACAGTACTTTATTTTAGTCCTTTTTATTTTTTTTGTTGAAATTTTCCTTTCTCTGTTTCAGTATATGAAGAATTTCTGGAGAAGCATCATCGCAAACCATCAACAAACTCCTTAGAGGCTGATTCTAAAGAATTACAAAATATTCGTGTTCAGATTTTGAACAAACTCATGGTACCATCAAAAGTTATTCCAGAGGATTTTCACGAGTGAGTGGCTGTGTTTGACATTGTTATAGAATTACATCATAATCATTGCATTTTGTTTTGCTTGGGATTTTAGTTGGAAATGGTGGGTAAAGCATATATTTTTTTCCGTCGTTTTATTTTGCTTTTGGGATCAAATACATATCGTCAGTGAATCTATTTGAATGCGCAAGTCTGTCTGACATCATTTTTCTGGAGAAACAAAATTCATCATAAGTAGTCGAATGCTATGCTATGCTTTGGGGGGGGGGGTGAAAAATATTGTATAGATCATGTGCGTATAATGAGCTTTTCTGTTGGTTCAAAGCCTTCAATATTTATAAAGGAGACGAAAGAAGCATGCGTTTGATCATTTTAAGGACAGATCTCATATCCCATATGTCATGAACTTATGCGTTTTGACAGTTTCACCAACGGTTTTCTAAATTAGCACGCAAAAGTCAAACTTAAGATGATGTTGCCTTAGTACACACATGTATTGTCCACATCTGCCTCTAGCATTCACAACTGAACACTCAAAAAATATGTTCTAACAGCCATGAGCTGCAAATATTATTATACATATTATATCATTATATGATAACTATGATTTCCCTTTTTAGTCAATGCTCAAGTCACAACCATAAGCATTTCTGAAAGGATGTGTATTCTTCAGGGATAGTTTTGTAGGGGAAAGAAAGATTATTTTAATTTTTCAGTCAGTTACTTCATCTGGATATTGTTTCAATCTTTGTGTTTTTCTTTCGTTTTTCCTTTTTTCTCTCTTTAAGTTGCTTTTTACAGTCTTTTTCCGGTAACTAAGCTTGTATTTATCTTTGAAAGCATTTTTGGTATGTAGTCAAAAGTGTATAAATTCAATTAAAAGTTTGTTTCCCCTTGGTTTATTTGCAGGTATGGCTTTGGTGAAATGAATCCAGTATGTGCCGTTGTAGGTGGTGTTCTTGGTCAGGAAATCATCAAGGTATTTTGAAATTTAATTCAAACCTTATGTTGGTAACATTTATCACATTCATCATCGCGCAACAATATAGGCATGTTTTATTAAAATTTGCATTAATTTTCATAACAATTAACTTTGATCAAGTGATCTTTTAATTGAAATTGTAATGTATAGAAAGGTATTGAGCTCAGCCAATCTTTGAAATTTCAAATTGCTTGTTGCATTAGAGCTGTCCTTTTAGAATTGAATTTGAAAGAGAAAATAACCATCAAAAATGACATTAAGCGTAATCTTACAAATTGTGAGATGCCATTACAACACAGCAATCCTGAAATAACAAAATGCATCCATGGATCAGTGTCCTTGGTTTTCACACCTTATAGCTCTACGGATTATAAATTCAACTCTGCTATATTTTTATGGTTTTAAGAACTTAAATAGAAATTTGAAGGTAACTAGCTTTTTGGTCATCTCCATTATTTTTGTCTGTGTCTTCATTTTCTTTGCCATAAAGGAGGATGGATTTCACATTTGTATTAAAAATATGGATCTTAATGTGCGTCAGAGACTATTAAAAATAACCATTGCTTTGTTTACTCTGGCTTTTACATCTTCATCAGTTCCCCCTTCTTTTGTGACTATACTGCCCAGGTAGATGAATTTCTTTGTTTCTTTGATAGTGAATGATAGCTGCCCCCACCCAACTGGATTTGATTTTGCTGGGTTTTTTGGCTGTCAAAGGATATTTGTTTTGTCTTGGCCATGTTGATTCTGGGGCCAGTGTTTCCTGCCTCCGCACCTGAGTTTTCCTGATGTCAAGGTCTTTGAGTTGTCTTGAGGAGGTCTAGTGTATTCCTGTTCTTCTATCTTATGTTGTCTGTTTCATCACCCAGTCAATCATGATTAGGAGGATCAGCATGTGCCTCTTGTGAAGTGTTATCTGGTCCTGCTGCTTTTCCATTCCTCTTTTGTTTGATGGCTTTGGTTATTTCAGATTTTGTTGGGGGATTTGTATTGATTCTCAGCTCTTTCTCTACTATGGATACAACGGAATTCTGGTAGCAATACTCTATTGACAATCTCTTGTAAGTGCTCTGCCCATCTTTTTCTTTTGTCTACTTCATGGCTGATGATGTTCCCATGCATATCTTTGACTAGTTGATGAACTTGTATAAGAAATAACACTGACCTTGTAGGCAGAAAAAAAATTGATGAACAAGCCCAGATTGAAAAAGATGAACCAACTGAAGCTGAATTGTGTTATGATCAGCCCCGTGTTGGTTCACACATTTGTCTTGACTCAATGACTGGTTTGAGAACTTCCAATGACCATCTTACAGGGCATGAGACAGGAAAAAATATTAATGACCAAAGACCTAAATTCTAGAATCTTGCTTTAATAGATTTCTCTTTTATTTTATATAAATTTTACATTTTAAAAAAAGGAAATTCGAGATTGTACAAAAAAGACCATCACAAGATGCAGAATTTAGAAAAATCACGGTGCAGAATCAATCGAGGATGATAAAGTTTTCAAGTTATGTATATATTTTTTATAGAATCTGTGAATCTAGACCTACATTCTTCTAGAGATCTAAATCTAAGCCTGCGCTGAGTGAAAAAACAGTTGTCTAGATGTATTATAAATTGAACTGAAGATCCAGTCTGGATTCTAGATTTTAGATCTAAACCAACACTGAATGAATTAATATCAATGTTCCAATAACATTAAAATGATACAGCTAGCTTGTAGATAGATGAAGCACTTTTGGAATAATAACGATAATAAAAATAATGCTTTGTGACCATTTTTAAACCAAGAGTATAATAGGAATATGGATTTCTGTTGTACACAATCATTTCATACTGAAAAGATCCCTGGTAACCTTTATGTGGTAAGCACCAGGTAAGATCTAGATCCATATGATACATATATGTATTGTAGCCCAGAATAACATTGGATTAGTCATTGTTAAATGGAGAATCAGCGACATCTCCGAGTGGAGCTTATACTTCCTGTAACAGTCTCTCTCTATATAATCTATATATATATATTATCATATATGTGTGTGTGTTGGGGGCTTGTGGCAGTCCTTAGTGAAAATAATCTAGGAGAGGTGAAAGAGAGGAGAATAACGCCACGAAAATATAAATGTTTGACAATGTCACGAAAATAGAAATGTTTTACAACACCATGAAAATAGAAATGTTTGACAACGTCATGAAAATAGAAAGGTTTGGCAACGCCACAAAAATAGAAACGTTTGACAACGTCACAAAAATAGAAATGTTTGACAACGTCACAAAAATAGAAATGTTTGACAACACCACAAAAATAGAAATGTTTGACAACGCCACAAAAATAGAAATGTTAAGTGACTGAATTTGTTTCATTTAAACATTTAAGAAATGAAGTACTGACTTAAGAGATAGTTTGGGGGAAATTTGATCTGTTTACATATTAAATGAGACTATGACAAAAGGTCATTGAAAATCTCCTACGCTTTGAAATGCTGTAAAAAAAAATGTACTGCGTAGTGACACATTATGTCTGTAGACATAAATATTTTCAGGGAGGTCTAATATTATAAGTACTCCTTCATTTTCATGTTCATTTTCATTTAACATGAAGCCCTAATGTTTTCATAAAGTAAGAATATGCTCCGAAAAAATGTGTTATCAAAGAGGCAAAAGCATATATATATAACATAACCACAGGAAATTATGAAAATGACTTTTGCCTGCCCGTGTGTCCAATTGTCAGGACCAACTAATGACAATGACCCAAGTCTAGAAGCTTGGGCCATGAACTATCTTTTTTCAATTATTTTTGGATGAAGACATTGATGCTGAATTGCTATGCCAAATCTTATACAGCAGATAGAAGAAAGTTCAAATTTGATATTTTCAATGAGTTTTTATTACCACCAATACCACCATGTGTCCTGCCACAGCCTCGTAGATGTTCATCCTTTTCCTTCTTTCAGATTGTTTCACAATACTGATTCTACTGTGTTGGTAATATTAATATTTTTTTTATTCTTTCAGGCTGTGTCACAGAAAGATGCTCCTCACAATAACTTTTTCTTCTATGATGGCCTCAATGACAACGGTATTGTGGACAAATTCACAAAGTGATTAGCAATAATAGACTGGTGTTTTCTGCCTCTGTTAAATCAATATTGTTATTCATTTTCTGTCATTCTCACCTTTCTGTTGTTTCAGTACCGATTTCATTGATTGGATTCAGTCCAAATACTCCCAAATAATAAAAAATAAATGCGTACACCTTAATTGTGACTTGTAACGCTTCATTGCTTTGTCACATGTTCACATATTTTATAAACCTCTCTCACTCTACATTCCCACAAATACAGCTGTCCAATGATAATGAGGAAGACAGGTGACTTGCTCAAAATAATCAAAACATACAGTAAAAATAAAAGAGATGAGTGTAGAAAGGGAGAAGCAGACAGTGTAAGCGAACAGATATATGCAAGCACACATTGAAAACTGCTCAGATCTCAGACATAACAGTGTCACATACATCCGCTACCCCACGAAAAGCTGTCCTTGACTTTCATATTACAATTCTTAAGTTCTTAGGATAGCATCTTTACTTTTTGTTACCTTATCAATAGTTGGTTCACCCAATACATAAAATAAAATTATCAATTTAGAGTCAATACGTGCAGAACATACAAAGTCACCTGATATTTTCAAGACAGGCTCTTGTCGACTCGAAGATCGTCTTGGTAGAGGTACCAGCAGCGACATAATATGTTGGTGCGGTTCTTCCGGGGTTGATCTTCCTCGGGTTCCCTTTCAGACATCTGGATGTTGATTGGAACTTCGGTTACTTCAGTGGCATATACAATTATTCCTTCTCTGGTGTGGAGGCAGGCTGCAGGATGTATTCTTGGTTATCATTTTTCAGCTCTTTGTCCCCTTCAGGGTCACATGGGTTTTTCACCTGGTCAAGCTGAATCCAAAATTGGCGCCTGTTCTATGACGAGTTGAGTTGAAACACTGGCTGTTTCATTCTTCTCCCCATTCAGGGACACACGGATCTGGCTGAATCCGAAATTGGCACATCATATTCTATGACGAATCAAATTGAAACACTGGCTGTTTCATTTTTCTTCCGTTCAGGGACACACAGGTTTTCAACGGGTCTGGCTGAATCCAAAATTGACACATGTGACATATTCTATGACGAATTGAGTTGAAACACTGGTTGTTTCATTCTTTGTCCTCTTGCTCATCTTCCCCGAATGCATTGCACTGGTAATAATAGCTTCCGGGGAAGCATGTTCATCCTGCCTCCGTCGATTGGCCGTACTTCAAACTTCGAGAAGCCTAGTGCTTAGCCCTCCTTTGCGAAGGAAGACTTTGGTTCAGCCTTAAATTACAAATATAAATTAAATTAAAAATGGATACCATTCTGCAGTGGAATGTGAGAGGTGTAAGAGCAAATTATGAAGAACTAATTTTAGTACGTAATTCAAAGAGACCTCTTGCCCTGAGACTGCAAGAGAATAAACAAAAGAGAAACTTAATGGAAAAAGGATACACCTGTATACAGGGTAATAACACCTCACTTTTACTCCATAATTCTTGTCACTTCACCCATCTGGAGTTGAACACTAGTATAGATGTGGTAACTGCTACTGTCAGCCGTTCATCTCATAAGTCTTCCACTATCTGTTCTGTATGCCTACAACCATCAGTTAACACAAGTGTGTATGAAATGGAAAACCTTTATCTCAGCTTCCTCCCCTTTCCTCTTACTTGGGATTTCAATGCCCATTCTCTATAGGATGATTCCCGACTAGACAACCATGGTCAAATGATAAAAAAGTTGATCTCCGATCATGATTTCATTCTCTTCAATTCAGGAGAAGCGACACTTCTTTATTTGGCCTATCAATCCGTTTCAGCCGTCGATCCATCAATTGCCTCTCCCTATTGCTCTAGACTGTTAATGGCATGTTCATGACGACCTCTGTGCTAGTGATCACTACCCTATCGTCTTACTCTTAGGCTTTCAAACTAACAGAACAGAAGACTCTACCGAGTCTATCCCCGTAAACACCACAGATTTCCAAGGGTCCCCTGGTTCTACATAGCAAGCTCAAAGATTTAGAAATCCTTGTGTAGAAAATTTGATAAGTTTCAAAAAAGAAAAGGCCAAGACAAGATACATAATAAGACAAGCCAAAAGGAATTCCTGGCAGAAATATGTTTCCATCTTATATTGTAATGCCACCACCAAAGCCGTGTGGAAGGCAGCGAGGAAAATAAAGGTAAGACAACTTGCGCAAATATCCACCTCAGAAAGGACAAGTTAATTACCGATGTCAGAGATACAAAAAACTACCTTGGTCAGAGTTTTGCCCAGAATTCTTCCTCTGGACATTACTCCGCAGGTTTCCAAAGATGAGTGCATCCCTAGCGAAATCAAATGAATCAGCTGTAGGACTCGACTGTATTCACTATCAATTCCTGACTAATCTTCCCAACTCTTGTCTGTCCACCCTTTTAAAAATATTCAATAAAATTTGGACTACAGGCCGAATTCCCCATCCTGGAAAAAAACATTTGTGATCACTATTCCAAAACCTAACCAAGGTCTCAGTGACCCATCTAGTTTTCGACCAATAGCTTTAACTAGTTGTTTTTGCAAAACCATGGAAAGAATGGTGAATAACCGCCTTCTTTGGGTTTTGGAGAGAAAAAATCTTTCTGAAGTCCAATGCGGTTTTTGCAAAGACCATAGTACATGTATTAGTACTAATGATCATCTTATCCGTCTGGAAAGCTTTATTCGGGAGGTTCGAAGAAAACAGGTCCTTGCTGTCTTTTTTTACCTGGAAAAGGCTTACGGCACGACCTGGAAACATGGCATTCTTACTGACCTTTCCAACATCAATTTCCGTGGTCGTCTGCGTACTTTTGTTTCTGAGTTCCTGTCAAAACGGCATTTCAAGATTAAATTAGGGTCTACACTATCTGATGATTTTTCACCAAAAAATTAACCAATGTACAAGCATCTCTTTTTGTAGATCATTGTACTATCTATATTGAAGGCAAACATTTGCCCTACCTCGAAAGATCAATGCATTGCAACTATGTATCAACAAAATTCAAAATGGGTAACTGACAACGGTTTTTAATTCTCCTCATCAAAAACTGTATGTGTCCATTTTCATAACCAAAGAAATGTGGCAGGTTTCACAAAAATGAGACCCAATGACAACTTGAACTCTTCAATTAATCTTTCTCAAAGTCTTAACTGGTGAATCCTCTCAACATTTGGTCCATGTAGGCTATAGCTTTGACATCGCAGCTATAAAAAACATAAAATTGTGAAATTTGCTTTCAATTTGTGTTTTGTGAATATTTTTGGGTGCGAACGTCAACAATTGAGACTGACGGCATCATAGGTAACTCTAAATGAGTGAGAATACCATGAGACTACTGTCGGTCTGCAAAACCTTATGGTCGAACAAACAAAAATTTTCGATCTGAGATTGAGATCTAATAACGGTAATAATAGTAATATTGCGTCGAGCTATTTTCTCATAGTTCATCTCGTGTAACTGTAAGCCTATTGAGAAATCATGAATTTTTTGTTTTTTAAATTGTCCAGTTGGCTTTATGGAATATTTTGTTTTTGGATATCTCCTATGGCCATGCGCTTATGCCCGCACAAAAATATAGACGATGATCGGCCATCAGAAAGGAGACTGATCAGGTTAGATTCGGAGACCGTTCAGGTTAGATTCGGTTGCATAAGCAAAATCTGCTTTGGCTTATCGTGAGTGATTTATTACTTTCTAATAAATAAAGACAAAATAATTGGCAATACGGGAGGTTTAGAAGTCCATTACAACGATAGTGACTACGTCTCCACTATGCAGTCTTCTTCGCCTAACAATACAATATTACTAAAAATGCATTTAATTGAGAGAGAGAGAGAGAGAGAAAATAATACTAAATACTAGTAATAGCACAGGTTCAAGTAGAGTTCAAGATTTGTCACCCACCGCTCCTACCCCGTCCCGTATTCCGTGAAGCAATTATCGCTCTCTCTCTCTCTCTCTCTCTCTGTCTCTCTCTCTCTCTCTCTCTCTCTCTCTTCTCTCTCTCTCTCTCTCTCTCTCTCTCTCTATTGGCAAATATCGGCCCTATACGTATCGCATCCTCACTCGTTATATAAGTCGTGAAGTTAACCGTACCGGTTTCAGCAGAATGGTACACACGATAAACCCATAACACGTAATAAGAATACATGTAGTATAAAGGCGTACAATCACAGAATTTTACAAAATACGGGACAAAAAAGCATCGGTTTTCATCCATCCACGATCCGGAACGCGCGAGTCATCTGATCAACGCTAAAGGCCGCCACTCACTACGCAGATATCCATCTCAAGGCCATCTCAAGATGCTCTCAAGATCACCTCAAGACCTCATCCGTGAGCGATCTCATTTGTGCCTACACACTACACAGACCAAGACATGGCTCCCACCCAGAGGGAAGTTGCTGCAGCCAGTATAGTTTTTTAGGTGTTTATCTAAAGAAGAAAAGGCGAAAGAAATCATGATGGTGCAAACAATGGCTTCTTCAGTGGGACAAGTTCACTCACACGCACCTTTTAAAAGAACTGACATTGTACTCTGCCGATTATAAAAATTATTATTGGACGAGGACACATACCATCATTTGCTTCAGATAGTTGATCCCCTGATAGACAAACAGAACACAAATAATGAATGATGAAGATTTTGAAGTCAGATTTACAAATTTTGACTTTGCTCTCATTAGCATCCCTTTATTTTAGGCGTTCAGATTTACAAATTTTGACTTTTGGCATCCCTTTATTTTAGGCGTTGAGGTTTGCGATCCGACAGATAAATTTCAGTCTCGTTCTGAATTCAAGCAATTTTACCGTTTGTTCAGATTTTTATCTCATCCGCATTTTGGTCTGTTCGCGGTCTCAAGACCATCTCGAGGCCGGCTTGAGATGGTCTTGAGATGGATATCTACGTAGTGAGTGGCGGCCTTAAGGCACCGGCTGTGGCCTCCACGCCCGAGGTGTCGGGAAACACAAACACAGACTTCACTTCTTATTCTTATTGAGAACTAGGGAAAAGTCAGGCAACTCTCCAAACCAGATGCCCAAGCGTTACGTCACTAAATAATCGCCAGGAAACCTCGGTCGACGGACCCGTGCAGTTCACGTAACCGTCACTGGCATTGAACCTAGAATTGTCACAGTTATGCCCCTTGACTGAAAAACATGACTTTAAAAAGCTAATTTACTCGCCTCACAGTCCTTTGCTATCTCTTAAAGTCATATATCTGGAATTTTCAGGTTCTAAGCTTTAACATGGTATATAACACTTGTAAGACATATAACATGTACATTTTGACAAAAGAGGGAAATGGGGATGGACCGTTTTGTGAAACCTGCCATGTACATGTTGAACCCAGTCTTTATTTAAACAAAATGCCTCTCAAAGTATCTAAAGACACCAAATTTTTAGGTGTCATCTTTGACACAAAGTTTTCATTCTTCCCTCATGTTCAGAGCCTAAAGAAAACATGTCAAAAGGCTCTGAATATTCTGCGAGTTGTGGGATACACGGATTAGGGTGCTGACAGAGTGACGCTATTGAAATTATAAAAAACATTGGTCCGGTCCAAGCTGGACTAGGGCTATGTTGCTTATGGATCCGCCCCCAAACATGTATTAAAAATGCTAGACCCCATTCATCATCAGGATCTTCGTATTGCCTTAGGCGCCTTCCAAACTTCACCCGTAAAGAGCCTATAGTATATATGCTAATGCAGAATCCGGAAAACCATCTTTACATCACCGACACCTAAAACTGCCAATGAACTACTATTTTAAATTAAAATGCCTACAAAAACGCATTTGAAGCTTCCCCGTCTGTGATATTTGAGACATCCAAAAACTACCCCACCTTTCGGGCGTTTCAATTCTCCCCCATATATTACAGGGAAACATAAATTACCAGGATAGAAATACTATAATAGTAACTTTCAAATTTCCCCACCATGGATCAAAACCCATATACATTTAGATTTTTCATTGTCCAAATTTTCAAAGGACAAAACGAGCCTGTTGTTTTTCAACAGGATTTTTTTCCAGATGAGGGATAATTTCCCTGACAGTGTTCGTATTTACACAGATGGCTCAAAAGGTAAGTGCTGCCATTTATTACCAGGATCATTCGGAATCCTCGAAGAATGTGCGTCTGAAAGATAATACTTCTATTTTTAATGCAGAATTGCGCGCCATTCTTTTAGCTTTGAATGACTTAAAAAAGCTATCGAGGAGTTAAAACAATTGTATTGTCTGGACGGATAGTTTGTCTGTCCTTTATGGTCTGAGAACTATAGATAGTAAAATCAAATGATATTAATGATAATACTGATTAAACACGTTCTAAAAGACCTTGTTGGAAAACACATTACCTTTGTCTGGATATGGGGGTATATTGACATCAATGGAAGTGAAAGTGCCGGCAAGTTGGCAAAAGAAGCACGTTCCAAAGATGTCAGCCCAGGTGCCTTACTTGATTGTGAGGATTTGAAAGTTTTAGTGAATAGTTATATTAGCAAAACTTGGCAGAAGTGGGACCAAGAAGTAATATAAGCTTAATACTTGTCTGTTTTCAAAGCTTGATTCAAGAAGGTCAGTATCAAATACATGTACGGCATACAGATTTTGAGCTGATTTTTTTTACATTTCTGTTGTCATTGTGCACATAACATTGCTGTATTTATCCATTACAAATAAAAATGAAGTTCCTTCAAGGTAGCTTAGCCCATAGAGCTGGAGCGTAATCTGGTTTCTATAGGGTCAAGTGATAAATCATTGTTTTCTGGACAGGACATTTGGCTAAGGGGCCTTGGTGGTCTAGAGGCAAGGTGTCACTGTCAGCATCTCAACAATAAAGTCAATGGTTCAAGCTCCGGCAGTAAAAAAAAAAAAAGTATCATTTGTTTTCTTCGAGTACATGTAGGAGTATGAGGCTGTAAAATATACAGTGGCTTCCATGGAGCCCATATAGTATATAACCACTTCCATAAGTAGATATATATGAACAAATTAAAGAGAGTTATGTCAAAATGTCATATATAAAGAGATTGCGGTTCATGTAAGGGTGTCCCTTACTTTGAGTTTAATTTAATGTTAGAAACTTGGCAGCTAGGTACTTAAATATTGACATGTGTGACATTAGAAGACATTTGGAATTTGATTCAAACTCACAAAAGCGTGTGGAGCTTATTCAAATTATATGTACTGCTTCATGTATTTGCAGAAGTACCACAGTTAAATGTTTATCTTGCTTTTTCAAGTGTAGATTTAGCTTCTCTGTAGAAAGCAGAATTTTGTTTTTCTCATGCTTTGAACTGGTACCTTATTACAGCTGTTTTGGTGCTATTGTTGACCTCTCTTTCTTCTTTTGTCCCCCCATAGAATCTGAAAACAAAATATCATCAACAAAAAGATTACTGGGCATCATATTTTCTTTTAAATTTTATTCAAAATAATCTAGAGCAAAAGAGTAACACTAACAGTACACTACGTTAGCTCAGAGTTATGACAAAATGCAAAAAAATGATTCAAGAAATTAATGAAAATTTTGATTTTTAAAAATTCCAGTGACATTATCTCTCAGAATCTGTTCTTTTAACATGTCACTCCAGAGAAAAAAACAAAGCCTCTGACTCTGAACAGACAAGCAATCGAACTGACTCAAAATGATTAATACAATAAATACAGCATGGTCCAACATTATGAAATGTACACCAGTGCATGGGGACAACATGGGCTATATTCTGACAAAGTTTCAATATATCTTACTTGCTTTAATTTCTACACAAAATACATTTAAAGATGAAGTCTCGTTGGCGTGACCTAATTAGGGGTGCCGGACACCTGTGTTACAATTCCGGAGCCAGGCTACATGCTTAGCCCTACACAACGAGTCGATGTCCATACAATATTATTTGGGTCTGTGGCTGTGGGCCTGGGGGATGGTTGAGACACACACACACACATTGTTACATCATTCATTGTCTTTTGCTTCTTTTCTTTGCAGCCAACGACTTTCAACAGAAAGTCCCGTTGACAATGACATTCAAGTTCTAATCTAAGGTCTCCAAGTTCCCAAAACACATAGAATTTCTCCCGGCGTTCTTTCCTTGTGAACTTCCGTTAACACTTAACAGTTGAGTCGACAAGACTTTCCACAACCACAATTTATACTTTTCGCCTCTTTTCATACGCCTTTTCTTGTCTGATATGCAAAACCACTGGTCTTGTTCTTCTTTAAAGCATTTCTCTTTCAGTGAGTGATTTCATTTCTTTTCCTTTTCCCAAACACTTTTCTATTTGCCTGTACACGTTGCTTCGTAGTCAGTTTGGACGTTTTGAATATATGCCTCGATGGATTATCAATTAATCCTCATTTAAGAATTGGAATTGAAGAAGTGCCAGTGATCAGAGAAAGGGGATCGACATCCTGTTTTGACGTTATCAGCTTGGCTAATTGCAGACACGCTTGTGAATCAAACGAATCTTCACTTTGAGCGATATCTTTGAATTGCCTGAGAGCTTCCGTATCAGAGGACTCAATATCTCCTTCGCCCAATTCAAACCCTGAGATAGAGCTTGTTTCAGAGTAAGTACTCAGTCTAGGAACCGGAGATGTGGGACTCGCTGCGTCATCAACCAAAGTCAAAGGAGTGATGCAGGCAGTCTACCGATTTTCCATGTAGAAAACTTTACCACGTGGCCTATTCAAACGATGTATAATTAAAGTGCGCTCATGTGGAAAATCATGAGATAAAAACCAGATCTGTTACGGCGCACTTACTTAGTAACAGTCTTATACAACACTTTTAAAATTCTGTGACTCAGAATTACAAATTACAACGAATGTTGTCTACGTATTGAGCATAAGAGAATACTAGATAGAAGAGATGATCACATTTGTAATGATATCGATACTGTTAGTATTACCCCTCCAGAAACTTTATCTTCTGTAGTAAACCATCTGAAGCCTCACAACACAATAAACTCAAATGCAGCCAACCTCATCGAAGAGGAAGAAGACATTGGTAAGTCATTGACTTGGCTCCAGTAGGTTGGGCCATATCTGTAAAAATGCACATAATTTCAAAGCGTTGCACTGCTTTACTTAGTACTTAGCATTGCATTTCTTACTATGTCTTTAAAAATATTGAAACATAAATAAGTTTAAGGAAATGTCTATCCTGAATCCATTTTAGGGAATTTTGTTTTCTTACTGGCTGACAGTGACAGTGACAACAGCGGAAATAAAAAAAGACTGACAATACTGACATTCACACACTCAGACGAAAAGTGAAAAGTGTACTCACAGCTGAACAGCAAAAATGAGTCCGATTTATTGCTCTTATTTTGGACTTAACATCCCTTTAAGAAAGTAATACTATTAACAATAATGTCTAATATAAATGTGTTGTGCAATTCAAAGTTGTACTCTAGACAGGAGAAAAAGCCCAAACCAGCGGACTACTCCCTGGCCAGCGTTGCCCACCTTCGCGCTTGGTACTAATGGCAGACATCAAAGGACCGTCATAAGCAATACTGACCAGAGACCAGTTTTTTCCTACTCATTAAAGAAAAATGCACAACTATCGTAATTGCTTATAAACTCAATTGGTTTTGATCTCGTTTGGACCTTATGTTGGCAACTCAAATATTGTAAGTAGAAAAAGATACAATAATTTGCCCTCTGTCAGGTAACAATTTTCATAAACTTGACTGCAAAGTATTGTAACTCAATGATACTATACTTGAGCAGCCATTTACTCTACACTTTTAGAATACAATAGTATAGAATTGTTTAATAACTAGCTTTTAATTATATTACTACAATGCCCTAAGCATTTTATAGGTGATGATCCGTCCTCCCTTTACCGGTATTGCAGAAGGTTGAGACGGTCTATGCGAAAGTTTATTATAGCGGCCTTTACCTGGGCCTCAAAACATTTCCAGATCAAAGGAGATGGAGTGTTACTGTTAGTGTTAAGATCCTCAAGTGACTGATAGGCCTGACCTGAAGCATTTACACGTTGTATGCCTTCATCTCCAATTCTGATCTTGATCTTATTCTTACGAGCAATTTTATCGCGAGTTTTCTAAAAAATATGTTGTGCATAATGATGATCATGCATTAAATAACCTCATTTTCTTATTTATTAGAAGATCTGCAGACTTTTTTTATTTTTACAATATTTATGTGTTGTTTTGAAATTTGTTATCTGTAATTGTAATAATGTCAACTTCAGGACGATTAATTGGTGTAAACGTTAAATACAGTTAGTATGTCATTTCAACTAGGATAATTCATGTGAATTGTTTCCCCAGAAGATCTTCCTAGATCTTATTTGAAGATCACTTTTCAAATTCTTTTGTTTTTCTTTACTTTATGTTTATGACTATCAATTTTAAATGAGCAATTATTAATATTATGTCTTTAAGATAATTTTGGTAATTTAGATATAATATGAAAAATAACACAATTCAACGACTATCATATCAGAGGCGACCTATCATCCTCGTGTTGCTATTGAATTTCCTCGCAATGGGATGCTGCTGTCTGCAATTCGGTTTTGTGTGATTTGAAAGTCACTACGACATGTCGAATTACATCAGGATTTAAAATCCAAGCATTTCGTTATCATACCATGACATTCTATATATAAAGGTGTAATTGTTTACAAGTATCTGGAATAATGTTATACTATTTTTTATAATAAGCAGGGGAATACTAAAAATTTGTATAATAATTAATACAACTGATACATTTTTTGAAAGATCAAACTAACTGTAAAATCAAGTGATAATCATTTTTTTACATACATGCAACGAGAGGGGAAAACCTCAAACTCAAAGTGAAAGTAAAATATACGTTGGATGAATGAAAGAAAAATATGTGTTAACATTAAATGAACTTAGAATTGCTTTGAAAGTAACGCTTGTGTAACAATAATATTTAGACAGTTGCAGTTAATTGTGTGAATTGTTTCCCTGGAAAATCGAAGCTAACGGCGAGGATCAATTTTTTAACGAATTCTTTTAACATTTATATATTTATCATTTTAAAACAATAATAATGTACATTACAAACAAGCATTACAATTCTTCTAAGCAAGTGTTTCTTTGAGAAAATACATGGTGTAAACATTCCATTTATCACTCTGACGTAAATAGAGCAAGTAAGTGTACTTATTAAACTGAAAGTAGAAAAACGACAACAAGTGACACCTCCACCAATAAAGATGGAACAAATATGTGACGTTTCGGATATAACTCTTCGGCAGACAACAAACGAGAAATATCTAAAATACAAAGGAGCCACAGGGGAGTGGAGTCAAAGGTGAAAAATGACAATAAGTGACAACTTCACCAATAAAGACGGAACAAACACATGACGTTTCGGATAACCCTTTGTCAGACAATAAATGAGAAATAATTAAGATACAAAAGAGCCACATTGGAGTGAAATCAAAGGTGAAAAATGACCATAAGTGAATTTTCTTTTAAGCAAGTAAGCTTTTTATAAGCCAGTAAACAAGATGTGTTTTGATGTTTTTTTCTACAGAGATACACAATTGCACACAGGACAAAAGGATTAACATATAATATAAATTTATATTTAAGTTATAATCCAAGCACGAGACTCAATGTTAAAGAAAAGTAATATTAATATGTATACATTGGTCAAATGAAAGAAAAACATTTTGTAAAAACTGAATGGAATCAGAACTGCATAATACTAGGTGTGTGTTGCCGATGTATCAGAATCTGTTGGTTACCACATCGTAAGGCCTGTCGCACTCACTCCGTGCCCATCCTTGTTTTTATAACAGTGAGGTGTCCAATAATAACGTGTCCCCGGTTTCCCCAATATGATTAAAGGCGCCCCAGAGCTTCCAGGACATGAAGGAGCATCATAAGTATACTTAGTCTTTCCTTTACACTTTTCTCCAGTCGTCATATCAAATTCTAGATCATGCTCCTCAATACACAAGCAGGAACCAAACGTTAATTGTTTTGAACCTCCATGGGGATGGGAAATGACTACTACCGTCATGTCATTATCAGCATTCGTCTTATTAGCAAGACTCAGGGTTGATTCAAATGACAGGTTGAAGTTCACACTTGTTAACTTCTCGAATGTCTCGTTTAGACGCTGAGCCAACGGTTTATGACGTGTCACACATTCGAGAATGGCAAAATCACGCTCATTTTCAAAATGTTGCACACAAACACCTTTAGCCACTGCCTCCTGACTCAGGTCAGACCCGTCATAAAAGAAGGTAGCCTCAGTGTTTTTGGCTTCGGAGTTGTCATAGACAACGTGCCTGGCTGTGATAATTCTGATTAACCATTCTTTCTCTTCAGAAATGAGATCATCCGTGGCCACTTCTATGTCTATTCCTACTTCTGTGTCTCGGGGCGATATTGGACACGCCCATCCTGAAGCATATCTTTTGTTATCCTTTTCGAGAACATCCCTAAGTAAGTTGTATTTGTTATCTCTCTTTCTTCTGTTGCTTGTTGAAGACACGCAGACACGGCACACAGTCACTGCTGCATTTTTAAGAAAATTGAACACTTCGTCTGTCATCACCCGCTCTGGGAGTTGGCTCTTCTGAAACTCTGCCACTGATATGTTGGCGTTGCAACATGTTTTACTTTGGGATGTGAGAAAATCGGGATAACTCTGTTCAAAATGATAATATTCTATCATGTAGGAATAAGCTGGTCTATCACTGTCATGTTTATCTCTCGTTTTATCTTCTTCAATTTCGTCTGCCTTATTCTGATAACGATCTGGTAGTGGTACGCGATTGCCCATCGTGCCTGCAATGAATAAACAAAATGCAAGTCTTATTGAAGACGGCTGGTTCACTTTGGAAATCAGTCAGAAATACACTTGTACGAATAGATTATTTTATAAGCTTACATTAATCCATCCATGTATCCATTCGTCCATCTATTCGGTCATCCACTCATTCATCTGAGCATTCATAAAACATACATATATTATATATGTACGTACGCACCTGCGTACATACATACATACATACATATATGGAATACTATATCTTTTAAAACAAGAAAGAGCCCTTCGTTTCAATTCTGTTTAAAGAATCTTCAGACTGAACTTTTCATGAGAGCATTTTATCCCTCTTGTCTTAGTTTAAAAGCATTTTTTTATTTAACTTTCAGTGTTTAAAAAATAATAACTAACATAATTTATTTGTTGTTGTGCATTTTTATAATCTTTAACTTTAATTTTGTCAATAACATTTTACTGTAAAGTACCATCAAGCATTTTGATGGATAAGACAATAAGAGGCGCTCAACAAATACATTATTATCATTATGATTATGATTATTGTTATTATTATTGTTATTATTAATATTATTATTTTTATTATTATTATTATTATTATTATTATTATTATTATTATTATTATTATTATTATTATTATTATTATTATTATTATTGTTATTATTTTTACTATTGTTATTAATATTATCATTATTTTTATCATTATTATTATTACATGTATTATTATTATTATTATTAGTGATATTAGTATTATTATTATTATTATTATTATTATTATTATTATTATTATTATCATTATTATTGGCAGTACCAATACTTAAGAAAGTATCAACTATGGAATGATCAAAGTACAGAGAGATATCACTACTTAGCGTTCCAGGAAAAATATATGCCAGGATACTGGAAATGAGACTACGGAAAAGAGTAGAGGATCAGATTGAAGAGCATCAGACTGGACTTAGACCAGAAAGAAGTGTACAAGACCACATATTTACAATTAGACAAATAATTTTTAAAAATCCTTGAGAGAAATATTGACTTGCATCTGTGTTTTATTGACTTAGAGAAAAGGCATTTGACACTGTGAGGAGCGACGAACTATGGCATTTCTTAAAAGAACACGGTGACAATGTAGAGCGAAATTTAATAGAAGCCATTAAAACTTTTACAATAAACCAACCTGTACAATGAGGAGAGTAGCTGGAAACATATCTGCAGAATTTGATGTAGATATAGGGGTAAGACAGGGTTGTATTCTAAGTCCCCTTTTGTTTATCACATTTATGGATTCAGTCGCAAAGACATCCTCAAAAATGAAGAAAATGAATGTAGGTATGCGGAAGCTCAAAGCAGTGAATAGTGAATGTACCAATGCTTTCATTTGCCGATGATTTAGTTCTGTTTGGAAAATCAGAAAGTGACCTTCAGTCGAATATCAACATTATGAACAATGAACTAAATAAAAGAAGAATGAGAGTAAATGCAAAGAAAACCAAAACAATGCTATTGCTAGTAAGTAGAGAAGCTAAAACACAAAATCTTAATTTGGGCAGGGAGAATTTAGAACAAGTTCAAAACTACAATTACCTAGGACTAGGAGTAATGATTTAACTCAGAGGGGAAAACTAAGAGAAGAAATCAGCTACAGAGTCCAAAAGGCAAGTGCAATATATTTACAACCAATATGTACTTTCATGTAGGAAAGGCATTTGAAGGTCAACAAGAATTGTCAACAAAACCAAAATGGCAGTATAATACAATACAGTTTATTGTCCTACTCTCCTCTTTGGCAGCGAAACCTGGACCTTGGACAGTAGAGTACAGGCAGCTGAAATGAAATATCTAAGGAGAGTAGTAGGAAAACTAAAAGAGACAAAATCAGAAACACAACAATAAGAGATCAAGCCAAAGCAGATGGCATAAAAACTAAGATAGAAACAAATCAATTGAGATGGTTTGGGCATGTAAACAGAATGAATGACAATAGAATAGCTAAATCAGTATACAGTGCTAAAGCCCAAGGCGAAAGACCAAAAAGGGAGACCTCGGAGAAAGTGGGAAGAAGATATAAAAGAGGCATTGAAGCATAGAAATTTTACTTTCTTGGAAGGAACAGAAAATGCCAGGACAGGGCATCCTGGAGAAAGATCATCTCAGGCATCTGAACCCATACACCTAAAGGTAGAATGGGAACTGATAAAGAAAGAAAGAGATTATTATTATTAATATTATTGTTATTATTATATTATTATCATTATTATTATTATTATTATTATTATTATATATGATATTGACATGCGTACATTAAGACAATAAGTCATTAAGACATAATACATTGTATGTAAAGATACTATGACATGCATACGTACGTACATGTACAAATACAATTGTATATATACTGGGTGAACCAAAAAAAACACCAAACTGCGACAACTTTGCGACAAAATTTCAACAAAGCCACGAAATATAATTCCAACGATATTCCACATAGAATAAAACCAACCATTTTAATTATTGTGACATTATTTAGATAACTGTGTTTGTTTTGTGCTGAATACATATTATAATTATATTATATGTTCATTAATGGAGTTGTGTCCCTTTGTCATTGATCTCGCTGTCTCCTCGTTTTATTTCAGTCTTTTGTGCACATCACGTCTTCAATAAAGTAAGACGCGTTTTCCTAAATCAGTTGTTTGATTCTTTATCATACATAAATATACCAGTATGTTAATGTTATATTTGCGACGGGATGAATTTCAAACTGAGCATAGTATTTTGTGCTAGACCTAAATCGTGCTAAACAGTGTGCTTTTAGAAGAGCATTTTAATTTATACTCATTTATAATCTACCTTTCATTCGAGTTGGGAGTTGTGAGAACATGTCGTTTCACGGTCAAGTAAGTGAATTTAAAGATGGAAACAACATCGTTGACTACATAGACCGTCTGGATTTCTATTTTGTGGCTAACGATGTAACCACGGACATCAAGAAAAGAGCCATCCTAATTACAGTACAATAGTGGGACAACTGGTAGATCTTTCGGTGAACTTTGTACATTGTTCAAGAATCATCATGCCCTTATTCCCTCTACTAACTCTAACTTTATGTAGCGTGAGTAAGTGAGCGAAACAAGCCTATCCAGCATAGCATTAGCTAGCAATAAAATCGGCCAGATTCTTAATCTTCACCAGACGATGGGTCATGTACCGTCATTGGTACGCATACCGCTGGTTTAACCAATTTATTTTGTGGCTGGTCGAGCATGATGCTTTAAAGTTCGTATACTAAACGCTTTTGTTCAGAGTCAGAGACTATCTTGCGTGAAAGAAAGCTTGAGAACCGGGTAGATTCAATATAAATTATAAAGCACAATATAATACATGCAGGTTATATGTAATACTATATTGGAAACAAACCCCATGCAAAGACTCAAAGAGGGTGAAGATTTTATTCCTCCAGGAATTGAAAACTGAAAATGAGACACGTTGACGTTGACGTAAGGCCCAAATTAGACAGTGGGACAAGTTGTGCCGATGAGCGCTGACGGCAATGGTGTGTGTAAAACATAGTGAAAGTTTGAAACGGCGGCAAATTGTCATAAAGCCGTCACGAGGACACACAGGGATGTAATACAAAAATACGTTTATGACCTAGGGCATGGTCTCAATGAGGCTTGGTGAGAAATGAACACTTTCCCACGCTTTCTCTTTTCCTGGAATAACCCGCTTTGTGAGATCGAAACATCGTTTCCCGGTAGTTACATGACATTCGTCACATTAGAAATAGAAAGTAGCTCCTCGAACGATCCAAGTGTCATTCTTGCATAATTAAAGAATTTTTCATCCTCTTTCTTTATATTTTCAAAGAGCGTATGATACTCGCCAACTTCTTACTTCTTGCCTGTTCAAATAAATTGAACGAACCCACATCCCCCTTGTTTTCCGATTTCTTTTGTTCTCCCATCGTTTTTTCCACAACCACAACACAGCAGGATCCATTGCTAGACTGGTAATACTAGTAGTAACTAGTAGTAATTGGTATGTCCTCTGCATGGCTCGTGGGGAAATGAACACTGATCATTTCCACTCAAGCCGTACCGTGCCGGGGTTATGTCAAATTATGCAATTAATTACACAGCACAAGCCGTCGAAACGCAGGACAGAGGGACATTATTATATAATTATATACCAACCAGTCTAGGAAACCTCAGCACAGGTAGTTCCAGATACCAGTACATACCGCCCGAAGACAGACGGTATGGTTCGGCTCAACACGGTTTGGCTTATCCTGTCTAATTTGGGCCTAGACTAGGACTAGGAGGAAGTTGAATCAAGGTTTTGTGCTGGGTTGATACAATTACGGTAATGAGAAGACCAATTCCCAGGAAAGAAAGAAAGCGCGTGTTGATTTACCAAGTAGGAATTTAAATTTGAAAAGTGCAATCAAACAAGAACGAGTGACGTAAGGACAAGGCTATGTTTCCATGTGTACGTAATGCTTGATGCATAATGTGTAATACGTATTGCCTGTTTCCATGTGTACGTTTATATGTACATGTACGTGCGTGATCTGTCAGTTTGTTCTTTCAGTACTGTAACTGTAAGTGGAGCTCTGCACAACTCAGTGACCATGCTACGGCTCATCGCTGGTGTATGTGCCAGAACGCGAATATAGGAAGATGAGGTTGAAGACATCGCAACCATTGGACTTTTGTATTACTACCTAAAGAGCATCCATGTAGCCGATAGATAAAAAAAAATAGAAAGATTTTTCCTCACAAAATCAATCAATTGATTTTATGCATCACGCATCACGTACAATAATAATAATAATAATAATAATAATGCATAATCTATATAGCGCCAATATTCACACTCAAAATATGCTCCAATTAAGCAGGCGACAATGATAAAATAGCACATACCTAGATAATAAAAGATAACTAATAATATATCAAAAACACAAATACACACTACTTAAGTTATAATAACAATCACGCATTTTACTTAGTGTATCTAATTCTAATGCAGAGCGAAAAAGTTATGTTTTCAACGATTTTTTGAAGGAGTCGAGTGATTCGGAATATTGTGTATGAGTATGAGGTGACAGAGAATTCCAGACAGCAGGGCCAGAAAATGTAAAAGCACGATAAGAAAAAATAGATTTAGGCATTTTACGATCAAGTGACAAGACGCTTATTATACAGGATCTAAGTTGCCGACTTGGACAATGGACATTAATAAGTGATTCCACATACTCAGGGGAATCATCATGGTAAATACATTTAAAAACAAGACAAGCCAAATTAAACTCAATTCTCTTCTCCACCGGTAACCAATGAAGCGACTACAACTACAACAAGAAAGGCTTAATAATGTGATCTTACTTTTTTTTTCCCGTCACAATTCTTGCTGCCTTATTTTGTAATAATTGAAGTCTCTGCCATGAGCTCCCTGTCACTACTGTCAGACCGTAGAGAAGAGAATTACATTAATTACAATAATCCAGACGACCAGATACTACGGTAGTGAATTTATCAAAATTTTATATCTCGGTCGTCTCTAACATGGCTTATACTTTATACTTATACTTTATACTTTTGAGAATAAAATGAATGGTTTGAAATACTTTCATTATGTGGTGGTTCATATATAACAAGTCATCAAAGTAAAATCCCAAATTCCTAACAACTGGAGAGTTCTGAATAAGAATGTCGTCGATGGCTAGTTCATTGGTGATTGTTTCAGTGCGTTTTTTTCTTGAACACAATAAGTTCAGTCTTATCGTCATTGAACTTAAGTTTGTTCAGAGTCATCCATGATTTGATGTTGAGAACACACATGGCGATTGTCTCTGGTGTTGTCTCATTGTTATTTGACGACAGTGGAAGGTAGAGCTGAGTATGGTCAGTGTAGAGATTGTGTTGGATTCCATGCGGTAATGATGTCACTTCAGGGTGTTGTGTAAAGGGTGAACAAATAAGAACCAAGGACTGACCCATGGGGAACACCGAATTGAGTAGTGTCGGGTTTTTATACAAAAATACAACACATCAAACGCACTTGGAAAGGCCTTAGCTTAATTTCCACGTAATCGTTGTTTACTCACCACACATCACGCATTACGTACACATGTAAGTGTAGCTTACGGATAGGGTCCTGGCTCTATTGAGGTTGCTCAACGCCACATGAATAAATAATTATGTTTACATAGTAGGCCTACCGCCGTGCACATATGAGCAAACATGTTAACCTGTCTTAAGAAACTGTCACTGATTCCGACCGTTCGTCGACGGGAAACAGATTTATGAGATGCCTATCAATCCTACTTGATACAATGATTTCAATGAATATGGTGTCTAAGAGTTGAGGTGTAGTTGATTGTGTATAATGAGGTTAGTTAGAGAAAAGTGCACGGCGCATAAATAGAATACATGATTGGTTATAATCCAGAGATTTTTTTTATATTAATGACACGCTTCAACAACTGTATGTAAGTTAAATATGAAGAGAGAAAAAAAATATAGAGAAACTTTATTTCTACGACCTTGAGCCATTCTCAGAACGCCATCAATACACCTAAAAGCAACTTCAGTTCGGCCGACTTTACAGAAGGTAACCTGCTAGTTAAATACGGGTATTGACAATTACACACTATTCACGTAAAATTAACTCACTGACTGACAGCATCAGACCTAAATTTGGAAAGTAAACAAAATCTCAAACTCATATCCAGAATTCGGTATCAAACAAATACGTTGCCAAATAAAGTTTGCAAGCTTTACTAAAGGCTAGTGCGAGGTGTGATTTTTTAAATAATTATAATAATATATTCAGTACCGGTATATAAAGTACGTTTGCTGGGGAAGCTGTATTCACTTTAACTTTAACTCAATTAGGTTGCACTGTGTGATTCAATCAAGTGATAGATATATTTGTTTGTTCATGTCATTTTTTGGATTGCTGACCAGACAGAAAATTGTAATTATGGATTATGGTTTGGATCTTGAGATTCTGTCATGGTTTGTGGGTCGACGGTGGGTTTCATTTTTTGCTTGGGGGAAGGATGAAGTTTCGAATATCTTTTTTTCTCCTAAGGAATATATTTTGGATCGAATCCAATGGCGTCAGCAAGGTAATAAAATAAATTAAAAATAAAAGAAGTGAAACCAGAAACATGAATACTTTCACAGCTTAAATTTTGGGAAAATAATATAAAATCTCCATTTTAACTACTTTGACCGTCACTTCCCTAATCACCACACTACTCCCCCTCCCACCAAACTTTCGACAATTAAGTGCGTGTCACATTCGCGGGGTAGCAATTCTACTATACTATTGTAACTCAACTTGTTGGCGAAAACCACTTTTCCCCCATAAAAGGGACCAAAGGGAGGTAACCCATCACCTCTAAAATACTCAGGCCGCTGTAGTAATATAAATTAAAAGCTAGTTATTAAACAATTCCATACTATTGTATTTGTATTCTAAAAGTGTAGCTGCTCAACTATAGTACCATGGAGTTACAATATTTGGCAGTCAAGTTTATGAAAATTGTTACCTGATAGAGGGCAAAGTATTGTATCTATTTCTTTACTTGAGTTCCCAACATAAGGTCCAAACGAGAGCAACACCAATTGAGTTTATAATTATAAGTAATTACGATAGTTGTGCATTTTTCTTTAATGAATAGGAAAAAAATAGTCCCTCTGGTCAGTATTGCTTATGGCGGTCCTTTGATGTCGGCCAAACGTGAGGATGGGTAACACTGGCCAGGGAGTAGTTGACCGCTTGTCTTTGGGCTTTTTCTCCGATCTACTCAACTTTGAATTGCATAAACGCATTTATTATTTTGACAGTATTGTAAATAGTATTACTTTTTTAAAGGGATGTTAAGTCCAAAATAAGAGCATTAAATCGGACTCATTTTTGCTGTTGAGCTGTGAGTACACTTTTCGCTTTTCGTCTGAGTCTAAGTGTGAATGTCAGTTGGTTGGTTCAAGTTTAGCTTCACACTTGGTTGTGCAGAAATGTAATAATTTAATCATACCACTCACTACAAATGTAATCATCTCTTCAGTCTAGCATTCTCTTGCGCTCAGTGCGCAGACAACAGTTGTTGTAATTTTAGTTACAGACTTTTAAAAGTGTTGTATAAGGTTGCTGAAAATTGCCATAACAGATATGGTTTTTATCTCACGATTTCCCCCTTGAGCGAACTTTAATTCTATATCGTTTAAACAGTAGGCCGCATGGTAAAGTTTTCTACATGGAAAATCGGCAGACTTCCTCTTCCCTCCTTTGGTTGATGCCACAGCGAGTCCTACATCTCCGGTTTTTTGACTGAGTACTTACTCTGAAACAAGCTCTATCTCATCTCAGGGTTTGAATTAGGGAAGAGGAGTCCTCTGATTCGGAATTTCCTAGGCAATTCAAAGATAACGCTCAAAGTGAAGATTCGTTTGATTCAGAAGATGTCTGCCATTAGCCAAGCTAATAACGTCAAAACACAATGTCGACCCCTTGACTTTGTCAAGAACAAATGGTACAAATAGCTGTACGCAAGGTAGTCGATGCCATGCCAATGTTGTAGGAAAAGAACTTGAAAGTAGATATGAATCGAGAGCACATGAAATTGAGGTTGAAAAGGAAGCAGTTATTTCATTGACTCATTTCCCAGATAGATGGATATTACACGAGAAATGACACAAGGAAAGAACTGATCAAAGCAAATTGAATAAACGAAAACTATATTGTGAATGTTTAAAATATCATGTTCTTGTTACAGTTGATTGCTTCCTTTTTATCCCTTTTTCATTTGATTATTTTGAAAGATACAGGATGCCCCCCCCCCTTGACGTGCTATAATAAGTCAATTATCATAATAAAGTTTGATGCACGGATTATGAATACAAATTGAAGCACTATTTTGTGTTGTTATTGTTATAAATGAACAAATGGAATATACAACACAGTTTATTGTCCTACTCTCCTCTATGGCAATGAAACCTGGACCTTCGACAGTATGAAAAAGGGTAGAGTACAAGCAGCTGAAATGAAATATCTAAGAAGAGTAGGTAAGGAAAACTAAAAGAGACAAAATCAGAAACACAACAATAAGAGATTAAACCAAGGCAGAAGGCATAAAAGCTAAGATAGAAATTAATCAACTGAGATGGTTTGGGCATGTAAACAGAATGAATGACAATAAAATAGCTAAATCAGTATATAGTTCTAAACCTCAGGGTAAAAAACCAATAGGCAGTGTATCTCGGAGAAAGTGGGAAGAAGATAAAGAGGCATTGAAGCAACAACAAAAAACTTTCACGGAAGGAAACAAATGCCAGGAGAAAGATCTTTTCGGCTTGTAAACCCATACACCGGAAGGTAGAATGGGAGCTGATAAAGAAAGAAAGAAAGAATTGTTATAAATAATAAATGAGGTATGGTGAATGGCGTTTTGTATTATTGTGATTACATATCACTGTGGTATCGTGGCGGCTTGAGGTGACCTGAGGTAATTCCATACCTTAAATTAATGTTATTAGCAAGAACGGGGCAGTTCAACCACATGAAATAAAATTCTTATGTGGATGGAGTTATATTATATTCTCCAGGGATGGGATAATCCGACATTTTCCCCGTCTGTACTTTACTTGGGTTTGAAACTTGATTTTAGCCTTCTGAAAAGAATATTTAAATTTTATTAGCCCACTCGGGAGCAGATGATTATCTTTAGTATACTTAGATGATGCACCTCTCGCTGGCTTTTCTCCTTAAGAGAAAGCATTTGGGTCGAAATCCCCCCCCCCCCCCCCCCCATAGAAACCCATATATACTCACATAAAGCACAAAGAAACATGATTTGGATTCAATGTTTAAGCAGAAATTGATTTTAACTTTTTAAGTAACTTGGATGTTGACCTTTTTGGTTCAAGTCCATGCAAATTTGCAATGAGTCCTTGAGAATGGTTTTCTGACATTATAGGAATTCCCTTTAATCGTTGAATATCAAGATAGGGAAATCTTAAGAAATATAAACCTATTAATATTACTCCATGAAATACACTACATGTATTTTCACAATAGCATTTTCTTTCTTTGCTCCAATAGAATTTGTCAGGCCCAAAAGTGTATGTCTGATGCAAACATTCAACTAGCATAACAACACTCCTGTCAATACGGCTGCTCATGTATCGTATCTTTGAGTTACAATGTTGTGCCACTGCAGTTGCAGACTATGTATGTTGGCTACTCAACTGTGGTAAGTATGAGTTATGATACTTGGCAGTCCATTTTCGAAGTGCCAACTATTGTAACTTCAAAGGCGAAATATGACAATAAGTGACAACTCCACTAATAAAGACAAAGTTTGCTCTGTCTTTATTAGTGGAGTTGTCACTTATTGTCATATTTCGCCTTTGACTTCACTCCACTGTGGCTCCTTCGTATTATTGTAACTTCAATGATCTCAAATTGTATCTATCGAAACGTAAAAATACACCAACCATCAGTTGGATAGTATAATTTCCAATATACAACAAAAGTTTCGGGTGTTTTATGTTAATAGTCACTCATAAATCAGTTTTTCTTCCTCTTGTTCTTGTAACATTTGCAAAAAAGTGAGTTACAATAGTTGAGTTGCTACCCCGCGTCTTCTAAATTGCAAAATGAGTTTAGCACTCGAAATTATCTGCCCTTGAATCAGAAACAGCTAGGTGGTAGTGGTAACGCTTTTGCGTGGAGCCCGAAATCCTTTGTTTATTACATGTATTATACCCCAAGAAAAGCGCCGGCTCTAAATAAAGGACGTGCTGCCGTCCGCCCGAAACGCAGGCCCTATAGGGCTCAAAAGCCGTGACGTCACAGTCACACGACCTTGACAACATCGTCTCTGGTTCTAGACAATGAGCCAAGATAGCGGCACTATCAATCACGTCGCTGTTGAAGTTGAAGAATTTGTAAATCAAACAAAACTCCAAATCAAAAGGAGAAAATCGCTACAAACTACACTTGTACCTGTACAACAATGGACATGTAGTTTCGTTCCAGTTCCATTTTGGTATTTTGGTAACGGGGTCATGGAAGGATCGAAGACTGCCCATAAAATTAAAGATCACCATGCGAATTTGAAGGTAAGCCTTGTCTTTGTTTTGTTTATCACTCAAGACCTAGATGTAGACCTATCACTGTTTGTTGTTCTATATTAAATAATCTATTATGCTATATGGCACCGCCTATAGTCTGTACTTCATGCACTCTTGTCGTCTTACTTCAACCAAGCAGTTCTGATAATATCAGATTAGTAAATGATTAATCATTAGATATACTTCATGCACAGCTACATTAAATCTACTACTCTTCTATCATTTCTCGTTTAGAACATTAAGTCCCAATGTTGATTGTTGTGAACATTTTATAGGCTACTGTCATGATTTCATGTAGATCTAGGCCTGCATGTATTTCTATGTATTCTATCACATTTGTTATTATTATTATTATTATTATTATTATTATTATTATTATTATTATTATGATATTATTATTTTAATTATTTGATCTCATTTTAACTATTTGACTATTACTAATATTTTTATTATTAGTAGTAGTAGTACATGTAGTATGTATTATGGTTTTTAAACTTATTTATGAGGAACAGAATATAATTTCTTTCTTTGGATGAATAAAGTATTATTATTACTATTATTAGTACATATAGTAGTGGTAATAGTAGTAGTAGTAGTAGTAGTAGTAGTAGTAGTAGTAGTAGTAGTAGTAGTAGTAGTAGTGCTTAGTAGTAGTAGTAGAAGTAGTAGTATAGTAGTAGTAGTAGTAGTAGTAGTAGTAGTAGTAGTAGTAGTAGTAGTAGTAGTAAGGTAATAAAGGTAATGACAAAAGACAATATGAAAGCCCCATTGGAACAAAGACGAGACAAATACAAGGAATAGACAGAAAAAAATCCTGGCCACCATGGAGATCGAACCCGCGACCTCTGCGTCGGCACCCATCGCCTCGTCATGAAAAGAAAATGTGCCACCAACCGAGCTAACTGCGCTCCCTTTTCATGGCGAGGCGATGGGTGCCGACGCAGAGGTCGCAGGTTTGATCCCCATGGTGGCAGGATTTCTTTTCTTTTTTTCTGCCTATTCCTTGTATTTCTCTCGTCTTTGTTCCCATGGGGCTTTCATATTATCTTGAGTCATTACCTTAACTTCCGGTCTTTATCTTAGTAGTAGTAGTAGTAGTAGTAGTAGTAGTAGTAGTAGTAGTAGTAGTAGTAGTAGTAGTAGTAGTAGTAGTAGTAGTAGTAGTAGTAGTAGTATTGTTTTATTATTAATAATAATGTTATTATCATTATGATTAAAGTTGATCTAGCTACTTTTTAAAATATGTGTACATTTAGTTCAATAATTGGACCTAATACAGTAATAGTAATATATGAAAAAATGTGTTTTTATTGCTTCAATGTGAGATGGTTCTGTTAAATTAAAGATTGACACTATTGACAGCAAATCTTTTTGTTTTTTTCAGGTCTTGTTGAAAGATAAATTGGACATATCACTATCACAGACCACTTGTGACTGCCCAAAAGGGGACTACAATGCTGACATGCTGCCACTCGATTGATCCATGCAGTGTTTTAATAATATGTGTCTCTTATTAATGTCCTTTTCAAGATAATTTTTCAAAGGGGCCAAGCGAGCACGTAGAATCGAACCTGCAACCTCTTCTTCGACACATTGCCTCGCCATGGAAAGAGAGCACACTACGAACCATGCTTACTACATGCCTTAAAAATATCAGTTTCACTAACAAGGCGAGGCAGGAGTGCTGATGCGAAGGTTGCGGGTTTGATTCTGCCTTGTGTTTACAGAGTTTCTTCTTTTGATTCAATTTTATTTGTCTCAACATTTTATTTCAATTTTCATGTTCTTATTCATCATTTTATTAATATAATATTTTGAATAGAAAAGGATTGAATATATCATTTTTAATATCAAAATGGTTAAAAGTCAGATGAGCATACATGTATTTCATCACTTTGATTTTAAGATGAAATTCTGTAATTTTTCTTATTATTTGTTTTTTTTTTGGGGAAGAATTATCTTTCTATTTATTCTAAAAATGTCATCAGCTGTAAACTAAATCAATCATAAAATAAAGTGATATATGTAGGCCTATATCTATGATTATTAATCAATATCAAACTGACACTTTTAACTTTTTCAAAAGTTTCTTTTCATAAGTTAGGCTATATTATATATATATTATACCCCCTTGTTTATGCTGGGGTTGTAATTTTTGTTGCAAAAGAATATGTAGTTGTAAAAGGCTTGGTTCATTATTTTGATAGTAACTGTAACAATTGAGTAATTGATAGTTGAAAATATAACATTACTAACAAAGAAGCGTCATAGTATTGGTAACATATAATATAATTTTCTCCCCTTCTTGTTATTTGTTTATTTTATGTGTGAATGAAAAACATAAATGATAGGAATAACATTAAATGATTACAATGATAATGAAACACTGAAAGAAAACCTAGGGCTATTAGATATTACGCTAGAACTATGTTGTTCAGTTGCAATGCATTAACAATGCTTACAAGTGAAGGCTATTTGTGTATAATTTTATTCATGATGATACATTTAATTTTTATCACATATTTTTTTAATGACTTCTGTCCTATACTTTAATTACGTTGTCACAAAATACTCATAGTTTACTCAGGCAAAGCCATATAAGTATAACTAATAAGTATAGTTACATTAGCCAAGTCATAAGTTGTTCAAAATGCATTGAATCCTATCACTGTGCAAACCATACACAGAAACATCCAAATTGAGTAATAATGAAAAGAAGGGAAGAAAACTGAAATGTTTTTACATTTAATAAAGAAGAAAATACATATGTTCGTATAAAACAAAGTCAAAAGCATAAAGGAGACATAATAATAATAATATTGGTATAGCAAAGAAAGATTACCGGTAAGTATGAGAAGTCCCCAAGACCAATGTTTAGAAGTACCGGTAAGGTGTGTTTTTTAAAATCCCAGATTTGAGTCAGTTTACACCCTTTGATATGCTGATCACTGATATTAGTATGTAATAGTATACTCTCATTTAAAACTAGATTAGAATTATAAATAAAGACAAGAAGATGTTATGAAAACATTTTATTGTCCTTTTCCAGTTAAGAATATTGATATGAATGTCATTCTTGTTTTTTCACTCTTTATTCTCTGTTATTAGTATTAAATTGCTACATGTTTTTGAGCCCTATTTAGGGCCGCCGTCATTGACACGTGAAACGCGCAGGCCCTATATTTAGGGCCAGACACCTAGGCCGAAGAGGGGAAGAATTGTAAAGAGGCGAAGCTTCCGAGCTGATTGCGTTGGAACCTGGAACTACCTATATATGAGATTTCCTAGGTTGGAACCAACGGGCGCGGGGTGAAATCGCCTGCATTTTTTGCTAGTATAAGGACGGTAAACACACTGCAGCCACCTTTACAGACGGTATTTGCAATGCATTGTGCACTGCGTTGTGGTATATATTTCTTTATAAACAGTTAAAGATTTCATCAACCTTTTCAACAAACTCAGCTGTGGTCGACGCTTCTTGGGGGGGGGGGGGGGGGAGCTTTGAATCTGACCAGGGTTGATATATCCGCTGCAAGTGCAAGGGTATGGCTAAGAACTTGTACAGCTAAGCTTACTCGAAGTTTAGCAAAATTGGGTAGGTCAATATGTTTTTTTTTGGGTTAATTTAGGGACATCCGGATAGGCATGAAAGAGTCGTGGTCGAAGAAAGTTTTGACATGCTCCCATTTGACAGTTTTATCATTTAATATCCATGGGCCTTAAAATTGTTTCTTATGATTTTAGTTTTAATGATCTGTGGAGGATCGAAGAGGACAAACGTTCTTTTTTCCATCAACAGTCAGGTAGGGATTAGTAGTAGACACATTCAGCAGTCTCACTCTCAGTGCAGCTTGGTTGTTGCTTCCTTGATAGCAAATTAAAGCTTACTAAAATTATAGGTCTGGTCTTTTGTTCTTTGAATTAGAACATCCGTAGGAAGAGCACCATTTGCAATGGGTATTCTTCGATTCCATTGTACTTGATAGAATGTTACAAAGAAGGGCAGATTTCTAATGAATTAAGTAACACGTGCGCGTGTTTACCGTCCTGATAATTGCCACGGGCTTTGTGACCTAATTACAGCATTTGCGCCGAGCTTCACCTCTTCCCGAGGCGAGCTTATTACTATAAGTATTAGTAAGGGACCGTTCTTTAATGATGTCAGCTGAAGGGGGGGGGGGTCGGGGGGTCTTTAGGCCAGCTGACCCAAAGTTGATTCTCAGGAGGGAGGGGGGGGGGGGGGAAAAAGCTGATGTCAGCTTTGAAAAAAAAAAATGGGCTGTGCATCTTTTACTTTTATAATAAAAACTATTAAACAGCAAAATTATAGACAAATGATAGATACTATGGTGAGTGAGAGTGACAGTGATGATGAGAGTGAGTTGGATGAAGAAGTGTTGACTGTGGAAACCGCTCCTGGCTTGACTGCTAGCCGAAGCATTTTTGAAACTCTCTCTGCACTCTAATTCTATGGAGAGTAATTCTTTTGACAAATATGTAAAATACAATAAATCTTCAATTTTTAGCATTATTCATTTTGTTGTGTTTATTGAAGCATAACAACCTGTTGGAATGTGTTCTTGACGAATTATATATGTGCAACGCGGTTAAAAAAAATGATCTCAATAGCTGACCTCAGCCGGGGTGAGGGGGGGGGGGGGGCAAAAGAAAGCTGACTGTAGGCTGACAAGGGGGAGGGGGTAAAAAATCAGCTGAAAAAAGCTGCCGTCATTAAAGAACGGTCCCTAAGCTCGGCGAGCTTATTAGTAAGCTCACCTCGCCTCTTCCCTTTTAAATTTTAATGGTTTATTACGTAGTTTGACCTTTGAGTTCAAAGTTAAAATAACCGCCAAATGGCTTTCCCGATAGCCTCGTTACGAGGCGTGCTTACTATGTGTGTTAGTAAGCACGCCTCGCCTCGTTATCATTCGTCAGAGTAACGCTTTCCCAATCCCATTCAACATACTTCGTGAGAGGCCTGAATTGATTATTCCTAGATTACATGGCTATCGCTGCTATTGTTTAGTCCCTAGTTTAAGTTTCTCTTGTTGCAATAACATCTCAATATGAATTCCTTAGTCTTTCAACTTATCGAAAATGCATGTTTTATAGCTTTTATCACCTGTAAACGTGAACTCATTGTTCAAACTAAGTCTAAATCCTAGCTTCGCCCGATGCACACACTCGTTTCTTTATCATACAAATGGCTGGGGCAACCCCTCACTGTAGTGTAACTGTAAGGTCACTTCGGGTAACACTGCGAGCTCTACTTGGGATAAAATAAGAATAAGAGGGTAGTGAGTACCTCACGTCATTCTTCATAGTAATCTTAGATAATAATGTTACTACAAAAGCATTATAACTTCTACTACAATTTCTACTCTTGATAATAACCATTCTAATAATGTCAATTTGATAATTATTATAATAATAAGAGAAGAAAACGGAGAAGGAACAAGTGATCACCAGTAATGAAAGTAACAAAACATAGAAATAATAATAGTAGTACGGTAATACTAATACAAAACATGCAACGTGTTCCTATTGTTATAACTTATTGACTGGCACTTAAAAAGAATAACATATGATTTATTTTGTTTGCTTGTATTGAATTACACTGATGCAGTCTTGCATTCTAATTCTATAGGAAAGGACTTTGCAAAGCAATGAGGATATTATAATGTGGCGATGCAAAGTCACAGACTGCCGCCACCGCCACGGGCAATTTCTTGAGGTGTAATCGGGAATACCCGAAACAAGCTTACACTTTTTTACAGCCCCTGTAGTTTTACATTTTGATTCACATTCACAGTATAATTTAGTAGTGTAAAGTCTGTTGTGTCAATTCTTAAATTCTATAGGACATTATTATTTTTGAGGCCCATGGAGAAAAGGGGCGAGGGAAGTGGGGGAGAGTTGTAGTAGGTGGTTTAAAAATATAACTCATGGATATCACAATTAAAACAAAAGGTAAAATGTTGAGTGAAAGCAATGAAAATTCAATGCAAGAACACACAAATATCCATCCCCTTACAACTGATTTACAATACAGTTAGTCAATTTACTCATACTCATAATCAAGATATTTACGAAATAAAATCTATTTTGTCCAATGGTAACGTACATCAGTTCAAGCAAAGAGGGATGGACATGTTATCATAAAGTTACATTAGGATGCAAATATAAGTATGGCACAAAAAAAGTAATAGATGGAAACGTAACTATTTCCGATGAATGCTGCTAGCTCTTTCTAAGAAAAAAAAACAACTCATCTGGCGTAAAGGCGTTTGGCCTATTCAATCTGTCTGGCGTCTGGAATAATAAGATATGATATTAATTTATACGTTGAATATCATTAAAATCTCAGTAAAATACATGCAGTTACCTACTTCGAAAAATAACTGGAAACCTTGTCGAACGTGTAGATTTATGTTTATAATAAATCACTTGTTTTAAAATCCATGTGTTAACTATGGTTTAAATCAACTTTATATGGGAGTCGTCAATGGATAATGCGAAATTGAAATGATGATAAAGACTCGACTATTCTCTTGATCTACGAGTACAATACCAGAACTGTTCGAATGGATTTCGATTCAGAGAAGGAATGACAATCTCGTCGATTTTCGACTCGTACTAGATCTAGTACTACGTATTCGTAGAATCTCAGATTCATCGTAAATGTAAAATTAAAATTACCCGTTATTATACGAGTGAAATCGATAGTAAAATTAAGAAGAAGCAGCAGAACAAACGCTTTTCGTATCACAACAAACAAGGATGGACTACATCCTATTGCATGCATTTTTCGCATTTTTTAACTTTTTTATTATTTGCTTTTCTTGTCTGTATTATGTTGTACCAATCATTTATTATTTCTATTACTATTGTACATTTTCTTGTTTCAATCCCAATTTCTTTCTGCTTTGCTATTGCTTCGCTTTCTTTCTTCTCGAGTGACACAGAAATGGTCTATTTTCTCTTGATATATATCTTATTCTCCCCTGCCCCCTTTTCATTCATTCACCTCTACAAGTTCATTTTTCTTGATCTCTTCCTTTATTCCGCTCTTCTTTTGTGTTCGTTCTATTTATTTTCTTACACCTCACTATGAGATGTATATACCGATAGTACAAATATAGATGTGTGTAGTTCATACTAGTTTGTTATTTGAGGCAGGGTTGAATTCGAAATGGTACATAGGGGATTCTTAGTCTTTGTAGATTATCATTCTTACTTCACTTCTCTATGCCCCTTCTTGCATTCAAATCCGTAGTCAACGACTTACAGTATCTGGACACTTCTACATCTTTTAGAGTTGACTATGCTCTGACGCAATTTTAAAGTTTGTCTCACTTAGTGTGAGCTGAAGAGTAGACTGGCTCTGCTAATTTTTGCTTACCACTAATTGATATCAATGTATATATAATATACGTGTATATAATTTATGGTCACTTCTAGTATCATTATTATTGGTCAAGCTTGGAGAGTGCAAACCATCACACTTTAAAGACAATACACTTTGAGTTTGAGTATCCCAACAGGGTTACAAGTGTTCAACAATGTTGATGAGTTATATAGTGTTTTTTTGTGACAATGTTCACTAACTGTTCAAAGATGTATTAAACAGTGTGGGTGCAAGAAAGTCTTGCCCTATTTCCATGTATGCATATGCATTGAATAAATGTGATTCACATAAGATAAGATCCTTGAAAAACATTTCCTTGTATGTCCATATATTAGGGTATTATGTGTATAACATGATGAGCGCGCATAACATAATATGTGTTACATTTTGGAATCATGATCAAATTTCTTATATATATATATATATATATATATATATATATATATATATATATATATATATATATATATATATATATATATATATATATAAGAAAGGATGAGGAAGGATCGAATGTAGCCTAACATATATATATAAAGGATATATATAATATATATATATATATATATATATATATATATATATATATATATATATATATATATATATATATATATATATATAAGAAATTTGATCATATATATATGTTAGGCTACATTCGATCCTTTCAACACAATACATGTACTCGGCATAGACAGGAAAGGTAACGAAGGGTTGGCAAGATAGCTATAATTAGGTTTAATTTTTCAGAAGATCCTATTTCAAAAATGATATTGAAATTATACCTTTCTGCGAGCAGACATAGTTTAATATGTGTACGGTATTTAATTTTACGTCTGAATTCAAATTTGCTGTCAGATTTCACATTGAACAACGTTTTGCAGCTCCATACCCAGACATAAAAAGTTCCAGGAAGGAGGATATAAAAATATGATACTTGCCATCGTTTGCGGTATACCGCGGTCTCCAGATTGAATGGACACATGGAAGGGCCCGTCCTAGCTGCGCATTGGATAAGTTCAACCATTGATCAATGAGTTCAACCGACGAACATAGTATTAGTAATCGAGTAACAAATCACAAGGATTTTGAGATCGTTGGTAATTTTGTACTCAATATTTTGAAGGAGGAAATTTTCCGTTGGTGGATTTTCCGATTTTATCAATATGGGCACGGTAAAAATGTTATTTTACAACAAAAATCCAAAAATTACGTCAGCCATGCAATGCATTGAAAATTTCGGAGACAGAGAAGCAACATTTATCGATTTATTTTCTTCTTTTGGCAGCGGTGATAGAATTTAATCTAAGATCTGGTCTGGATCTAGCTCACTAGTGAGGAAGAGTAACGACGAAGCTGGCATCTCAAGGAAGTGGAAGAGGAATGAGAGCTATATATAGACGGCCTTGGGCAATACCGAAAGCTCGCCTCGGGCAATACCAATAATAATTATTAATAGTAATAGTGGAGTCAGCCAAAAAAAACATCGATTTTGGTAAAAGCATGAAACTCACACAAGTGAAAGAGCTTTGAAAGACGAACACAATGTGATATAAAACCACGCTGACAAATGACTATTGATATATTAAGAGAGTTAGAGCCAATAATAATATAAATATGATACCTCGCTGCAACGCTCTTGTCATGTGCAGCGAAGAGAGCCGGGCTGATTAATGGGTCACGAGAGGGACGCGTGAAGAGCCGTGATCCGCTAGAATCTAGTATTACAGCGGACTGGAACAGAGAAAATATCGGCTACGGTAGGCCTACATTTAGGAAATGGTTACTTAAAATTGTTTTATTTTAATTGTCGGAGGGTCAAGACACGTTTTCGAAAAGAAAGGAGTAGCCGCTTTTAAACATACAACAGTTTTTTTTTCTTTTTTAAGAACAATCTTATAAGAACAAAAGCTTCGTTTTTCTTAAGAACAAAAGACATTCTAAGGTAAAAATAAGAAGAAAAAAGAGTTGCCTTGAAATTTACTGGTTTATTTTTTTATCCTTTCTTAAAAGATGAATCTTACATTACATATATTTGTAAATGTACCTGTAGTGTATCTTTCATTTGACCAACAAAAAAACAAAAAGTTGTCAAATTTTAAGAACAAAATAAGAACAAAAAGGCATATTTTTGGCTGTTTGTTCTTAAGGCTTGAAGTAAGTAATTAAAAAAAACAAAAAAAAAACATAGTTCTTTTGTTGAATGTCACTGATGTGAAACCTTAAGTAGCTTCCAAAAAACACGGCTCTTATAAACTTTACTTTTAATGTTGAATGTCACTGATGTGAAACCTTAAGCAGCTTCCTGTTCTTTTTGACACCTTCCTTTGCCTTCTTTTCATGTTCCATTCTTTCATTCATCATTCTGATTTCATGATGCAATCTGACAGTCAAGAAAATGTTCATTATGAGGTCGATTGTTGGACATCTGCATTCATCACCTTTCAATTCTGTCGGTGTGTGAACTACATGGAGCAGCTTTTGTTTGAATAGTTTTCTGATGTTTGTCTTATTCCTATAAAGTTTGAAATTATTTTCAAATGCAATCTCAAAACATCCAAAAACTTTAACAAGATTGTAACTAGGTTTTTTCAAGCCACCATGTAGGCAGTGTTCAAACTGTTTCTGTTCAATTAATGTCAGGTGGACTGGTGTAGGTTGGCCTTCTTGGGGGTGGTACTCAAGCTTTACTATGTAGTCCCCACAAACTGTGGAATATACTTCTTTCAAAATGTACACACTTACATAGGCAACAACATTTTCAAGATGAATGATATCAGTCGCAGAACAGGATTTCACAAGATTGGTTATGTGATGGGGCTCACTAATCATGAGGTGCAACTATTAGTGTGACTTCATGTGTGTCTTTGGAATGTTGAGTCAGATTGATGAGGAAATTGTCAATACCATCCTTACAGTAACTTAATTTTGATGGTATGAGGATTTTATCCACCATAACCTGGCGCAGCCTATATCTAAATTCTTTAGGGTCTCGATTATCATGAAATGCACCTTTTCCTCTTATCACTGAGAAGAGATTTTCAAGAGCATCTTGATTGAGACGGTTGGTAACAAGGTAGTCAACCAGGCCTAACTCCCACAATTTCAGGGACAAACTGTTTTAAGGCATTGATGTTGTGGATCCAACCATCCACACAGGGTAGTTTCTATGCTGGAAGTTGCTTGGTGTTAGCTGTGCCATACGTCATGTTTTTCAACCAAACCAGTGTGGTGTCCAAAAACTTGTGATGTGCTGAATTACGTGTGATTGGATTGCGGTATTGAGCAGAAGATTGCACAAGGGATCCATTGAAGACATTAAACAAGCAGTCAAATATCTAAAAAAAGTGTGATGTTGCCAAATGTGATGGAGGATAAATCCCAAGAGCACATAATGTCCCAATTGCTTTAGCAACACTGTGACTCAATACTTGAGTGGCTATGTAGACTCGTTGACGTCCGAAACTTTTCACTTCCACGTGCTTTTTTTTGAATTTAGGTGCCATCCGAAAGGACCCAAGTGAACTTTCCCTTTGATAAAAGTCAACAAGTACATTCAAAGAAACAACACCTTCATTCGTGTAAAATTCACAATTCATCAAATTGTTTCTTATGTTTTTAATTAAATGAAGAGGATCATAAAAAAAACAAATATATTGTCAGTCTTCTGTTATGAAATAGGGCTTTGCTTTTGTGACGTTAAGCAATTTGATAGCTGAGCGATTGTTAGTGCCCTGATCGCAAACCAATGCCTTCACGTTCAGTTTAACTGATTTAAGTTGATTGATTGCACCATTCAAAATAACTTTCAGCTTACAAGCTTTGATTGGGTTTGATGTTATTACATAACCAAATGGCTGCTTCCATTGACTTATAAGACCTCTGGCCATAAACACACATACACGTCCTCCAGCCTCAATTGCTCTGTGAACAATGTCAGCCATACCCCGTAATCTTATCCTTCAAGGTAGTCTCTCTCTACATTATACACCACTTTTTTGGCCAACGTTATCTCATCGATGAGAAGGTCACTTGTAGTCTTTTTTTTAGAAGCGGGAGGTATGGCCGAGGCTTGGATGGCTTTCTTGATGGTGTCAATTTCTGAGGTGGATTTGAGACATTTCTGATGTGGATTTGAGACATTGATGTGAATTGGTTTGCTTCAAAGTGGTTTGCACACAGAACAGATCCCTTGTGTATTTGCTCACTTGGCTTTTTAATGATTTTATCCTTTTTTCTTGTATTTTGAACCCATTGTTTACATCTTATTTTGTCTTTTGGGAATTTGAAGAAAGACAAGTTTGGGTTGTCATAACGATTATTATTACAATTTCCACCAGCACAGCGCTGAACATGATGTTTCTTGCTTCTTTTTTTTTTTTATAGTTTTAGTAGGCTGACAAGGATCAACACTGACATTACTGACAACAGAATCTGCTTGATTCACATTATCACTCAACGCATTTTCACAAGATCTAGTTTCACTTTGGAGTGATTCGGATTTATTGTTCAGTAATCTGATCAAACATGGAAATAAATCCTCCATATCGATACAATGAATTGTCCCTTGAACAAATTGTTCATCGAATAAAAAAAAACAAAAAAACAAAAACAACAAAACTCCAAGTCCAAAAATGAAACAAACCGTCAGGAACAACGGCAACGCAAGAACGCACGATGGTTTGTTTACAACACACTACACACAGCACAAGCGACTGGGCTTTCTGGGTCAAATATCACGCGTTAGTTGGCGGTGGCCAAAGGGAACAATTCACGCATAGGTTACGCCTTACTGAGATATCATTCCTTAATTATTATTGGTTAGAGCCATCTGAAAATGTCGATAAAATTGTTATGGCATATTTAAAATACAGAACGCCGCATTGGTTCTCTGTCACAACTATTTCAACCTGGGACTGCCTATACTGAGATTTCCTAGATTTCAACCCTCTTTATTTTGTCATGTCACCAATGCGCACAAACTTACAGTATACACAGATTCACACACACACACACAAACACAAAAATACACACAGACGCCCGTATCGAGATCATGGAAAACCGGAAATGATGACGTAACCCCCCCCCCCCAATCCCCGTCCCCGAGAGAATTTTTGACAGAACATAACATATTTGAATTCAGCGACTCAAATATATTCTAGACTGCGTGGAAATACAAAATTCAGTATTAGGTTTGGATAAATTTTTGTTAGAATTAGTCATTTAATCGGATACGTATTCCTGTGTGTTGAACAGGAAAACATAAAGGATCCCGAAAATAAGTATCCTTAAAATATGTTGCTTATGGTAAGGAACTTACTTCTCTTGTGTGCACACAAAGGATACTTATTTCCGGTCTATTCTATTCTTGTCAGCACAGTGTGTTGTCAGTCAGTCGAAAATGGATTCGTCGTCTGGTGAAGAGTTTTTTTTGTTACTTGATAATGATTGCGTGCTTCCTAGACTAAAACAGAGAAGACATGGAATCCATGCCACCAATAGAGAGAGGCAAACTTTTGGTGAATATCACCACCTCTTTCTTCGTTTAAAAGATAATCACCTCCATAGATATTTCCAATATACACGAATGACAAAGGAAATAAATATTCACACGTAATTACAACTGACATGTTTTTCTTTCTGTTTTTCTTTTTTCGTTTAAAGACGGGTTGGGGGATGGGGGATGGTTGTTATTCGGATGTTTTGTCCCGGGTATTTGCTTTATTTTATTTTATTTTATCTTTATATTCTTTTAATGTTTTCCTGTTTTTGTTTTCATGTTTGTAGTGATGTTTTTTTTTAAATGATGAATTCAAATAAATTAAAAAGTAAAATTGGGAAAAGCCTCAGGAGCAGATCAAGTTTATCCAGAAATGATTAAAAACCAAGGGAGAGAGGCAGACAAACTATTACATACAATATGCCAACAAGCATGGAAGTCCAAACAGGTACCAGACGACTGGAAAAGGACCAAAAGGTAGACCTCGGAGAAAGTGTGAAGAAGATATAAAAGAGGCATTGAAGCAAAGAAATTTAACCTTTTTGGAAGGAAACAGAAAATACCAGGACAGTGCATCCTGGAGAAAGATCATCTGGTGCATCTGAACCCATACACCGAAAGGTATGTTTCCAGCTACTCTCACTGCACACGTTGGTTTATTGTAAAAACGTTTAATGCCTTCCATTAAATTTTGCTCTACATTGTGTTCTTTTAAGGAATGCCATAGTTTGTCCCTCCTCACAGTGTCAAATGCCTTTTCTAAGTTAATAAAACACAGCTGGTGCAGGTCAATGTTTCTCTCAGGGAATTTTCCTATTATTTGCGTAATTGTAAATATGTGGTCTTGTACACTTCTTCCTGGTCTAAATCCACTCTGATGCTCTTCAATCTGATCCTCTACTCTTTTCCTTAATCTCATTTCCAGTATCCTGGCATACACTTTTTCTGGGACACTAAGTAGTGATATCCCTCTATATTTTGATCGTCCCATAGTTGATCCTTTCTTATGTATTGGTACTACCGTTCCCTTTTTCCAGTCGTCTGGCACCTGTTTGGACATCTATGCTTGTTGGCATATTGCATTTAATAGTTTGTCTGCCTCTCTCCCAGGCTATTAATCATTTCTGGATAAACTTGATCTGCTCCTGGGGCTTTTCCTGATTTCATTTTTTCTTATACAGGTAGCTGTTTGAATTTCTTCCATTGATATATCTACATCTTAAGCTGTCTCTTCTGGATTACTTGTTACTCTTATTAATTGATCTTTACTCCTTGTTTCATACGTTCTGGAGGGATTATGTAATTGGTGAAAATACTGTCTCCATGTTTCCATGTTTTGGCTGTCTTCTTTCATTATTTCTCCTTTGACATTCTTAATTTGTCGTATTGGGCATGCTTTGGTCTTTCTTATGCTCTTCATTGCCCCCAGAACAGCTTTTGATTTTCTTGAAGTCTTTGTCCAATCTCTTCTCATTGTGCCTGTTTTGCTTTCCTAACTTCCTCTTTGGCGATAGTTCTTTTATTTATGTAATCTATCATATCCTCTGGTCTCTTTGTTTTTTAAGTATATCTTCCAAACATCCTTTTTTTCTTTGATCTTAGTCTTGCCATTCTCATTCCGCCATGCTGTTCTTTTCCTATCTCCTTTAATGTATCTCCTACCACAGACCTCTTCCGTACAACTGAGGAGTTTGTCTTTATATATTTGCCACTTTTCTTCTATTGTGCTAAGTGCTATCATTCAAATCCATCTCTCTTTCACTGAGAAATCTTTTTATCCTAGATTGGTATACCTGTTTTACTACTGGTTTATTTAGTTCTTCTATTTTGAGCTTAGTAGCTTTTTTCTCTTTCCTTTTCTGTTTGTTTTCTTCAGTCAGTAATCTCATTTTGGCAATCACTATGTGATGATCACTAAATATTTCTGCTTCTCTGTTTACTCTTGCATCCAACCAATGTACTATAGAAAAGCGTTTAAATCTCATAAAACCATTAGTTCCTATTTGTGTTTAAGGTTCTCTGCAGCTATTTGTAAATCGTTTTCGAAGGTATCTTTTTCTTCTTTAATTGCGTCTTCACTTGGTCCATAAGCTATTAATAAATTTTTTTCTCGCCCTTTTGGTTTATTATTTACCTCTAATAGTAATAGCCGTGGGCTTACAAATTTCCAACTTTCTAGTAGCATTTCTTGCCTTTTATGCATTAGGAGGCCTACTCCTGCTACTCCTGCTCTAGCTCTATCTTTGAAATATACTCCTGAGAAGATTAAAGTATGATTCGGTCCTACACTTTCTATTCCTTGTCCTTTTTTCTTTGTTTCTGTAATGGCCAAAATATCTACTTTGAATTTTTCCATTTCTTCAACTAATTCTAACTCTTTTCCATTTATTGCCCTAACATTCCTTGTTCCAAAAATCACAGTCCGTATACGTTTCCAAGTTCGTCTTCGAAAGATCAAGCCAGTTATATTATGTTTATTTCTCTGAATCTGTTTGGTTTTGGATAAGCAGGGAATCAGCCCACTGTACCCCAGTTAGATGGTGGGTTACCACCTTGAGGCCCCCTACCAGGCCTTTTTATTTTCTGTCAGGGTTAATATCCTTAGCCTTTGGTCGGTAGAGACCGGCCTGCAAGGCAGCAGGTTGTTTCCTGTCATTGTTAACTCCCTTAGTCTTTGGTCGGCCAAGACCTGCCTGCAAGGCAGCAGGAGACACGTGGAGGGCGGGATCATCTACTCTCCGTATAGGTGCTTACCTGTTCACTGCCCGGTTTATTATTGCCAGTCAGGGTTAACTCCTTTAGCCTTCGGTTTCTCAAAACCAGCCCTTAAGGCAGCAGGTTGTTATTTTCTGTCAGGGTTACCTCCTTAACCTTTGGTCAACCAAGACCCGCCTGCAAGACACCAGGAGACTCGTAGAGGGCGGAACCGCCTAATCCCCGTACAGATGTTTACTTGTCCACTGCCCGGAACCGTAATAGTAATAATACGAGAGATATTATTGATTGATTGGATTTTATCTTAAAATGGAGTCAAATGATAGGACAGCGACATGTCTTACTAAGTTACGCACACACAGACAGACATAGATCTAGAGATGATTAGGAATTACCGATAAATATTTCTAGAAATTCCACTGTGGTACTTTCCCGATGCAAGTCTATAAAATCCATTTGATGTTCAAGATAGAAAAATAGTCCGTCATGGATCATAATGGATGACGTTTTCTGTGCGGATCGTCTTTTCCATTTAGTATCTAAAGAGTGACGGCGTGTTTTTTTTATATATTTTGGATAGATTTTTTTTAATGAATTTTTAAAAAATACTCTATGTCATGAATGTACAATAACGGCATTTTTATTACTAACAAAAATAATTCTCCAAAAGTTTGCAATTTATATTTTTAAAAACCGACGTCATACTATTAACATTGACAAGAGGAACCTGTGTGTCAAATATAATACAAATCGTTCTGTAAATGGCGGACGAAATAGAGTGTGAAAAAAATAAATTTCGAGAAAATGCAAGTAAAAAATCAAAAGAAAATAACACAAAACAAACGCTTCAGACGGGTTTCCTTGTTGAAGCAGCCCACTTACTCTTTCGATAGTCGCTGGCATTGTTACTAATGTAAAGAGGATTATAAATCTAGGTTTAAATGTGCACTGTTGTGAAAACAGACGTCAGAATTACAGTTTTTCCCTCTATATCCTATGCTGAGGAGCAACGCCTCTTAGTCTTACTCTTACATCACACAACGATAGGCCGAAGCGACGAGCAGTGTCGGCAGAAGAGTGACCTCGGTATTGCCACATTTGGCAATTAACCGCCAATACACGGATTTTTACTGCCATCTTTTCAGTCAGTGTTAGGGTCATTTACGTCAAAATTTTGATTGTTTTTACTTACCCTCATTTACAAAATATTTTGTAAAAAATGTTATACGTCATAAACTTGTAGATAAATGAACGTTCTACCCGAATATGCAAAGAACAGAAAATCAACCTTTAGGTCCCAAACTCGCCAGTCCAGGCGTCCCCACTCGCCCCCCCCCCCTTAAATGGTGCGTGACTGCTTGGGGTGGTCTTTCTTTCTTTCTTTATCAGCTCCCATTCTACCTTCCGGTGTATGGGTTTTAGATGCCCGAAATGATCTTTTCTCCAGGCTGCCATATCCTGATATTTTCTGTTTCCTTCCAAGAAAGTTACATTTCTTTGCGTTAATGCCTCTTTTATATCTTCTTTCCATTTTCTCCGAGGTCTACCTTTTGGTCTTTTACCTTGAGTTTTAGCACTGTATACTGATTTTGCTATTCTATTGTCATTCATTCTGTTAACATGCCCAAACCATCTTAGTTGATTCATTTCTATCTTAGTTTTTATGCCATCTGCTTTGGTTTGATCTCTTATTGTTGTGTTTCTGATTTTGTCTCTTTTAGTTTTCCCTACTACTCTTCTTAGATATTTTATTTCGACTGCCTGCACTCTACTGTATTCCTTACTGTCTAAGGTCCAGGTTTCACTGCCATAGAGGAGAGTAGGACAATAAAGTGTGTTGTATACTGCCATTTTGGTTTTTGTTGACAATTCTTGTTTACCTACAAATGCCTTTTCTATATGGTTTTATATTGCATTTGCCTTTTGGATTCTCTGGCTGATTTCTTCTCTTAGTTCTCCTCTGAGTTAATCATTACTCCTAAGTCATTGTAGCTTTGAACTTGTTCTAAATTCTCCCTGCCCAATTTAAGATTTTGTGTTTTAGCTTCCCTAGTTACTAGCATTGTTTAAGGATGCCTTTGCAACTGAATCCATAAATGTGATAAACAAAAGAGGACTTGGGATACAACCCTGTCTTACTCCTATACCTACATCAAATTCTTCAGATACATTTCCAGCTACTCTCACTGCACATGTTGGTATATTGTAAAAACTTTTAAAAGCTTCTATTAAATTTTGCTCTACGTTGTGTTCTTTTAAGGAATGCCATAGTTCGTCCCTCCTCACAGTGTCAAATGCCTTTTCTAAGTCAATAGAACACAGGTGCAAGTCAATGTTTCTCTCAAGGAATTTTTTAAATTATTTGTCTAATTGTAAATATGTGATCTTGTACACTTCTTCCTGGTCTAAATCCACTCTGGTGTTCTGCATCTGATCCCCTACTGTTTTCCTTAGTCTCATTTCCAGAATTCTGGCATACACTTTTCCTGATACGCTAAGTAGTGATATCCCTCTATACTTTGAGCATTCCATAGTTGATCCTTTCTTGTGTATTGGTACTACCGTTCCCTTTATCCAGTCGTCTGGCACCTGTTTGGACTTCCATGCTTGTTGACATATTGCATGTAGTAGTTCGTCTACTCTCTCCCTTGGTTTTTAATCATTTCTGAATAAACTTGATCTGCTCCTGGGGCTTTTCCTAATTTCACTTTTTCTTATAGCTGTTTGAATTTCTTCCATTGATATATCTACATCTTAAGCTGTCTCTTCTGGATTACTTGTTACTCTTATTAATTGATCTTTACTCCTTGTTTCATATGTTCTGGAGGGATTATGTAATTGGTGAAAATACTGTCTCCACGTTTCCATGATTCGGCTGTCTTCTTTCATTATTTCTCCGTTGGCGTTCTTAATTTGTCGTATTGAGCATGCTTTGGTCTTTGTCATGCTTTTCATTGCTCCCCAGAACAGCTTTTGATTTCCTTGATAGCTTTCTTGAAGTCTTTGTCCAAACTCTTCACACTGTTCCTGTTTTGCTTTCCTAACTTCCTCTTTGGTGATAGTTCTTTTACTCACATAATCTATCCTATCCTCTGGTCTCTTTGTTTGCAAGTATTTCTTCCAGGCATCTTTCTTTTCTTTGATCTTAGTCTTCACATTCTCATTCCACCATGCTGTCCTTTTCCCCATCTCCTTTAATTTGTTTCCTACCACAGACCTCTTCAGTACAACTGGGGAGTGTTTCTTTATATATTTGCCACTTTTCTTCTACTGTGCTTTCCTTCAGATCCATCTGCCTTTCACTGATAGTTTTTTTTTATCCTGGATTGGTACATCTGTTTTACTATTGGTTTATTTAGTTCTTCTATTTTGAGTTTAGTAGCTTTCTTCTCTTTCCTTTTCTGTTTGTTTTCTGCAGTTAATAATCTCATTTTGGCTATCACTAGGTGATGATCACTAAATATTTCATCTCCTCTGCTTACTCTTTCATTGTACTGTAAAAAGGGAGCAGCTAACTATTATGTAGTCTATGATTGACTTTTCACATCTGTCTTCATTTACTCTTGTATATTTGTGGATATCTTTATGAGGAAAAAAATATGTTCTCTATTTTATTGTTATTCTTTAGTCAAAAAAATATTAGTCTCTCTCCATTTGGAGAAGTTGTTTCTCCTTCTTTACCTATTACTCCTCCTGATGTTTCTATATTGTTGCCTACTCTAGCGTTTAAATCTCCTAAGACCATTAATTCATGTTTGGGTTTGAGATTCTCTGCAGCTATTTGTAAATCATTTTCGAGGATATCTTTTTTCTTCTTTTTGGGGGCATCTTCGTTTGGTCCATAAGCTATAAATAATTTAATTTCTCTTCCTTTTGGTTTAATATTTACCTCTAATAGTAATAGCTGTGGGCTTACAAATTTCCAACTTCCTAGTAGCATTTCTTGCCTTCTATGCATTAGGAGGCCTACTTCTGCTCTAGCTATATATTTATTTAACATCTTCTCCTGAGAAGATTAAAGTTTGGTCCTACATTTTCTATTCCTTGTCCTTTTTTCTTTGTTTCTGTAATAGCCAAAATATCTACTTTGAATTTTTCCATTTCTTCAGCTAATTTTAACTCCTTTCCATTAATTGCCCTAACATTCCATGTTCCAAAAATCACCGTCCGTGTTCTTTTTCCAGAGTCGTCTTCGAAAGTTCAAGCCGGGTATATCATTGTATATATTACTTTGAATAAGGTTGTTTTGGATAAGTAGGGGATTAGCCCACTGTGCACTAGGTAGATGGTGGGGCTGCACCTTGAGCCCCCTACCGGGCCTTTTTATTTTCTGTCAGGGTTAACTCCCTTAGCCTTTAGTCATTCAAGACCAGCCTGTAAGGCAGCAGGTTGTTTTCTTTCAGGGTTAACTCCCTTAGCCTTTGGTCAGCCAAGACCTTCCTGCAAGGCAGCATGAGACTCGTGGAGGGCGGGATCATCTACTCCCTGCACAGGTGCTTACCTGTCCACTGCCTGGTTTGGGGTGGTACCATTTTTAAACAAAATGGAAAGAGGTTGGATCGAAATTGTTTGCTCTAGAATGTCTGTGTGCAATGAGAATTTTGCCAATATCTCTCTGCTATACCGAAAGCGATGTTCCAGAAAAATTTATCAACTGATAAATTATTAAACCCACTCCTTCCCCAAAAAAAAAAAAAAAAAAACAACTTGTTATTCTACAAGATAAATCCTGAAAAAATGTAATAGTGAAAGATATAGGAATAGGAGATTCTTGTTGCCTTGCTACACGCTACAACTACAACATTGCTATTGTTGTTAATGTCGTTGTTTACTCACGTCGGCATCTTAATGTCATTATACATCTTATATTTAACCCATTTTCTTCTTCATGCATGTATGTATGTATGTATGTATGTGTGTGTGTATGTATGTATATGTATGAGTGTATATATATATGTATCTATCATGTATGTATGTATGTACATGTATTTAAATTTCCTTTAGAGCTTCACATACCATACAACATTGACATATGTAACCTCTTACGAAATAATTTTACTTTGAATCTTAGTCATTAATTAGTTATATATACAAACTACGTTATGTTTCGACACCTTACTTATAACTACTGATGTGATCAAAATGATGTGTCAATGATGGACAATAAGATTTATTGTTATTATTATTATTATTATTATTATTATTATTATTATTATTATTATTATTATTATTATTATTATTATTATTATTATTATTATTATTATTATTATTATTACATTGTATTATCATTAATTTTATTATTATTATTATAATCATTATTATTATTATTATTATTATTATTATTATTATTATTATTATTATTATTATTATTATTATTATTATTATTATTATTATATATCGGGCAACAAAAAGACAGTCGTGCCTCTCCCTCTCATCAAACAGTTGAATGGAAAGGAGTTGGAAGTTGAGTGCATTGCGTTTGGTCCCTTACACTACACTTCAAGTTACACTTACACAAACAGAACAGAGTGTAATGTAAGAAGAAAGAAGAGCAAAAGAATCAATGGATTTGAAATTAGAATAAAACCATATTTTGCACGTCGTTTTTTTAAAGCTACCTTTTTTTAAAATGATCCCAAGATCGTTTCATTTGAGTTGTCAGACTGTTACTACCAGAACTGATGTTTCATTCATTAAGGAAAAGTTAATTACTTCCCCGTCTTTGAGTAGACTTATCATTCACTTAAGCAGCCATTTTTAACAGGTGCTATAAATAATTAAAAAGTTGGAATAGTATCATTCACCACATATGCATGTGCAACCTCAGTATATACATATATATTTTATATTACATGTATGTATGTATGTATGTATGTATGTATGTATGTATGTATGTATGTATGTATGTATGTGTGTATGTATGCAATGTATGTATGTATGTGTATGTATGTATTATGGATGTGTTATAATATCTATCAACATAACATAAATGTATAAATGAAGGCGATCAGTTCACGAGAGACTTGACAACTCCACGCTCAAACATGAGAGGAACGAAGCTAATTAATACTAATACTACTAATAGTAATAATACTAAAACATGTAAAAAAAGACAGAAGCTTCGTGAGCTGTGCACGTGGTACGCGTTATCAAGACGGGGCGTGACTGTACATACGGACATACATGAACACAGTGTAGAACAGTACGTATGTCATGTATGTATATATATATAATGTATTGTATGTTTAGGTATTCGGGTTTGTAATGAATGTAGGTGTGTGTTTGTTATACATGTATTTACTTTTTGTTTTTGCTCTGGTTCAAATCCATCTCAATCGCAGTCTGTTTAGATCTATCTATGCATTGATCCTTCAACATCAGTAGGCTTTATGGATAAAGAAAACAGTAATTTCTGACACAGTTCAAATCTTATATAAATAATTATTGAAGATAATCTTTTTCTGCCAGCCTATTATAATACGTATATAACTTTCTTTCTTTGTTTATTATTTTCCGTTCTTCTTTCCAGTACATGGGTTTAGATACCGGTACCCGAAATTATCTTTCTCCTGGAATTGTCTGTTTCCTTCTTTGAATTTCTTTGCCTTTGTGCCTTTCATATCTTCCTCCCATTTTCTTTGAGGTCTATCTTTTGGTCATTTACTTTAGCATTGTACACTGATCTATGTATTCTCTTTAATTCATTCTGTTAACATGCCCAAACCATCTGAGTTGATCTATTTCTATCTTAGTTTTAATGTCATCTGCTTTGGTTTGATCTCTTATTTTTGTGTTTTTGATTTTGTCTCTTTCAGTTTTCCCCTACTACTACTACTCTTCTGGAGTATTTCATTTCAGCTGACTGTATTCTGATGTATTCCCTGCTGTTTAAGGTCTATGTCTCACTGCCTTAGAGGAGAGCACGACAATAAAATATGATGTATACTGCCATTTTGGTCTTTGTTGACAATTCTTCTTTATTCTATAAATGCCTTTCCTAGACGGTTATATTTTGTCAATGCGTTTGGGATTATTTGGCTGATTTCTTCTCTTAGTTTTCCCTCTGAGTTAATCATTACTCCTTCCTTCTAGGTACAATAATTTTAGTTTTGAACTTATTCTAATTTCTCTCTTCCCAGTTTAAGATAATTGTGTTTTAGCTTCCGTAGTTACGAACATTGTTTTTGTTTTCTTTGCATTTTCTTTCATTTCTCTTCAATTTAGTTCATTATTCAGCATGTTGATATTAATATTATATTGAAGGTCACTTTCTGATTTTCTATATAGAGTTAAATCATCAGCAAATGAAAACATTGATAGATTTACTGGTACGAGTTTCCACATACCTATATTCACTTTCTTCATTTTTGATGATGCCTTACTTTGTAACTGAATCCATAATGTGATAAACAAAAGAGGGCTCAGAATACAGTCCTATCTAACTCCTATATCTACTTCAAATTCTTCAGAGAAATTTTCAGCTTCTCTGACTGCACGTGTTGGTTTATTGTAAAACCTTTTAATAGCTTCTAATCTATCAAATTTTGTTCTACACTTTGCTCTTTATGCCATTGCCATAGTTTATCCCTCCTCACTCAGTGTCAAATGTCTTTTCTAATTCTAAGTCAATAAAACAGAGCTGTACTGTAAGTCAATATTTCTCTCAAGGAATTTTTCTTATTGTAAAAATGTAAATGTGTGGTCCTGAACACTTTTCTCTGATCTGAACGCACTCCGATGTTTTTCAATCTGATCTTCTATTCTTTTCCTCAATCTCATTTCTAGTATGCTGGCAGTCACATCATACATCATTCCTGGTATGTTCAGCAGTGTTATCTCTCTATAATTTAAGCATTCATCAATAGTTAATCCTTCGTTGTGTAGTGGTACTAACTACTATCGATTCCTTTTTCCCAGTCATCTGGTACTTGTTTTTACTTCCATGCTTGTTGACATATACCAATGAATACCATGCAGTTGTTTGTCTGCCTCTCTTTCTTGGTTTTTAATCCTTTCTGGATAAATTTGATCTGCCCCGATGGCCTTTCCTAGTTTGATTTATCATAGAGCTGTTTGTATTTCTTCCATTGAGAGATCTACATCTTCAGTTCTCTCATCTGGATTATTTGTTGTTCTCAATGGTTGATATGTACTCCTTGTTTTGTATGTGCTGGGGGATTATGCAATATCTGAAAGTACTTTCTCCATGTTTCCATGATTTCGTTGTCTTCATTGTGTCTCCTTTGGTGTTCTTAATTTGTTTACTTGGGCATGCTTTGGTCTTTTTCATGCTTTTCATCACTACCCAGAACAGCTTTTGATTTTCTTGATACTGATAGCTTTCTCGAAATTTTAGTGCAAACTCTTCCCTCTCTTCTTGTTTTGCTTTCCTCACTTCCTCTTTGGCGATACAGCCGAGGTCGGATTCAACGAGGTTGTCAGGACTAACGCTAGGTCCTCTTTGTGTGAGAAGTCAACAAAGAACTTAAAAGAGTCAAAGTACAAAAATTTTACTTAACAATAACATGCAATTAAACAATTCCACAATCATTTGCCTTGATGTCGATACAGGCGCCGGGGCAAGTCCGTATACATTTGTATTGGGCTTTTGTTGTTCTTTTTCTTTTCTAATCATTCTATCGAAGATATTCCTTAAAAAGATAATTCTACATAAAATCTTTTATTTAAATAGTTATAAATTGGACAGAAGATTATTCGGTCCTTTTATCCCTAAGTATTATATAAAACATTTATATTTCTAGTCTAAGACAAAGTATAGAAGAATCTAAAACTATAATTTCTTAAAGTTAAAGGCATCTTCAATCGTCGACTGCCTCATTGACTGTGTAGCAGCTTGTTGCATGACATTTTCAAGTGCTGTGATTTGACACAAAGCTGCGTGTGCATTATTCTGTTGCATGATGTAAATTCACACTTTATCAAGCACTTGTCTGATCTGCTAGAGATGATTGGTACCTCAGGCTCATTGTCATCTACATCTGCTTCCTATTCCTAGCTGTCGGGTGGAGGGTTGTGAAGTGACTCGACGATGTCATCTAGGCTCAGTGTTTCACTTGTCAATATCAAGAAATTCGTCTATGTGGGCTCTAACTCTAATAATAATATTAAATCTAAATAATTTATAAATTAAACCTGTTTTAATAGAGTGCTCTAATCTGATCAATATACGAATGAAATATTATTCCGAGAGAAACATTTACAAACTCTTTCGGAATAATGATTTGAAACTATTTTTGCATTTCTGAAAGAAATTGAGTGTATCAGCAGATTTAGAGTACTAAATACATATCAATTTTTAACACATTGACTTTATTTTTATAATATTTACAAATATTTACGGAAACTTTTGAGTTTTTAAAAGTGCTTTATGTTCTGCTTGGTCTGCTGAGATCACTGCCATAGTGGACAGGGTTACTTCAAAGAAACAAACATAATATCAAATCTTTATCTGTATAGTTACCTCCCCATAGAATTTAATACATCATATCTTTAGGTACAGAAATGATCTTTCCTACTTGAAGTTGAAAGGAAATAGAAATGCAATCATTCTAACAACCGTGATTTCATCTAAAAATGGGATGGTCTTACTTAGGCACATAGTTATTTGTAAGGCTACATGATAGATTTGTAGCCTTTGGGTTGACAGGAAAAGAAGTTAACACGCAATCCCAAACTTCATAAGGGTGCATGTGAGATTTCAATATTTAAATCTTCGTACAAATTATAATATCACCAGAATTAACATCAGATGCCTTTATTTCTATTTTTTGCTTACCAAAGTGTCTTCCTTTAGGCTATATCCATTAGACATTAGCTATAAACTCAAGCATAGCAATAGATTTTCATGATATAAATCTATGATTGCGTAATAATTCAATTCTAATGTAAGAAAAAATCTTTTTAATTTAAAAATTCTACTACATGTATAAAAGTTTCAAACAGAATAATAAGAACCATTCTTAATTTTAATTGAGTTTATTATTAATGATCAAATAGCAGCGATATTTGCTAAATGCATAGTTTTCAATTAATCATTGTGAAAAAAAGTTACATAGAGAGCTCTGGATGATTAGTCTACTACAAAGAATGAGGATAGATGTGTGTGTGTGTGTGTGTGTGTGACTGTGAGAGAGAGAGAGAGAGAGAGAGAGAGAGAGAGAGAGAGAGAGAGAGAGAGGGAGGGAGGGAGGGAGGGAGGAGGGAGGGAGAGAGGATGGTTAAGAGAGATAGTGACCAATGGAGAGACAGACACAGAGAGAAACAGGCTAACGGACAGTCAGGTGTACAGATAGACAAGACAACGACAGAGTGTTACAAAAACATAAATAAAGACAAACGTCAGAAAACAAGAGAACCACAAAGGAGATGGCATTGATATTCCATCATGAGCACTGATCTCAGTGCAAGAATACATACATGGTAGATGTACACTAACAAGAAGAGAAATATAAGGATGACACACAGTGGAGTGAAAGACGAAGTAGACCTCACCAGCAGAACCAAAAACTTGCAATTTATCAATAGGAGAAAAAATATCAGTAACAATAATTTTGAGAGAGACAAGCGCAGAGACAGAATTAATTTAAGTCAAGGTTTTTGCATCCACAGGTAAAGCAAGATAAAAGGTAAATAAATAAATGAAAAAAAGGTGACTAAACGAGAAAAAATGAGGTATCGAAGAAAGAAATATTTCAAGGAACTATTGAAATACACACATAAATACCAACAACAAACACATTGAAATGGGTCACAAAAAAAAGAAAAGAAAAAAAGCCACCCCACAGAGAAGTCTATTGCCTTGCCTTTGGCTAGCACCACAATCTTGTAACTTGTGTATTGAATTAAAATTAATTAGCAACATTATATTTCAAATGCAATGAAGTAAGTAATACAAAACATTTAGATCTTTGCTTAATACAGTCACACCTCGACTTCGGATGTCTCGAAAATCCAAACAGATGCTGATGAGCTGGGGAAAGGTTTTTTTTTTTCTTTATTTGTACTTGATAATCCAGAAATTTAAGGTTCTCGTGCGAACATCTAACTTAGAAACAAGATAGAGAATTTATGTTTTGATACACCAAATACCCAACTGTTCGAGATAGTCTAACCAGTCCGCTGATTGCGGAGCACAGCAATCCGCTGCGACTTTCCTAATATCACTTCAGATATACAATTTAGCAACATGCGTCACAGCCAATTGACTGGTCCAGGCAGACGGGTGCATGAGTGTCTCTAGGCCTTTCTGAAGCCTTTCGCTGATTCACAATCACAAAGTGTCACTTTGATCAACGATTCAATAATCCGAATGTCTCGATAATCTGGACTGAGGTGTTCGGACTATCAAGATGTGACCGTATGTTAAAAATAAGGATACACACACAAGATTTTATTTTACCCTTTCAGTTCAAAACAGGAAAATTAATGAGAAATAGATAGAAAAAAAACAATAATAGTGAATTGAGAATTTACACATATGAATGATATTATTTTTCAACTATGCATACATACATATATATCAAATGTAGGGTTTGTGGTTAAAGCAAAGGAAAAGCAAAGATAACATTAAGAAAATTGTAATATCGTAGACTTATAAGACACTCAATGTGAGGTAATACATATGACAAATACACAATTTTATTGAAGAATACTGTTGCTGTCTTTGTAACATTTATTTATAATTAATATTAAATTCTAGATCTTTGAATTCCCTTCCAACCAAAAAACCAAACAAGCAACAACATGGGACCAACATGGACAAGCTATTGAAGGATGTACTTTGATGAATATTGTAAGTCCATAAAAAATGTACTATTGAAGTAGGAGAGTATATTGATTATAATTGATCCACTATTTATAAAAAAGGAAAATAATATCATACACATGTAGCACTTTTGAAACACTAATGCATAAATTGAAAATACAAACGCATGTAATCCTGATAAAATTGATATGCTTAAATTCTATAAAGGTTGAGTCTTCCTTCTCTACTCTTACTACTGAACCCATAGAAAGACCCCTTAAAAAGGCATTATAAAAAGACATTCTGAATTGAATGAAGGCAAAGTTGTAGGTAAATTTATGAAAATTTTGGACAGTAAATTTTTTTTTATCAAATTTGCACTAAGCATTTATTTTTTATTATATATTAATGTCGTGATCTGTCTATCTTTTCAAGGCATTTGATATCTGATGAATATTTTGTGTATCAAATTTTTATATGTATCTGATATTATGCATTTGGTTTGTGTTTTCTTTTTAATAGAAAGCATAATTTCTGTTCTCACCATTTTATCTTTTATTTAACAGTGGGTGGCTGTGAGTATAACAATACAACAGCAGTTGCTACCACTGACACTGGTTCAAGAGGCAAAGACAAACAGTGAGGCAAGGAGCATGTCGAAAGTGATGAATGAGGACATAATAATAATAATATCAAAAAGTCCTGTAGGAAAAAACACAAGACGAATACAAAGGAATAGGCAGAAAAGAATCTTTGGAACCAATAGACATGAACTCGCAACCTCTGTGTCAGCACCCATCACCTTTCCATGAAAAGAGAGTGAACTACCAACCAAGTTAACTACGCTCCTATTGTACCCAATGACTCTTTTCTGTTTAATCATTTGTATTTTTCGTCTTTGTTCCTATGGGACTTCAATATTATTTTATGTCTCATTCATGGTTCAGGAGACAGTAAGGAAACCAGAAATTTTTGTTTCTGTTTAGATTTAGTCCCTTCCTTTACACAAAGTAATGAGCAGATTGCCAGGGGTAACACTGTTTTTTCATTTTCTTCACTTTTTCATTATGTTTTCTGAAGTTTTCCACTTTCCTTCTTCCCACAATTTCTTCATTTGCTGAGGAGAGATCAAGAGACCAGAAATTTCCCCATACCTTTTACCTGAGGCTTACCACTTTCTATGGGTGGAACTCGACATATAACATGTTATTGTTTATTTCATTAGGAAGGTTTTGATTAATACAACTTTACAGGTAGTTCATATTACATTCTCATGAGAAGAGACTGAGGAAAAAATAATTTTCCAGCGCTTAATGCGGATAGATGAAATAGCAAGTATCAATCTTATTAAAGATGTGTTAAATACAGCATACACAAAATACAAAGAAAGATAAACAATGAGCAATATATGAATATGAACGTTAATCATACATAAATATATAATCACATCTTCAAAAAGCACCAGGAAAGTTCAGGAAGAATATATATTAAGAAATCCTTATAGGCTACTTGTGTATATATATCAATCAGCTAAGCATACTTTATGAAGTATTTTCAATTCAATCTCATAAAAATAAAATCTCCTTAATAAAAAAATAAAAAACCCAATAAAAACAACAGTAAGTAACCACATTATGATTTCATGCGATTAAAAAACCCCAGGAAGGCAGACAGTTTTAAAAGAAAGGACAGATAATAAACCTACCAGCAGCAGAAGGTATGCTAACTGCACATTATTAATTATAGCCAAATGCACTTGACATTACCATTCTTCTCTCAAATATATTATAAACAAAAGTATCACAGTGAGGAAATGATATAGCAGAGCTTTCAAAGAAATTCACCTGTAAGATTAAGATGTCACAGAATACACATATTATTATATTTATTCAATATACAATGGAAGACTGCAGAACAGTTTGAGCTCAGTAAAGGTAACGCTTTCACACAAAATTCTTAATAATAATTAACAGTTTGACATCATCACAAAAATTTCCATCTTAAAGTGTCTTACCATTACTGCTAATCATGAAAATACTTGATTTTGGATCTGTTTTACCAAAAAGCTCATTTTGACACACAAAACCATTTTTTCTAAATGAAAATAAAGAAAGCGAAAGAAGAGACAGATCTTGCTAGATTAATTATTTTTACAACACACATACTCTCACGAAATTCACCTCTATCAGCTAAAATCTCCTCCCCTGCCCTCTAGAAAAAATGCAAAAGTAAAGAGTGTAGTTTTGATCTTCTATCAACAGTGAATCAAAAATGAAACGACAATGAAATATGGTTTACTTTTTTATGTGTTAACTTTTAAAATAAATCTTGCCTCAAAACCGTTTTCCCTATCCTCTCTACCTTGCAAGAACGAAGTAAAGGAAAATAAGAAAATTTGAGCACTAGATGTCATTCAAAATATCAATGCAAATTGAAACTGTCCTATCAAATGCCACAAAATGGACAACAATAAGAACAATCGTGTTTGTCATTTTCAAACTAATTCTGATTGTTGCTGTAATTTAAACATGTAAATATCTGTAAGAATGAAATTCAAAAATAGGTGATATGAATTCTCGTAGACAAATTTGATGAGTGCAAGTATTTTATAATTTGTCTTCTTCAAACGTTTGTCACGATACTCAGAATGATAAATGCAAAATGAACACATGGACTTGATTTTTAAAAATACAAAAAGTCAAATATTCAGCCCTCCACCCCCTCTTCTCTGAGGCTAAAATTTCAAATTATCAGTGGCTGAACATTCCTATAACCAGTCTGGTGTTTTTTTGCCCTGTCAAAGTTCTTGTAAATGGTGGGCTCTGTTTCAATGAAAATGTAATAAGAAGCAGTTTCTTCAATAGCCAGAGGCAAGAAGCACAACAGATGATAAAAGATCATCCCTCAGACAGGACGCTGGTGTTTACCAGCTGTCTCACAACTATGGTTGGTACTAGTGGTACCCATCTTCACCTTCAAAAGAATTTTGTTTGTCTTTCCTAAGACACAAACGCCAGACATAGCGAAATTAGGATTAGAACCCACAACCATACTGGCTTAGTCTGTCTACTTCTAGACCATTAAAATCATAATGAAAATAAGTTACAAGCAATACTAAAAAAACATCAGAGGATTACACCTCATATGAACCCTTCGAGTTCGAAAAAATTTGATCAAAAACAGCAGTATAAGAAAAATGGAGTTATCGAGACTAAGACAAGAAGACTAACGTTTGGAGTGTTAACTGTGAGAACTTCTTCTTCTCCCTTATGACCATACATTACATTACCATTATTTTTATGTTTTCTTCGTACTCTTGCAGGGGGATATGGCCGAGCAGTGATTGGAAGTCTCCTCTTTATGATGTCTTTTCCTAATTCAGTTTCATCATCATAATAATAATGACCCTCGTCTTCCTTTTTCTCATTCTTCTCAGGCTTTTCATTTATCTTAACACCAACATCCTGATCGTCTAAATTTGCATAATCAACAACTTGCTGGTTGCCATCCTTATTAATAACAATGTCTTCTCCCTGATCAGTCTCTTGTACGGAGTTCTCTTGATGTTCACCATCTCTGTTCCTCAATCTCACAAGTTCACTAGGCACCTCCCATCCCTCATCTTCATTGTAATTTGCCGCTGTTTCATCATCATCTTCATCTTCAATATCTTCATCCTCGTCATCCTCATCCTCTATCTCATCCAAGGCATCTTCATCCTCTTCCTCCCCTTCGTCTCCATTCTTACCAGCAATCGCTGCATCTATACTGTGCATATCCTGAAAATGAGCGGCTTTAGTTTCTGCTTCAAGAAGATTTCTAGTATCAGAGAGATATAAATCATGATGGCCATTCCATTTAATGTTGCCAGGCTTTATCAAATAGTGTAGATAAATGACAAGTGCTCCAGCTCCGACACCTGTTTTATGAGACAGACACCCACCTGCAATGAAACAAAAAAATTAGGATGGGAAATTATCAAACAGCAATGGAATAAGACAGTGACAGTGAGTATTTTTTTTACTACGACAAATCAAAATCAGTAAGAAAACACACACACACACACACACACACACATATTTATATCTTTAAAAATTCACAGCAAATACTGCACAGATACAAACTGTCCTTTCTTCTGAAATATGAGCTTCACCAGTAATAAAAATTAGGTTGCTCCTATGTATTAATATTAGACCATTATTTATAGTATTTTTTTTAAAGCTATAAACTACATTAGTTTCGCTCATAACTTCAAAATAAAGCATTTACATTACACAAAATACATTTTTAAAATAACAAATTATGCCATACATACTTTAAATTCA